>JAEPBF010000136.1:5471774-6071774 GCA_019739055.1 Passiflora organensis
CCTTACCAACACCTCTGTCTCATCTTCTGCAGTAAAACCCATATAAAAACACATCAAATCTCACACGAAAACACTAGTTCCAAGCTAGGGAGTATTTCGACTTACCCACACCAAAATCTCACCGAGGATGGTTCGAAAGTCACTCGGTTCCGTCCAATACTGGCTCCAAACGATTTGGCAAGGAATATAGCCAAAATCGAGAGATTAGCAACTTTCTACACTAAAACACCCATCTAGAGCCAACTGTCAGGCCTAATGCCCGATGTCGGTTGGTCGCCGAATATAGCCAAATCGGCGCCCACCCCACATGAAACGGCATCGTTTCACGTCCGTGAAACAACATCATTTCTCACTACCCAACACCCCTTATAAAATACAAAAACAATGCCAAATAAGGTTTGAACCTCGAATTAATTAATTAAAAAATTAATAAAATAGATTTATTTATTCAAAAATCATTAAAAATAGCAGAAAAATCAGAAATTTTCTAAATGCTCCTTATGAACAGTAGAATCCATCTGGACCTGAATTTCTAAATTTTGATAAATATATAATTTAAAATAATTTTATAAGCTTTAAAAAAATAATATAATTTAGTATAAAACCTTCAAAAATTTTAGAAAATATTCTACTTCAAATAATCCCAAATTCAGCCTATTTGTTTAAATCACTTTTCCACATTTGAGACTTCTATATTCTAATTTAAGATTATTTATATTCATATATATATATATATATATATTATGACATTTAAATATACCCTCCAAACCATCCATATGACATATATGATTAAACATAACACTTGATCGGATGACATTAATTCATCCAACTGTCACCCGCACACATCATTTTTCTAAATTACCATCCTTAAAAATTCAAATCCTCATATCCTGCCCTCCTTACAAAAGGTTTTGCCCCCGAAACTTGCTAGGACTAAGATCAGAAAGTACTAAGGTAGGATACTAGTGCGTACCTCCATTTCAAATAGATATAGATAAATTTTTAATAACAAATGGAGTATGATCTTGGAAAATCATTCTGGTATCATACGGAGTGAATAAAACATCAGCGGAAGTCTTTAAATTTAATTATTGGAATCAAAACACACAAGTCCTATAGGGATCCAAATAACCAGCAAGAAATCCTCCAACATGTTCCAAAATATAACAAGCAAAAGAGGGATCTTGAAAAAAAACCAGAAAAGTAGTCCAATCTATGATCATGTTGTATGCGCAAGCAACCAAAAAACTAGGAATGAAAAGGTGATGTAATATCGCCCCACCGTGTAGCCTTAATCTCACACGCTGGTACCACGAACAGTGAATGTACATAAACCTGAAAAATGGTGGAAACAACAGAATGAGATTACAAGAATCTCAGTAGGGTCACAACATCATAAGATTTGCAGAAACCATAAACACAAATCTCCCAAACAACATCAGATTATTCCTAGCAACTAAAGAGGATCACGCCATTCAAGAATTCATTAAAAAGGTAGGCCGAATCTTAGGTGAGGGGGACTACAAATAATTCCGAAAACTTAGAAGTACACAGGCAGATAGAACTCATCAGATTGCTCTCGAATGAAGAAGAAAGGTCATCCTCTTCCACCTTGTTGTCCAAGGCTTACTACACAAAAGGTAAATGGTTAACACACAAGCTATTCAGTAAGCTTATTTATTTTGCCACACAAGGACAAGTCATCCCAAGACACAAGGACAAGGCTTCCTGCCACAAGACAGGGCTTCTGGCCACACAAGGACCAGACATCCAGCGAGCTCATGCTGGATTGCCACCCAATACGACTCCCATACCAGTAAGAACCTCCCCTCTCACAAGGAGCATCAGCGCTTACCCCGAATGGCACCAAAAAGGATCCTACACACAACATGTACCAGCACACAGTAAGTAAAAAATACAATACATAACAGGGTATCCTTAATCATGTCAAACACAATCAACATGTTCAACACACCATACATGCAAACTAGGCACTCATATCCTATCTTAAGGGATTTGGTATAGCCTAGGGATCACATCTTGGTCCGCAATTCAAGCATTCCTACTACATATGCGCATACAATTATTACATGTAAAGGCACCGAATTAGCAAGCAAACAACAAGATCTCTGGAGAAACTGATGAGGCTTAGATCCTACATCTCTTGTCTCTGAACAAGAAGTTATTCCCTTGTCTTTATTCAATAATTCTGCACTACCTATAGCATCACAAGGCAAAGCCAAAACCAAACTAAGTATGCATATCCAATATCCAATTAAATACCCTATTTCCTTACCAATTCCACTCACCAAACCTATCAGAAACCAGTGATCAGATGCCACAGGTACCTCTCCCTTGGATGTGTGATGTGATAGCCAAGAACTTAACAAGAATCAACCTGAATTACCATCCCTAATTATCATACAATTTTCGGCACTAAGAATAGAGAAATAGAGAAAGTTGCGATTTCATGTTAACAAGTTGTAGGAGTTGCGA
Source organism: Passiflora organensis (assembly GCA_019739055.1). Taxonomy (NCBI): domain Eukaryota; kingdom Viridiplantae; phylum Streptophyta; class Magnoliopsida; order Malpighiales; family Passifloraceae; genus Passiflora; species Passiflora organensis. Next base: position 5,474,271 of record JAEPBF010000136.1, read on the forward strand.
TCTCATGTTAACAAGGAAGGATTAAGGTTTATAACATGTATAATCAAAAGAAACAAGATCAGAATCCAATAGGTTAATCAATTGATCAAGATAGGCACAATAGGGCAGTAGGGCAAAGGTAGGGCATACTGATTTCATGTATAGAAAAGATTCAAAGGATGAATTCATGATTGTTCACTATGAATGGATATTAAACAATCATATGAATAAAGGTAACAACATCAGAGATCAATCAAAGGCAGAATTATAAAAATCTGAAAACCTAATTCTGCCAAATTTCGATTTAACTTTAGAGAAATAAATACTAACCTTCAGAAAAAACCAAAAATTTTTGGAAAGATGATGAAGAGCTTTCCAACAAGCTATTATTTTCAGGAATCCGACAAACGGTGGGAGAGTTATGCTTGTTTGAAGTTCAAGAAGATTTTGGCAGTTCTGCCGAATTTCGATTTAACTTTAGAGAAAGAAATATTATTTTCAGAAAAAACAACTATGGTTGGAAAGATGATGAAAAGAGCTTTCCAACAAGCTATTATTTTCAGGAATCCGACAAATGATGAGAGAGTTATGCTTGTTTGAAGTTCAAGAAGATTTTGCAAAAATTGGGAGGTGTAGGGTTTTTAGGTCCTACGAATTTTTGTGTGCTTTCTGTATAAGATTGTTGTGTGGTTAACTTCCTATTTATATAAGATGGTCATGGGATTGAAATCCCTATCTTCAAGGCTTAATTAAAGTAAGATAATTATCAGAATTAAATTCTATTATTATCCCTTCTTAAACTTAGAGTTTTTATTTCCTAAGATAATTATCAACCAGTAAAGAATCAATTTAAAGGGAATTAGTACCAGAAATAACTGCTGGACATCCCTTGCCAATTTTGACTATCATATATCCTTTTCTTCAGGGGAAAAATGGTTTTTTTCATCTGTACTGGCTCTGGACTTCTAGGAATCAAAATTAGGGCCTCATCCTACCCTCCTTATAAGATTTCGTCCTCAAATTTTTAGCACAAGTACCTAAGGCTAACAGATAAGGAAATTTTGCATGCATAGATTCCTCAGTCTCCCAAGACTGTTCCTCAATTTGGCCATTATGCCAAAAAAACTCGCACCATAGGCACACTTGGACTACGAAGCTGTTGAACTGACTGATCTAGTATGGCAACTGGCTGTACGGGATAGGATAGGTTTTCAGCAATTACAACTGGGGGTTCTTTGAGCATGTGAGAAGGGTCTTTCACATACTTTCTCACATAGATACATGGAACACATTGTGAATTCTTCCATATTTGGAGGTAGGGTAAGTAGGTATGCAACAGAGCCGATCCTCTCCACAATGTCATACGGATAAATGTAACGAGGTGCTAGCTTACCTCGCTGCTGAAAACGAAAGACTCCTTTCCATGGGGTGACCTTCAGAAACACTTTGTCACCTACCGCGAATTCTAGCTTCCTTTGTTGATTATCGTCGTAGTTTTTCTGTCCATTCTGGGCTATTTTTAGTTGTTTTTGAATCAAGCTTAATTGTTCCGTTGCTTGATCAATCAATTCCGGATTGTTTAGGCTTCTTTCGCCTACTTCATTCCAGAAAATGGGAGTCCTGCAACGTCTCCCATATAATGCTTTATAAGGTGCCATACCGATGCTTACATGAAAAACTATTGTCGTAAGGAAAATTCTGCCAACGGAAGGCATCGATCCCAACCGGTTTGCTGATCCAACCATTCGCTTGTAGCATATCTTAGACTGTTTGAATCTTCTTTTCTGTTTGGCTATCAGTCTGGGGATCAAATGCCGCATTGAAATTCAATCTCCAAACCCAGCGCATTCTGGAATTTCTCCCAAAATCGTGAGGGTGAAACGAGGGTCTTGATCTGAAACGATGAAAACTGGCACTCCATGCAATCGAACAATCTCATCCAAGTAACAAAAAGACAATTTCTCAGGTGTATCCGTCACATGTATAGGGAGGAAGTGTGCAGATTTCATTAATCAATCCACAATCACCCAAATGGCATCGTATCCTTACTGTGATCTAGGCAAACCAGTCCACAAAATCCATTGTGACATGCTCCGACTTCCATTCTGGAATCGGAAGTGACTGAAATAGTCCAGCGGGTCGTTGATGTTCTATCTTTAATTGCTGACATACAAGGCATCGGGCAATGAACTCAGCAATGTAGCATTTCATGTTTGGCCACTAATACTGCTCCTTTAAATCTCGGTACATCTTAGTGCTTCTAGGATGGATAGTGAACTTCGACTATGCGCCTCTGATAGAATAAGGTTACGAATATCAGTATCGTGTGGAACATAAACCCGTTTTCTGAAGACAGGCACTTTGTCATCTCGTATTTGGAAATCATGAACTATGGAATCAACACCATTAGAAAGTTGCTTCCGAATTTCAATTAGTTTTGGATCCTCTAATTGCTGATTCTGGATTTCCTCAATCAAGGTAGGTGTGACTTCGATTCGTGCCAACTATGAACCAGAATAATCAGTGCCAAGATGCACAACGATTAGTCCTCAATTCTAGCAACATAGGCGTGTAATGGGTATGCATATAGGCCAAAACCGTTGGGGAAGGAAGATGAAACTTTCAGCTTAAGGCATCAGCAACAACATTTGCCTTTCCAGGATGGTATTCGATGATCAAATCGTAGTCTTTGATCAGTTCTACCCATCTTTGTTGTCTCATATTCAATTCTTTTGCGTGAGTAGGTACTTCAAGCTTTTGTGCTGAAGATTGGACATGTCTTTCCGTATAAGTAATGTCGCCATATTTTCAACGCAAACACCACGGCTGCAAGCTCCAAATCATGTGTAGGATAGTTTCTTTCATGCGGTCGTAACTGTCGGGAAGCAAATGCAATGACTTTCCGGTTTTGCATCAATACGCATCCAAGTCCGGATTTCGACGTATCGATGTAAACCACATATTCCTTTCAGCAAATAGGTAAAGTAGGATAGGTGCGGAAACTAACCAATTTTCAGTTCTTCAAAACTTCGCTGGCATTTCTCGTTCCACACGAACGCTCACCCTTGCGCGTCAGTTTTGTCAATGGTCCGGCAAGCGATGAAAAATTTTCCACAAAGCGACGGTAGTATCCTGCTAAGCCAAGGAAACTACGAACTTCGAACACAGTTTGCGGGGTTCCCAGGCAATTACGGCTTCAATTTTCTTTGGATCAACTAACACACCTTGGACGGAAACAACATGGCCAAGGAAACTGACTTCGCGTAACCAGAATTCGCATTTGGAGTACTTTGCGAACAACCGCCGATTCTTTAAAACATTCAGCACAATCCGCAAGTGCTTAGCATGCTCTTCTTCCGATTTTGAATAAATCAGAATGTCGTCGATGAAGACTATCACAAATTTATCCAGAAACTCATGGAACACATGATTCATCAAGTCCATGAACACAGCTGGTGCATTGGTCAAATTGAATGGCATAACAAGAAATTCGTAGTGGCCATATCGCAATCTGAATGCGGTCTTCGAATATTAACATTACGAACTCGTAATTGATGGTATCCAGATCTGAGATCGATCTTGGAGAGTATGGCTGCACCCTAGAGTTGGTCGAAAAAAATCGTCGTGCGTGGCAAAGGGTACTTGTTCTCACAGTCACACTATTCAGCTGCCGATAGTCGATGCGTAAGTCGCAGCGAACCATCTTTCTTCTTCCCGAACAAGACAAATTCTCCCCAAGTTGACACACTAGGTCAGATGAAACCAACGATCCAACAAATCTTCCAATTTCGTTTTAGTTCCTTCATTCCGCAGGAGCCATACGATATGGAGGAATGGAAATCAGATTCATACCAGGCACTAACTCAATGCCAAATTCCACTTCCCTTACTGGTGGTAGATCGACTATGTCTTCTGGAAATACTTCTGGAAATAAGCGAACCACTAAGACAGAATCCAGACCAGAGTTGGAAATATCATATAGGTGTGCGAGATACACAGTACTCCTTTGCTGATTAGTCGCTTTGCATCAAGCCAGGATATCATGCCAGTTGGAACAACTCGCCTATCACCTTCAAGAACAATATTCGGCACCATCAAGAAAGTGAACCACACACGTTTGATGGAACACTCCATACGGGCTTGAGATTTCGCCAGACAGTCCATGCCTAAAATCACATCCAGCTCTTCGGATGTCCAATGGAATTAGATCCACTTCAGGTACTTTCATACCCATACGTACAGCACAACTGATGTAACTAGATCACAAGTCAGTTTGCTATCCCAAAGGGAGTTAAAAACGCACTAGGAGGGAGTCAAAGGAGAAAGAGGTCGATCCGTGCTGAGTGCTATCCTTGGACTTACAAATGATCTATTTGCTCTGGGATCTAATAATACTTTAGCATTTTTAGAAAATACTGAAATAGTACCTGTCACCACATCAGACTAGCCTCGGCATTAGTTAGGGTGAATAACCTTGTTGGTCTTGGTTGCGCCTCACTTGTGGATCCGTTGGGTGGTCCTCCTAATGCATGTGTTGGTGGTTTGGTAGGGTTCGCATACCCACTTCGGGTCGCACTAGATATGCCTGTGGTAACGTCTCGGCTTCTGGCATACCCCGCTGAGTGTGCCCCATTTCACCACAATTGTAAACATCGATGTTGCTGAGTATTCCACGTGGTTCCACTAAAATTCGAACCAGAAAAGTTCTTCGTGTTGTTACTTCCATTATCGTTAATTTTCCGAGGATAGGACCTGAAAGGATAGGGTCTCATACGCTGATTAAATTTGATTCTCGCCGGAAGGATCCACCATTAGTGGCTGCGGATGGCTTTTTGGTTTGGACGATCTTTTCGGCTTTAGTTGCGGCAGAACAATCAGTTCTTGCAAATTCTGTATCGGTGCCATACCAAACGATGGTTTTGAGTTCGGTACAGCAGCCCATCCTGAAATCGCCTTGCAAGCTAGTACGGTGAGCGATCCTCTTTAGGTGCAAATCGGGACAATTCCCTTAATGCCTTTCATATTCCGCACTGAACGAGTTCCCTGTTCAAGCTTGTTAAAGGCTTTTCGCTGCTCGCTTCTATGGAATCTCGTATAAAACCATTCGTCTAATTCATATCGAAATTCTTCCCATTTAGGTAGACGATTGCCAAATCGCAAGCTCACAGCTGTCCACCATGTGAGGGCTTCTCCCTCCAATAGGAAAGTGACGATGGCTACTTTGTCATCATCAGAGATACATAAAAACAAAGATACTTGGCACAAGGTGTCGATCCATTTGCGAGCTTCAGCAGCTCTGGCTGAACCATTGAAATCTTTACATCCCAATTGTCGAGCTTCCTTCAATAGTTTTGTAATTATAACGGGAAGTCTCTCGGCCTCCATAGGATGTGCCGGCTGTACAGGTTCAAGTGGAGGAAAAGGTTTTTCCACAAGTGCAGGTCCAGGAACATTCTAAAGTTGCGCCTCCATACGCTGTTGATTTGCAACAATTTCTTGCAATAAGTTTAAGATTTGTGCCATCACATGATCGATGGCTGGTGCGGCTGGTGCCTCAGGTTGATTTTCGGGTTCAGCTTGCCCTCCCTGCTCAGTTTGTGCATTCGGCTCCTCTTGCTCAACAGGTTGCTGTTCGGCCTAAACCTCATACCTACCCCATCGATCCCTTGTAGCGTTCAACCTTGCCATACTATACAAGCATATGATTGTTACTTAACACATAACTAAATAAGATACTAGGAAAAGAAGTGGTACCTGGTGGAGAGGCATGCACCGGACGATATACAAGATGCTAGAAATCAAAATATTCATGCACACGAGTATGGAAATTTTGGAAACCACATGCACACATGCAATGCACAATCGGAAATTATCTCAACAAACACATAAGCACTCAACAACAGTACAAACCATACATAGAAATCATGCAAAACCACTACTCTCATGCATTCGGCAACAAACATGTCTCACACCTATTCACATTCGGCAAGCATAGGTTCACACAAAACATACTTGACTTGCATACAAAATCAATAACATGCTCGGAAAACTTGACAACAATGCATAAAGACATACTTGGAAATGATAAGAATCACATAGGGATACTCAGCAGCATGCACCAAAAAATACACATTCTCGACAATGATAAGAAACCCAGCTAAACACTAAAACACCATCAATTCATATAAGACATAGAATACTCATAGACACGCAACAAGTTAATCAATCAAACACAACATCTAATATTTCTAACTAGTTTCTTAACATCTAATTAATTTTTGGTATTAGCTTTCTAAGTAAGTGGGTGTGCGCGCATGTACCTTCCAAAATCAACAATTAGTTAGCATACAATAAATCATATACCCTAAACCATGCTCCGCTACCAAACCTGTAATGACCCCAATTCCTACTTATTAAAATTTGCTCCGATTAAGGCCATTACCGTCGTGAAATCCAAACAAGCCCAAAGACACCTAGAACCTATCTGAATCCCACCAGGCTTACCCATTAAATTTTTAATAACAAATGGAGCATGATATTGGACAATCATTCTGGTATCATACGGAGTGAATAAAACATCAGCGGAAGTCTTTAAATTTAATTATTGGAATCAAAACACACAAGTCCCATAGGGATCCAAATAACCAGCAAGAAATCCTCCAACATGTTCCAAAACATAACAAGCAAAAGAGGGATCTTGAAAAACCAGAAAAGTAGTCCAATCTATGATCATATTGTATGCGCAAGCAACCAAGGAAATAGGAATGCAAAGGTGATGCAATATCGCCCCGCCGTGCAGCCTTGATCTCACACACTGGTACCACGAACAGTGAATGTACCTAAGTCTGAAAAAAATGGTGGAAACAACAGAATGAGATTACAAGAATCTCAGTAGGGTCACAACATCATAAGATCTGCAAAAACTATAAACATAATTCTCCCAAACAACATCAGATCATTTATAGTAACTAAAGTGGATCACACAATTCAAGAATTCAGTTAAAAAAGGTATAGCTAAATCTAAGGTTGAGGGGGGGACTACAAATACTTCCTAAAACTCAGAAGTACACAGTCAGGTAGAACTCATCAGATTGCTGTCTGCAATGAAGAATAAAGGCCATCTCCTTCCACCTGTGTTGTCCAAGGCTTACTGCACAAAAGGTAAATGGTTAACACACAAGCTATTCAGTAAGCCTATTCATTTTTCCACAAGGACAAGTCATCCCAAGCCATACAAGGACAAGGGCTTCCTGCCACAAGGACAGGCTTCTGACATACAGGACCAGACATCCAGCGAGTCATGCTATTGCCACCATACGACTCCCATACCAGTAAGAACCTCCCCTCTCACAAGGAGCATCAGCGCTTACCCCGAATGGCCACTGGAAAAGGATCCTGACACACAACATGTACCAGCACACACAAGCAAGTACAAAACACAATACCACAATAGGGTATCCTTAATCATGTCAAAACACAATCAACATGTTCATTACACACAACACATGCAAACTAGGCACTCATATCCTATCTTAAGGAATTTGGTATAGCCTAGAGGATCGCATCTTGGTCCGCAATTCAAGCATTCCTACTACAACATATGCGCATATGACATTACATATAAAAGCACCAAAATTAGCAAGCAAACAATAAAGATCTCTGGAGAACTGATGAGGCTTAGATCCTACCTCTCTTTCTTGAACAAGAAGTTATTCCCTTGTCTTTATTCAATAATTCTGCACTACCTATAGCATCACAAGGCAAAGCCAAAACCAAACTAAGTATGCATATCCAATATCCAATTAAATACCCTATTTCCTTACCAATTCCACTCACCAAACCTATCAGAAACCAGTGATCAGATGCCACAGGTACCTCCCCTTATGTGTGATGTGATAGCCAAAACTTAACAAGAATCAACTGAATTACCATCCCTAATTATCATATAATTTTGGCACTAAGAAAGGGCAATAGGGCAAGTTGTGATTTCATGTTAACAAGTTGTAGGAGTTCGATCTCATGTTAACAAGGAAGGATTAAGGGTTTATAACATGTATAATAAAAGAAACAGATCAGAATCCAATAGGTTAATCAATTGATCAAGATAGGCACAATAGGGTAGTAGGGAAAGGTAGGGCATACTGATTTCATGTATAGAAAATTCAAAGGATGAATTCATGATTGTTTACTATGAATGGATATTAAAAAATCATATGAATAAAGGTAACAACATCAGAGATCAATCAAAGGCAGAATTATAAAAATCTGAAAACCTAATTCCAATGAATTTCGATTTAACTTTAGAGAAAAAATACTAAACTTCAGACAAAAACCAAGATTTTGGAAAGAGATGAAGAGAGATTTCCAACAAACTATTATTTGCAGGAATCGACAAACGATGAGAAGTTATGCTTGTTTGAAGTTCAAGAAGATTTTGGCAGTTCCATGAATTTTGATTTAACTTTAGAGAAAGAAATACTAACCTTCAGATAAAAAAAGTATGGTTGAAAGAGGATGAAAAGAGCTTTCCAACAAGCTATTATTTGCAAGGAATCCGACAAAATGAGAGAGTTATGCTTGTTGAAGTTCAATACGATTTTGGCAGAAAGTGGAGGTGTACGGTTTTTAAATCCTACGAATTTTGTGTGTTTTCTGTATAAGATTTTTGTGTGGCTGACTTCATATTTATATAAGATGGTTCTGAGATTATAATCTCTATCTTTATGGCTTAATTAAAGTAAGATATTTATCAAAATTAAATTCTATAACTATCCCCCTTAAACTTAGGGTTTTATTTCCTAAGATAATTATCAACCAATAAAGAATCAATTTAAAGGGAATTAGTACCAGAAATAATTACTAGACATCTCTTACCAATTTCGGCCATCACGCATTCATTTCTTCAGGGCAAAATGGTCTTTTTCATCTGCACTAGCTTCTGGACTTCTAGGACTCAAAATTCAGGGTCTCACACATAGTATCTCTCATATGAGTTCTATGTAAGAAATCAATTCTTGTGTTTTGAATTCAGTGTTGTTGTCTGTGTGTACTGCATTTGGTCCGCAATGTCACTTTATACCCATTACCTGATTGGGATCATATTAGTGTGCCATATAAGCTTGAGTTGTTACTCATTTATGTTGAGGGTTAATGCATTTAATTATTATATGTTTCAAATTGCTGTTGTGGCACTATATAAAAGGATTGGCTTATCCTATTGTGAGATGTCGAGTTAGAGAAAGCTATGAATGTATACATTATACTAATCTTGATTTCAGATTGAAAGGCCCGGGAAGAGCAAGAAAGTTCCCATGTATAATCTAATGTAAGTTTATATTGCCCACAAATTATTTGAATTCTAAGAAGTACCTTAAATTAGGTATGGTTTATTGAGATATAAGTATTATGTGAATATTTTAGAAATTGAGTATTTTTTTTTTAGGCATAGATGATTTTGGATTGATTGTAGTCTGCCTTGCTTGTAAGTGATAAACTACCTCATCGAATTTTAACTAGGATTGCATGATTTGTAGTAATATGATGCCTATTATAGGATGTTATTTTGGTGAGATATAGATGCTAACCGATTAGGGATTATGAATAGATGAGCAAAAAATAAAAAGAATGGGTACGAACTATTGATTATAAGTGTATTCTGTATTTATAAGCACATGGAATACACACTGTTAAAGTTGATTATTCAGAGATATAGACAATGTACGGAGTGCATGTCATTGTCTTGAAGCATACAGAGGAGCATTACAGTTATAGAAGTATATAATATATGGTATACTAAACTGTATATGAGTCTCATGATATGCCCGGTGTTATGTAATCGAGTAATAACATTTATATTATAAATTGATGAAGTTATTGTTGAACCAGGAAATTTGTGATCATTGGGTTGGACTACCTAAATGATTCAAAAAAATTAGAATTATTTGAGGATGGTTACGGTGAATAAAGAAGCATAGTAATATTTTTGTTACGCTCTGGGAAAATTAAAACATAAATGTATTGACCTTATGCTAATTTTAACCAAAAATAAGCCTAGAGATATGAATTTAATATTATAATGCATACTGAAGTTTAATCAGTTCAGCAAGTGAAATGGAATTATAAGATTTGTGCTTATTTTTTTTAGGAGATTAGTTATGAAATTATAATGTTTGATTGATTTTTTGAGTTAGGAGATTGTAAACGGTAGAATTTCATAATAAGAAAAATTAAACTGAATTCTTGTGAGGGTTTTGCGAGTAAAGGATACTGGACAAATTAAGTGAGGCTTGATGGATATAGCAGAGCTAGATAGTTATATGCAAAAAAAAAAATTAATATATGTCTATTTTCGTACATTGTACAAACGATGGGAGTAAAGTGCATTGATATTGAGGTTGAAGAAGTATTGTGGGATATCACAATAAAATTATGACTTTATTATTGCAGAATTGTCTTAATTGCGTAATTGAGAAGGTTGGAATGATATTTGATTTGATATGACGATGAGGATGTAAATTCATAGAAACTGACTAAATGACAAACTCACAAATTTTACTTGAAAACGAGTTGATAGAATCAAAAGTGGAAGTAGAGCAGCAGGAGTGGAATTGTAAAGCTCTTGTACAAATGATTAATTTTATGGAATTATATTGATAAATTTTTTTGTTGAAGTAGTAGATTGAGAAAATTGGGCTTAAAAAGTTGATGGGTGTTGAGGAACCGAATGATGAAAATATAGTATGATACTACTTTCTAATAGAATTTGAGTTTGATGTCTGAAATTATATTGATGTGATAAATACAAGATTATTGACGATGATAGAGATAGAAAGATGGTGAGATAGTTTTTGACATAAATTATTGGTATATCATCATATGAATATGATCATTGGATATATGACCTAAGTACTATGGTCTTGAGAGCTAAATTGATAGAAATTATTCCATCAGATATGATGGTAGTGTCAAGTTCTAATGATACAGAGGATGAAGAGAATGTGGTAGGATATCACATTCCGTATTATGAGCAAATAATATGAAATCACCGTGTGAGTGATTTTAGTTAGTGTTAGAAATGAAGAAAATGCAACTGGATACTGCAAACAAGTAATGAGTTGGCAATGTAGAATTTTTATTATAAGTCTAAGCTCGAAATTAAGATAGTTTCGAGGTTGAAACTTTTTATCAGGAGGGTAGGATGTAAGAATCAAAGATGTTTAACCTACTTGGGCAGAGAAGCCCAAGGAATGATTCTCGAGGACAACAGGCTTTGGCTGGTCATTTGGGAGTATTACAGACTTATGGTATGGTCCGTACAGTTTTGGAGGTAATTATTCATTATTGGAAATTTTTAAATTATTATTAGAAATATTATAAATTTATGATGAGTTATTGAAAAATCATTATCGAGGGATGTTGGTGATCTTGGAGTTTTAAAACCATAAATTGGTCTATTATGGTTATTAGAAGGTGTATAAATTTTTCGAGAATTTTCGGAGATAAATTTAAATTTTTTATGATTTTTCTAAGAAAATATTATGATATTTAATTTTTAGTAAATAATTTATTAATAAGAAAAATAATTTTATAGTATTTATGGATATTACTATTTTTAAAGAATTTATAATAATTTTTTGTGTATTTTTCAGAATAATGATGTAATTATTATGAATTTTTGAATATTTAATTCAATTAATAAATAATTAAAAAAATTATTATATTATTAATTAAAAAGATGGTCAAAACGACATAGACCAATGTCATTTTGACCATGATTGGTAAACACGCAGCAACGGAAGGTCATTTTGACCTAAAGAAGAAATAGGGTAAAAATCTTAAAACGGTGCCGTTTCGATTTCAGGGTGAGTCACCCCCGAAATCCATCCCTCCCCAACACCAGTATGATCCGACATCTGTCAAAACCCTAGCCTACAAAGCTTGGCTTGAACAGGTCTAGCATGAGGAAGCCATGCGTGGATATAGCTGCATTCAACCCTTCCAACATAAGAGTGATGCCAAATATTTCGAGGAGAAGATTCTGAAGATATTGGGCGGCTTTGTGAGCCTTCACAACGGGAATTGATGGTGATTTTTGGGTATGTTTGGTACCCAGAATCCGGATGCCTCTCCTTCTTCGATTCATTGTTTTAGTTGATTAAGATCAACAATTTAATGCTGTTTAGTTCGTGGTGAAATGGGGTTTGTGTTAGAAGTGATTTGATGACGCTTAGTTGCGAATATGGGAAGATTAAGTTTCTGAAATTTAGGGTTTTCTTCAGAAAATCATTCGGCTGGAGGTTGAAGATGACCCAGTCAAATGATGGGTCGTCTCCTCTAGCCAAGTGACGAGTTGTTTAGCTCGTCAATGGGAGACTCGTCACCTGCTAATGCAGGCAACAGGTAGTCCATAGGCTCGAACCCGAGCCTAAGGACAGGGCAGCGTGGCACGTCCTAATACGGACGTGTGTCACAATCAAGAAGGCCTGGATAGTGCCCTAGGCGAGCCTGGTTTCACCAGGTGTCACACAGGGATTGGCTAGGAAATAAATAAAATCCAAAAAATTGAAATATCGATAAAGTAGCAGAAAAATGAAAAATTTTCTCGAAAAAATACAGAAAATACTAGAAATTATAAGAAGTCTGGTAGTATCAAAATGTATAAAATTGGAGATGATTTGATAGGACGAATAGTTAGAACATGATTCGGAAAAATAAGAAAAAAAAGGAAAATAATTTAAAATAATTTTATAAGCTTTAGAAAAACAATAGAATTTAGTATGAAAGCTCCAAAAATTTTAGAAAATTCTCTACTTCAAATAATCCCATATTCAACCCTATCTAAGGTGTTTAAATCGCCCTTCCTCATTTGGGACTTCTAAATTTTAATTTAAGATTATTTATAATCATATATACAATAAGTATATATATATTTATATTTACAATAATTATAAGGTATTATACGACATTTTAATATACCCTCTAAACTATCCATATGACACATACGATTCAACATAACACTAGGTAAAGGACATTAAATTCATTCAACCGTCACCCGCACACGTCATTTTCCTAAGTTACCATCCTTAAAAATCTAAATCCTCACATCTTGCCCTCCTTACAAAGATTTTGTCCCCAAAACTTGCTAGGACCAAGATAAGAAAGTACTAAGGTAAGGATACTAGTGCATACCTCAATTTTCAAATAGATATAGGTAGTGGAGCCTCATCTGAGCCTCGAGTTCCCATGTTTGCTCCTCATACTAACTATTCCTCCATAAAATTTTAACCATGAGTATTGTCTTGTTCCTAAGAATTCTTTGTGTTCAATCCAGAATACATATAAGTTGTATGGGGGATGTCATATACTCTGCTACTTCCATTGGTGGTATGTCTATTACATGGTTCGGATCTGCAATGTACTTCCGAAGCATAGACACATGAAAAGCATTGTGTATCCTCTGCAACTCGTCATGCAGCCATAGTCTATAAGACACTGATACGATGGATATCGACACTCTATATAGTCAAACCACTTCTTGTATATACAACTCAGCCAATTGTTCCAAGGTATCGCTTACCTTCATAGTTAGAAAGTGTGCACTCTTAGTCAACCGATCTAAGATAACCCATATTGCATCTGATCCTTTTTGGATACGTGGTAATCCACTAACAAAATCCATCATCATATGTTCCCATTTCCACTCTAGTATGGGAAAGGGTTGTAACAATCCATCTAGTCTTTGTCTTTCTGCCTTAACCAGTTGACATGTCATACATCAAGAAACAACCTGTACAATATCCTTCTTCATGCCTGGCCACCAATAAACTTCACAAAGATTGCTAACTATGCAAATTTCTCCTTCTACACACCATGTGTATTATGATCTATTTTGACTGTTTTTCCTAAAATATTTTCAACTAGTGTAAGGATCCTTTCATGATAGTATTCCAATGGCATATCTGAAAGCCTTATCTAGATAAAACCTCGCGAGTCTGTAGCGGCACTCGAGAGTCTGAATCCTGGAAACCTATTCTAGAATGTAAGATAATGACCCAACACCACCCATGGATCAACCAAGAGGCCAAAGTTTATATCTTCTTCATTTGTATATTTAACTAAGAAGTACCCATTCTCCATATCCACTATCATGGGTTCTGATGACAGTCGCCACAGGGCCTTCAATTTAGAATACACAAGTGAATACCTAATAAATCAGTTAAGAAGTTTGACTACCACAAAAAAATACCAAGATTGATGAATTAAGGCATAAGCTTTGTCAGAAAGAACAATGAAAGGACATGTATCATCTTTCAAAACTATGATATCCTTATCATTAACGTCCCCCCATGTTTCCTTTAGGGTTTGTAGACATTGAGTCTCTTCCTATATGAAGTCGAAGATTATGACATCTTTATATCCTGGGGAACCACTTCATTGTCCATACAAAATTTTAATTTTTGATGTGATATTGTCAGTCAATCCAAATTACCTTCTTATTTTGTATAATAGACTGTAGTAAGAAGGTTCGAATCGATTGGAGAGCTAGGATCAAGTCCAAGCAAGAGGTGTTGCTGTAGGAATGTCAAGTATACGTTTTGTCCCTAGCGTACCTTCCAAGTGTTAGAACAGATGATGTTGTAAATGAATTGTAATTAAACGATTGTAAATAATAAAGAGAACGAAATATTATGTTGTTGTCTTCAGATATTATAATAATCCAATCCTGCCTGTGATTGGATCTTGTAGGAATATACTCCAAAATTAGATCTTGCAGGATTATACTCCAAAATTAGATTTTGCAGGATTATTATAATAAAATCAGAATTAATCTTTTATTTTTTTAAATCATAAAAACAAAGATACTGCAAAGTGGTGTCCTAGAGAAAATCTTACTAGAAGTTTCAAAAGAAGAAAGTTGGTTTGCCTGGGTCACGAACATTCTTTTGGCGTGTGCCTGGTCCGTCTATTCCTTTAAGTCTGAAAATCTCAAAGGTCACGATCTTCCATCGATTTCAGCACTTTAACTGCAAAATCGATAAATATCTTGTGATCCCAGTTCAAATTAAAAAACAAAATAAACATAGTATTTAGACCAATTTAAGTGTGAAATCTATCCAGAAGTATTAGATAAAATTGGCATAATAAACATACTATCAAATAACCTGTCTTGGATGACTGTGATCTCGGTCTTCTTTGGAACTAGTTGGATAGGACTCACCCATTTTCTATCAAAATAGGCTTTATCATGCCCGCATCTAATAGTTTCAATACTCACAATGTCTATCATAAGAAGATTGATTCGTCTTTTAGTATCTTGGCTAGGTTGAGTTACTTCTTCCATCGGTATACAATGTATGCACATGGAAGGACTAATGCCCTTGATATTAGCTATTGTCCATCCTGTGGCTTGTTTATATTCCTCAGTACTTCAATCAGCTGCTTGTACTCCTTTTTGGTTAATTTACTGAAAACAATGACGGGTAGGCTATTATCCTTGCCAAGATAGGCATACTGGAGATTAGCTAGGAGGGATTTTAGTTTGAGTTTAGGTGGCTGCTCGATATTGAAAATTAGCATCTCATGAGATATCGAAAGATTGACATGATTGAGTTCTTCAATACCATCTGTTCCCCCCTCCAGGACACAGAGGACATCAAGGATGAAATCACCAATTTATACATTGTCTTTATTGAAAAGCCAAAGATGCGAATTGTGTTGCAGGGCCACCTATAATTTATCTGAATTGATGTTCATAGATGTAGCTTATGCAAATGGTTCAATTATATCAACCACTGATGTTGTGGGGTCGGTATCAGAGTGTTGCATAGTTTCAAAGATGTTAAACTTGACCGTGTTTCCATCGTACTCCGTGGTTAAGGAACCATTATAGAAATCAATTTTTATCTTTGAAGCCTTCAAGAACGGTTGACCTAGCAGGATGAGCTGAGGACTGTCATTCTCCATTTCCAATACAAAGAAGTCAGCTAGAAATACCAAGTCCTTCACCTGTACCAGTAAGTCTTCAAGGACACCAACTGGATATACAACTGATCTATCAGCCAACTGTATGACTACGCCTGTCTTCTGCAATTTCCCAAGATTCAGTGATTGATAAATTGATAGGGGCATAACACTAATGGAGGTCCCAAGATCACACATAGCATGTGCCACCTCTTCTCCACATATCTTGATTGGAACAAAGAACATGCCTGGATCCTTGCACTTTGAGGCATGTGTCCTCTAAGGCGCAATAGACACATTTTCTCATATAGTGATCTTCTTACAATCCCGCAATCATTTTTTGTTGGTACATAGCTCTTTTAAAAATTTTGCATATCACGGGATCTGCTTGATGGTGTTGAGAAAAGGGATATTCATTTCAACCTTCTGAAATACCTCCAGAATTTCTTGCTCCTCCTAAGGACTTGCAATTTATAGCAACCCTGGAAAGAAATGGTGGAGGTATGATGATCTTCAATCGAGGAATGACTTCGATCATAGCTTCTAGTTTCTCCGTGGTTTGTGTGGCAATGCCTCGAAGCTTCTGCTTCCCTTTTAAATTGAATCTTTCTATTTTAGGGTCGACTTGTGGCTGAGTATCAACTGGAGTTTTACATTAACATTGTATTGTATCAATAGGAAGTTGTCTTTTTTTGATATCTTACCTCTATTTCTTCTTGCCTTAATCCTACATTCACTACATCCTATTTAACTTAAATTCATTACCTTTTTCTCCTAATCTCCAACATGGGCTGTTGATTTTTGCATAGAAAATACTTTACATAGAAAAATATAACCCTGATAGAGATCATATGCTTTTCCAGTTTTTTGTTCGAATAAGTACACATAATTCTCCTTATCTTTTGATCTGTGTTTGATAAGGTTTGGAAATAATCATGGCTTATCTTCAGATAGACAAACTAGACTATGTATTCTAGCTTTATTGGTTTACTATGTGTGTTGTGTGTTTTAGAAGTGTATATAGTGGGTTTACGGCGAATGTCGCACAAAATTTTGGATTTCGGGGCCTGACAACTCGTAGGTATCTAAACCGACATATCGATACCTATGACTAGGCACACACTCAAGTTAGATTGACTAGTTCAAAAGGTCAAATCTCACACAGAGTCCCACATAATCAGTATGAATCTATATGATATGATGTGATAAATAGATGAAGAAAAAAAAATTTCAAGATAGATTGTTAGAGAAAATAGTTAGGTTTTGTTTCCTTGAACTGATAAAAAAATTGTTGTCGTGAAACAATTCAGTTCCATATATTTATTTTCTTGATAAGGATTGTTTAGAAAAATAAATTTAAAAAATTTATACAAAATTAATTTTTAAATTAGGATGGAAAAACTCATTCCACAAGTGAACAAACAATCCCATTCCATTCTACACACGAGACATATCGTTAAGGTTCCAAACTTGGTACTAAATCTGAGCAAGAGTTGATAATTCTTTTTCCAAGAAAAAAGAAGAATTGATAAGTCTTCTCAACTTCCTTGTTGAATGATAATCTTACTGGTTTGTTTACAGCAACAAGCAAGGAGATAGCTATATGGTTGTAGTTCATCCCACAGAATCTAAATATTCGTTAACAATCATATTACCTTTGTTAGGAGTTTTTCAGGTAATTGTTATATGTGTGAGCTATTGTCTTGTGCATAACTTACTTTTAAATAATAAAAATAAATTTTGTAATCCGTGCATGTGTTAGCATGTTGCGGAATCTTGGCTCTAGGGATGACCACAAACAATAGCCATCATGGGATCTAATGGCATTAAAGGAGTCCCATCAAGAAATCCACTTTGACCTTTGTTTGAAGGTCATTTTCAAGGACGGCAAGTAAATTACTGAAATTCTCATCATCTAACATTATATGAGTGATTGTTATACTTGGATATTAGTGAAGTTGATAGAAAGCAAGGAGGATTGAGATTAGTAGTGTGAGCGCTACTTTGGATATCTAGGTTTTCACCTTAATATTATAATATATCTTAATGATAAAAGAATATAACAAGATAGCCATAATATGTTTAGAAGTACATAAATCCATTTACTGTGATATTACTAGTAAGTAAACCGATGAAAAAACAAGAAGGATAAAAACAGTTAAAATAATATTAAAAAGCAAATATCGATGTGACAGACTGTAAAGGAAGCCCTAGAACATTGTGTGTAGATGTCACAACGACAGACTGAGCGGACCCGACGTTTATTTTCTTTTGCGTAGTTTAAAATAAATATAGCTAGACTGTGTTGCTATGACTTTATCATCGATGGGCGGTATGGAACTGCAATCAAGCGCAGGTCTTTCTGTCTTCTGGCAGCGAGGCCAAAGGTCTCTGCCATGTCCATATCGTCTGGTTTCATTCCCTCCGGAAGTCTCCAGTCAAAATGACCCAACAAATTTGAAAGTGCGATCTCAACCACCGTCATGGCATAACCGATGCCGGGACATATCCTTCGACCAGAACCAAAAGGAAGAAATTCGAAGTCCATCCCTTTGTAATCTACCGAGGATTCTAGAAATCTCTCTGGATAGAATTTCTCAGGTTCATCCCAATAACGAGGATCCCTGGCCATCGCCCATCCGTTAATGATGATTTTGGTTTTGGCTGGTATATCATATCCACTAATCTGTGCAATCTCTCGACTTTCTCTTGGAAGAAGTAGAGGACCAGGAGGACGACATCTTAAGGCTTCTTTCAGAACTAATTTTAAATACTTGAAATCTTGAAGGTCCGATTCATCAATACATCCTTTCCTGTTCAAGGGTTGCCTCACTTCATCCTGTGCTTTCTTCATAATTTTGGATTTTTCACCAATTCTGACATCGACCATTCTAGTAATGTAGCTGATGACTCACTGCCAGCAACACAGATGTCCTGAAATGGTGCAAAACGCATTTAAGGTGATTGGTATGTATTTTTTTATGTTATCTACTAACATGCTTTATATATAGAGAGAAAAAGAAAGAGGTTGCTATATTAATTTCATACCAAAACCAGATATCTTACCTCTATTTCGTCTTGCCTTAAACCTACGTTCACTAGAGTTACTCCTAATTAACCTAAACTCACTACAGTTTTTTCCTCATCTCCAGCATGAGCTATTGATTTTTGCGTAAAAAAAGTTGTACACAGAAGAATATAACCCTAACAGAGATCATATGATTTTCCAGTTTTTTGTTGGAATAAGTAAGGAGGAAGGATGACAACAAGAAATTAAGGAATACCAACATAATAAACGCGGGATAATTGATAGATTTTTACCATGATTACTCCTTTAATGTGCTCCGTGGTGAAGGGAAACGGAAGATCAGGTTGATCCTTTAGATCCAAGAACACATCCACGATGTCCTTTAACTCACTATTACAAACAAATTCTCCCCTTGCTCTGCTAGCTGCACGCTCTTCGACTACATCTTGAAGCAACTTATTTGCTTCGTGATGCACGGCCCAGACTCTATCTTCGATTCCTGTAAATTTATGAAGTAACTTAAATGCACGAGAAGGAAACATATCAATGATGCTAAAACCTCCCAGATCATCCACGATTCTATGGACTAGCGGTTTGAAAGCATCTTCGTGCTTCCATGATTTTCCAAAAATGTTCTTTGCAATGATGCAATTGGTTAGCGTAAATAACATGTCACTAAGGTTGAACGGCGATCCTCCTTTAGCAGCAACTGATTCAACGAGACTGGCTACCTCTTTCTCCCGGGTAACTCTGAATGACACAACACGCTTTGTACTTAGCAGCTCCGTCAGCAAGATTTTTCGCATTTCCCTCCAGCAATCTCCATACCGACCGAAAGCAATGTCTGAGGCATTGTAAGTTATAATACTTGGACATAGAACAAAAGGCCTGTCAGCGAATATGGCGTCATGAGTCCTCATCACTTCTCTCGCGGCGTCCGGCGACGATATAATAACCGTGGAAAGTTGCCCGAGTTTGAGGCTCATGACAGGCCCGTATTTGTTGGAAAGATCTTTTAGGCGGTATTGGGGTAGATCGCCAACCACCTGGTGCAAGTTCCCGATTATGGGTAGCTGCCATGGTCCCGGGGGTAAGTTTAGATTGCCACTGTTTTTAAGTTTCTTCCATGCTTTCAGAAGCACAGCTGCCACTAGAAAGAGGGTAGTGAGGATTTGCAGGAGAGAAAACTGATATTCCATTGTGGAAATAGGCTGAAGTGGGAAGAGAGGAGGAGGAATACTGTAAATACTTGTGAGTAGCTCAGCCTCGTCATCGCTTATTTATACAGGCTATGGGCACTCGGAGTCGGGACTCGCTACATTAGTTTATAGCATTCTTTAAAAGGAAATAACATTAGTTTATAGCATACTATTTTTGACAAGCAATATGAACAGATCCAGCTGAGTATAAAATCATTTTCGGTGACGGGACTGGAGTATTATGAGAGTCCGTTACCCTTCAATTTTTTTTTTTGAGAAAAGTTGATATGTATTAAGAGTGTTAACAGATAATACATGTTAGAGGGACAATGAAACATTGTGCCTCCTCAAAAAACAAAATGGAATTGGCAGATACCATACATCTGTAGCTGTATCTATCCCTTACATTCGCTATAGAATCTATGGACCCAGCAAAGATACGAAATCACCTGAAGCTAACAAATCCAGACTGTCCATGCATACATCCTGCAGATTAGTCTTTGCCCAACAGAAGTCATGGCGCAAACCATTGTAAAACATATCATTAACTGTATTGTCTTCGTTCCTGAAAATCCTATGATTTCTGCCAAGCCAAATACTCCACCCAAGAGAGAATAACAAGACATACCACAATTGTTTCCATCGTTGGGGAATTGGGTAGCCATCCCAATGCACAAATAAATTTGCCATAGACCGCGGTTGGACCCAAACTAAACCCCATCGCTTGAACAGAAGCGACCAAACTGTCCATGCCTTCCTACAGTCAAGCACAATATGATTAGAATCCCCTTCTACAAGTCCACAGGCGTCACAATTTATATATGACTCAGAAAGGAGACCAAGTTTGTTTAGGTATCCTTTGGCAGTGAGCTTCTCCCTGCACGCCAGAAATATATATATGATAGTTCGTTACTTCTGCTTTTTATAAAAAGGATGTATTTCTTCGACCCATAACCCGTTGATCCATGTTTAATTCTGACCGTTGTTATTAAAATTTGAACAGTCACCTAATATTTTTTGTTTTTATAAGGAGTACAACATTTTACCAATTTACCTGAATTGATAAAAAATATCCTCTTTATACAAAATATCTATTAAAATATATTAAAAATCACTAAATAATATAAAAAATTTTATTTTTCTTTCAATTTTTTTATTTATAATAAAAATTATATATATATAATATTAATAATATTTATATAAATAAAATTTATTAAACTTAAAAAATTAAATTCTGTCTTAAATTATCAAACTCATTCACATAGGGCCAAACAAAATATATTTTTTAAAATAAATGATTTAAAGAAATGATATTGAAGGTATGCTTTTATATATATATATATATATATATATATATATATATATATATTTAATTAGTAGTTATTCCTTACAAATTTTTACATGTCATGTCATTATGGACACTTCCTCTACTTGGAACCGCTATTGTTATTAAGAATCTATTTTGGTTGTTATAAAATAAAAAAACAACGGACAAAACATTAAAGAGTAATATAAAGTAATGTAGCGAGTGTACCACTATCTCTCTTGTCCACACTCAATAAGTTATGTTCAATCTCAAATAAATTGCACAATATTTCCAAATTAGTCCAATTCCGTATTGGACAGGGATAACGACACAGGTTTGTGGTAAAGCAATAAATTTTGAATTCACGAATTTCATAAAAGAAAAAGACCTAAATGAGGTAAAAGCACTAGGAATAGCCCAAATATTAGTAATACAAGAGACTAAACATCTTCATTCTCTAAACCAAGAGATAAATTATAACAGAATAGAACATGAACTAGAAACTGAGAAAATAGTACAGTATCGTTGTTACGTGTTGGTCAGCTGGTACGGTGGTCCCGGTAGCAGAGAGGTGTGAATCCGTTGGTCAGCCGCAGTGGTCCCACTTATCTTACGAAACAGGTACAACATTTTGAGATTAATTTGGCAAAACTATTGTATGTTTATACTATGGATTTGTTTAGGAATATTTCTGGAAATACATCTGATCGAGCAAGCACTAGTAATGATACTGAACTAATAGAAGAATATAATAAACGAGAACTACACATAGCTAAGATTGTGTTTCATAAAATATTCCAGACCCTTTTTCACTTGATCTGGGAGTATTTCTTCTAATAATCCTATCTCCTCATACCATTGACAGCACCATCTGGGAAAAACTAATTGATAGTTCTTGGAGAAGAACATAACCACGTATGAGCCACGGGTTCATAGTAGAGAACCCGATACCAAGCCATCTGATAGTCATAGTAATTGAAATTTTTGAGTTCTCTGATTCTCATTCCCTGCAATTCTTTTGCTACAAAAGGATATTGATTCCAATCTTCGAAGGTTAATACCTTTTGAATTTTTATCTTTGAATAAGCGATCTGCTGAGGATTTTACCTCTATAGAAGAGGTGACAAAGAATCATCTCTTGCAATTTGCCATCGCCATGGGGATATCCTGGATTCTCCGATGGGAATTTTCCATCATGAAAGAAGAAGAAGAAGAAGCCTTGTTAATCAGAAAGCATAAGGTAAAGTGGTGGCAAAAGTTTGATAACAATCGAGCATGTGAACAGGCAGTAAATGATTGGCTGGGATTACAAACTCCTGTAGAAGAGGCCTCATCAGATAAAGCATCTACATCTTACAGCACACAGCCCACTTTCAAAGAAAGGGCCCAAGGATTGCTAGCCAGTGTCACATCATTCGAGGAATTTCAAGAAAGGCTAAGCGCACTAGGAGATGCTTCTCCAGATGAAGATCCAACCTTCGATTACATCTAAAAGAACGACTGATATTACAATTACTTTTCTATTAAGGGCTTCTATGATTGTACTACAAAAACAATAATTGAGGGTGTTATTCTAATAAGTTTATCAGAAATTGCCTATAAAAGGCTCTTAGATATCAGATGTAAGGAGAGCTAATTTTCAAATGAAATCACTTGTTTTCTAACGATGAGCCAATGTCTGATCACTCTTCTTCTTAGAATCATTATGAGCCATTTTATTAGAATCAGTATCATTAGGTCTTCCTTTATGCTTCGCTACCAATCTGTCTATCTTAGGACTTATCTAGGAATATTTCGCTAAGTGTTTAGTTGATTGAGCTAAGGTAAGCCTGGGGCATAAAGGAGGACCTAATGATACTGATTCTAATAAAATGGCTAATAATGATTCTAAGAAGAAGAGTGATCAGACATTGGATCATCGTTAGATAACAAGTGATTTTATTTGAATGTTAGCTCTCCTTACATCTGATATCTAAGAGCCTTTTATAGGCAATTTCTGATAAAATTATTACAATAACACTCTCAATTATTGTTTTTGTAGTACAATCATAGAAGCTCTTAATAGAAAAGCAATTGTAATATCAGCCGTTCTTTTAGATGTAATCAAAGGTTGGATCTTCATCTGGAGAAGCATCTCCTAATGCGCTTAGCCTTTCTTGAAATTCCTCAAATGATGTGACACTGGCTAGCAATTCTTGGGCCCTTTCTTTGAAAGTGGGCTGCGTGCTGTAAGATGTAGATGCTTTATCTGCTGGGGCCTCTTCTACAGGAGTTTGTAATCCCAGCCAATCTCTTACTGCCTGTTCACATGCTCGATTGTTATCAAAATTTTGCCATCACTTTACCTTATGCTTTCTGATTAACAAGGCTTCTTCTTCTTCTTTCATGATGGAAAATTCCCATCGGAGAATCCAGGATATCCCCATTTGTCACCTCTTCTATAGAGGTGTGTTTCATAAAATATTCCAGACCCTTTTTCACTTGATCTGGGAGTATTTCTTCTAATAATCCTATCTCCTCATATCACTGACACCACCATCTGGGAAAAACTAATTGACAGTTCTTGGAGAAGAACATAAACCACGTATGAGCCACGGGTTTGTAGTAAAGAACCCGATACCAAGCCATCTGATAGTCATAGTAATTGAAATTTTTGAGTTCTCTGATTCCCATTCCCTGCAATTCTTTTGTTGCAAAAGGATGCTGATTCCAATCTTCGAAGGTTAATACCTTTTGAATTTTTATCTTTGAATAAGCGATCTACTGAGGATTTTTTGTATCCATGGTATGATCGATGACCACAGATCCAGTCTGATTTAATATCTTTTCATAAAAATTTTGGGTCTTCATGAGATTTTCTGTCAAATAATAGAATTCTATGGGAAAAATATCTGATATCAGCAGATTGAGATCAAAGGATTTCTTCTCTTGATGTTCCTCCAACACAACTACTTCTTTAATGGATTTTTCTTTGTAATAAGTCTCATAATTATCTGATGACTTAGGATAAGATCTGGTTGCAATGGTTGTTGGAGAGTTGAGAGGTAGGATTTGAATAGTAGTAGGCCTTTTGGGTGCTAGTGGTACAAGTGGCTTTCCCAGTGTTTTCATGGTATTGGTTTTAATTGGCGTGGGAGGTTGAGTAATGGGTGATGTAATCAAAGAGGAATAATAGTTGGAGGTGCTGATAGGGTAAGGTTGAGAGGGTTGCACCTCTATATTCTTTTATGCTGGTTTCTTTGTAGAGGCACTGTTGATCTCTGGGGATCCTTCTCTAATGATTCGCTTACTCATGCCTACATAAGATAAACAAACTAATGGTTGTGATGAAATTAATTAAGTTCTGATGAGTACTTTTCATAATAAGACCTGATGAACACACGAAAAACAATTCTCATAGTTACTTAAAATTCTCATAATAAGACCTGATGACCACACTAGAAACAATTCTCATAGTTACTTAAAATTCTCATAATAAGACCTGATGAACACACGAAAAACAATTCTCATAGTTACTTAAAATTCTCATAATAAGACCTGATGAACACACAAGAAACAATTCTCATAAAGGTCAAGCTGTTAAGATACTAATGGCTTTTTCAGAGTGATGATTCCACTCTCATTCCCATGAGGAAAGTTCTGCATCACAATTCTTTCCTCTTTTTCTTTTTTCATTTATGATTTTTCTCAGTTGGCGAATCCTTTGCTGATATCTCCTTTTTTTGGCTTCCTCTCTTTGAGCCAGATACTTTACATTAACAGTGTCAAAGTAATAGGTAATAACATGCAGTTGCCCTTCTACAATTTTCTCTTGTATCATTCTTTTTCCATTTAGGAGGTCGAAGCGGTGCCTCATAAACATCTATTACTTTCCACATTTTGTTCCTGCAATTTGGTTAGTCCTGAGAATCATAAAACTCATTGTCAATCCAAGTTCCAAAAACATCACATATTAGGAATAAATATAAGTCTAATTCTCCATTATTCATACAAATCTCATTATATAATTCGATTTCACTATTTGGTATAGGTTCACTCATTATTTCTAATGATATTGGTTAGTTCTCGTACTAACACTCCTGCTAACCTTTCTCTTATTTCATATTCTTTGCAATTGCAAGTTTCTGCTCCTATAATGTCATGCATTAGTATGTGATTTTGAAACTTGGCATCTATTCCTCTTCTTATTTTTTGTATTAATTCTCTAATAACTCTTAAATTAGAGAAGTCTAGCATTAAGAATTTTTCGACAAATTTTTCTATAGTAGTAGTCATCTTTACCTTTGGAGGAGTACTCTTAAACCTTCTCTGCAAGAAATTCCCTGGATAAAAAATCGGGAAGATTATTATTTTCTCCTTTTATATATTCTATATTGAAATCAAAATTCGATAATAACGCTTGCCATCTGGCGAAGATTTGTTTTGATACTAGATTTTTGACATCCTTTTCTAATATATACTTAGCCAATTTACAGTCTACCCTTAACAAAAATTTTTTATTAAATATATCATCTTGAAATGCATTTATGCACAAGACTATGGATAATACTTCCTTTTTTATAGTCGAATAATTTGCTTGTGTAGGGTTCCATATACCTGAATAATATCTAACTAATTGCTCTCGTTGATTTTTCTTTTGTTTTAGGATTCCTCCATACCCTTTATCTGAAGCATCTGTTTCTACTATTAATTCTGCATTTTCTTCTGGAATTCATAGACAGTGTAAATTTTTTATTTTTTCTTTAATTTCTTTTACTAATTGAGTTAATTCAGGGGTCCGAGGAATAGATTCTTTCCTTAATCTTTTGTATAATGGTAAACAGATTTCTCTAATTTTGGATAAAAAATCCGCTACATAATTTAAACATCCTAAGAATCGCTGAAGTTGTTTTTTATCTTTTAATTCATTTGGGAATTTATTTGCAAATTCCAAACTTCTGTTTATAGGGGTATAACTTCCTTGATTTATTTCGAATCCTAAGAATCTAACTTTGGTTTGAAATAATTTCATTTTAGATGCTGATAGTACTAATCCATTTTGTTTTATTATATTTAGAAATTTTGTAGATGTGTAAAATGTTCAGTTACATTCTTCGAGTATAATAATACATCATCTATGTAGACTATTAGAAATTTTGTATAAGGGTTTAATATATCGTTCATAATGTTCTGAAATTCTGAAGGAGCATTCTTCAAACCAAAAGGCATGACATTCCACTCATAATGTCCAAATGGTACGGTAAAGACGTTTTTATACTTGTCTGATTCATCAATTTGAATTTGACAGTATACTGATTTCATGTCGAATTTTGAGAATACAGTAGATCCTGTTAATCTTTTGATTAGGTCTCTTTTATTTGGGAGAGGATATCTAATCCATTGTAAGGTTTTATTTAAAGGTTTATAATGAATTACTAACCTGGGTGCTCCTCTTTCTATCTCAGCCTGATTTTGTACGTAAAAGGCGGCACATGACCATGGGGACTTGCTTGGACGTATTAAGTTTTTATCTAATAAATCTTGCATTTCCTTTTTACAGTATTTCATTAATTCTTTACTCATTTGTATAGGTCTTGATTTGGTTGGAATATTTTTTTTCATCAAAGCTTGGTTCGTAGGGTAATTTAATTTTATGTTGTTTTCTGTTCCAGAAAGCATTGGGTACGGTTGAGCATACTTCTTTCTCAAATGTTTCTTGTAATTCTTTAATTTTTTGTACTATTTTCTCAGTTTTTAGTTCCTGTTCTATTCTTTTATAATTTATCTCTTGGTTTAAAGAATGAAGATGTTTAGTCTTTTGTATTACTAATATTTGGGCTATTCTTAGTGCTTTTACCTCATTTAGGTCTTTTTCTTTTATGGAATTCGTGAATTCAAAGTTTATTGCTTTACCACAGACCTGTGTCGTTATCCCTGTCCTGGTTACCGTAAAAGGATATATTTGGGTCAGGAAAGGAGTTCCCAGTATTACTTGTTGTGCTAAATTTTTACCAACAAAAAGGAATTTCTGAAACAGATATCTTGATTACAAATATGAGCATTAGTTATTTTATAATTTATTTGTAATCTCTGATGGCTTGTAGTGTGTAATCTTTCCTTTGTCTTCTCAAAATACTTGGAAGGGATTAATCCTTCTTGGATACAGTTTTGATCTGCTCCTGAGTCTAATAAGGCTTTTACTCTTAATTTGTAATCTTTTATAACTATGGTTATGTAAGCATACCATTTTTGATATTCAATTTTTGATAAAGTTGACACAAAGGCTGATTCCTGACTCGTAGAAGGTTGATTTTCCTCTAAGTGGTCTACTCTAAATCGCAACTCTTCCTTTTCTTCCTTAAGTTGCCTTATATCATGTTTTATGTTTCTGACTTCTTGAACTAGATCATCTATAGTGAGTTCTATTTTAGTTGGTTGTCTATACAAAATTTCATTTAAATTATAAGGTTTTTGATCATGTATCTTACTAAATGGCTCATTGGATTTTATTAAACTTTCTTTATAAGTTAGTAAGTATTTTCGTTGTTCTTCAGGGTCTTCTATCTTAGTTATTAAGTCTATTATTAGGTTGTTTTCTGTAGTTATAGTATTAAGGGTATAGCAATTACAGGGTCCAATACATTCACAGATATTTGTTTGTTCATTATCTGTACTAGATTCTTCTATGTTTTCTTCCTCTTCTGATAAGTCAAACATATTCAGGAGTTCCTCTTTTTCTGTTTCTTCTATTTCTAAGGCTCTAATCCTTTTTATTAAAGGGCAGTCTGTTTTAATATGTCCGGGTTTATTACATTTATAGCACACTGGTTCTTTTTTATAAGTTTTTGGCCTTCTATTTCTGGGAAAAGTTCTTTTAAGTGGTTTAGTAGTTTTGTAATTTCTTTTCTAAGTAGACCTAGGTTTAAATCTTTTTGCCTTTCGCTTTTGTTTAGCTGAAGGTGCTAAAATCTTTTCATACCCATACTGTTCACAAAGGGATCCTAATTCCCTTTTACTATTTAATCTATCTTGCTTTAATTTAGATTTAAGTTTGAAGTCAGTGCATAATGCTAATCCTTCTTTGTTTATCTCTGCTATTATATCTCCATAATTCGTACGGAATTATTCCTCCACATTTTTGCTTAATTCTATTCCTTACTTTGTCAGCAAATAACCTAGGTAATCCTGCAATAAATCTTTCTTTCCAAAATTGTTGTTGACAATCTTCTCTAATCATTACTTTAGTTAAAAACATATCCTTATACCATCTGAAATCTTGTAGCTTAGGACAAACTAGATTTGATAATAATTCTGAAGTTTTATCCTTAAATTGTTGAGGGTTTCCTATAAAATGTTTTGATATAGCGTAGATTAGACTAGTTATACTATCTTCGAGGACTGACACTTGGCCTTCATTAGTTTCTGTTTTTACGGCTGTTAAGATCGATTCTTTTTCTACTTTTGATAAGTAATTGTCCCACCATCCCTTGAGTTGTCCAGTGAACCCTGTTATTAATGCATTAGTGACATTTACTTCTCTATTACCCTGAGTTTTATAGGCGGAGGCTGCCATGCACATTTCATTTAGCATATTTAATATACCATGTTCTGATTTACTATCTGCATTCCATTCATATAGGCTTTTTCCATCATAGATGACTTGACTTCTAAACGGGTAATCCTCTATTTGTATGTCGGGAAAGGAAGGTCGGGCGTAATAATGTGGTATCTTGGGATGAGTATATTGCCTATTTTTTATTTTGTTAATCTCTAGAGTTTCATCAAACTGTTTTTCTAACTTTTTAATTTCACCGTCTGATTCTTCGGTCTTTGATAAAGTTGCTATCTGATTATTTAAGGTGGATATTTGTTTCTTTTTTCCTAATTCTAATTCTTTTAACTAGTTGGTTATTTTATCCAATATTTCTTTAGTCTTATCTTCTTTTTCTAACTTTATTCCTGGTACATGATAAGGTTCGAATAAAGGTCTTTCTAACTTTATCGGTGGAATACTAAATCCTGATGTAGATGATTGTCCCTCTTGATCTGATTCTATGGTTTCTAGCTATTGGGCAATAACTTGTAATATTTGATTAGTATAGTTATTCTGAGCTTTTATGTGTCCTAAATCAAAAGGTGAGCTATCTATGTCTTTTAAAGGGCTAGCTATTATTTTATGGCTTTTCCATTCAATGTCTATTTCTTCAAAAGAAGGATATACTGATTTAACTTGATTAGGTCCGACGGTGGTGGTCCAAACTCGTTTTGGACTACGGGTTTCGTTAATCATATAAGTAGATTTTCTATATTTCCACCAAATGAAAAAGGAAGTGTGTTTTTGTTTGGTTTTCATTTCAGTGAGGTAATTGGTCCATATTGCCCCCCTGAATTTTGGGTCGTGGTCGTGAAAATAAGCTTGCCTAACACTGTTGTAAAATTTTTGATAATTATTGAGAAAATAGTATTATTTAAAAATCAATGATTGAAAAACAAATTGGTAGAGGTATTAATGATTATTGGTATTTAAGAATATAGATAGGTCTATTGGAGGTTTATAATGATGGAAAAATTTTATAAGAATTTTTAGAATCATAATTTGGTTTATTATGATTTTTTAAAATTATATTATAAGGTATTTAAATTTTTAGTTAATTATAAACCATGAGAAAAATAATATTATAGTACTGAAAGATAGTACTATTCATAAAGATTCTTTAGAAATTTAATGGAAATTTGTCAGACCAAGGATTTATTATGAATTTTTAATAATTTATTAGAATTAATAAATAATTATTATTAATATTTAATATGTAATTATATTATATTTTTAAAACAAAAAGAACAGGCTATCCCATCATTTTGACCGAGAGTGGTCAGAACACAGGATTGACCATTGTTTTTGCCAATCTCGTGAAGCTAGGTCATTTCAAACGAAACAACATCGTTTAGGAAGGAACATAGAACAACGCCGTTTCATTACCGAGACAGCGTGCCGCTTTCTTCTTCCCTGGTTTCTGCTAGTCGCCAGTACCGTAATAGCATAAGTGTCCCATTACATATCCAACTCCCTAATGATTGATGCCCAACCCCGAAAATCGTTCTGAAGATGTCTCTTGTGCTCACGAATTTATCCGACCATTTTCATGGCAATTCTGGCTTTCCCACGGCTGGATTTAGGTGAGTTTTCTACCTGGAAATCCAAGTATTATGTGTGATTTATGGGCTGTTTTAATTAATGAAAATTGTTAATTTTTAGATGATTAAGTTTGGAGCATGATGATCTATGCGTTTGTAGTGCTTTGGAGTAGTGTTGTTGTGTATTTGGGAGTATAAGGGATCTAAAAATTAGGGTTTGCAGGTTTAAAAGAGCTCAGTTGGAGTTGAAAAAGACCTAGTCAAATGAAGGGTCATCTGCTCTAGTTGAGATGTGACATGTCATTTTGTAGATTTGTGATCGATTGGTCGTTTGCAAGTATGAGCGATAGGTGATTCACATATAGGGGTATGCAGGCTTGGACGAGGCGTGGGACGTCCCGATTGGGATAAGTGTCAGCTTCAGGCAGGTTCGGCGGTAGGAATGGCATCACCTGGTGGTGCCACGTGGTGTGCTCTTATTGGCCATAATTTATTTAATTAGAGGAAAATAGGAAAAATAGTCAGAAATAGTAGAACAATCAGGAAAATAGGAAAAAGATGAGAAAAATTCTAGAAAATTATGAAAAAAATATTAGATTAAATTTGGAGTTTAATGGTAGCAAATTTATACGATTTGAGGTCGATTTGGTTGGTGAAATAAATGATATAATATTAAAATTAATTAGGAAAAATTGGAAAATTTTCTGAATTGATCTTAGGTTTAGTATAGGATCAAAATTTCCCATCGTGCAATTATAAAATACGATAAAAATATTCACATATATAAAATTTTACAAGTCGATATTGAGTATATGCAATAAGATCATAGGCCAAGTTAGTACGAAATCATATGACACGAAAACACACTATTTTTATTTATTTCACAACCATAATCCTATAGGCCCCAAAATCTTTGGTTCACAAGATCACTCACGCAATATGCATATGAAGCAAGCAACCCCTATAGGGAAAAATTGTGAGGACCCAATCCCGAAATCTGAACCCTCACTGTCATGTAGCCTCAATGGACCCAACTTGTGAACCAATTGAAACCACACAAGGCTTATTATTAAAATATCCCAAAATCCTGTTTACAGAAATACATACAAATTAAACTTTTTTTAAATAGGAGTAAGGTTCTACTTCACTAAAATCAACTCGGTAGAAACATATAATATATGGAGTAAATATAAGTAGCAAAATCACAAAGTCTGAATACAACAGAAGACTTAATAAGAATAGGCCAAAGGGCCCAAAACTTAATCTCATACTCAAATCAAGGCCCAGAGGCCATATACACAACACAAGCACAATTAGTCACATGGCTCCAGTCCAAATACCAGTGATAAATACACAGCCCAAACATACTCACAAATCTCATAACTAAACTATAGGCCCACCGGCCATATGGGGTGCATAATATCTCAAATATAGAATCCAAACGTGCAATACACAATCATCACTAATGCGCATACTATCCCATCCATAGTATGCTACTCAACACACAACCATAAACATATCAAAATATTGATGCATAAGATTTCAAAATATACAAAACAGGTCGAGTGCTCAAAAGTGTGAATGCAATAGCCCAGGCCCTAAGAAAGCTCCACAACAACTTGACAGATCAAAGCAGCACTCTAAGCTAATCCTGAAATATAAACAACAATAGTGAGTGAGATCACAATGACCTCCATGGGAGTTGAAACATCATATCCAGTCGAGGGGGAAATGAGGCAATCCATAAAATAGGTATAAAACATATCTTTGGTAATAACCACACTTTAATATAAGTCTGTGCATTCTATAGTGCAAAGCAACCTCACATATACATATGAATGTCATTATGCATAATCAATAAATATATTTTCTCATGCATCCCAACAAGTTAAGAAATCACAAATCTCATAAACATATCCCAATACACACATACCGGGAAAATAGCCCAAAACCTATCAAGATAGATATGAAAGAAGCTAAGGAGACTCTTCCCCGCATATGGAAAACCCGAAGCCTGTTGTTGGGTTTTTCATACATTTTCTCTTAAAATATTATATTTACATCTTATCTTCATAAACCCATCCACCAACGTTGTCCGAATCAAGTAGAGAGAAAAATAACGTAAACATATATACCTCACACTCAATCCTCTAGTGTCACAAAGGATACATCTCATAATTTATCATACATAATAATATTAAGCTCGTAATAACATACCCTCCACCTGCTCCAAGGAAGTGACTAGCTCCACTTGAGCACTCGTACATTGCTTAGAAAATACCATCCATATAACTCTTTGGTAAGCAACTATCCTCTCTACGGGATTCCATATACTTACCTCACATTGGCTAAGCGTATAGAACCGTTAATTCTATAAATCAAGTGGTGCATACATGCATAGATATACTCACCATCTAATTTTACTTATAAATCACAAAATCATTTTATGAAGAAAATACTCAGTATGATCACATGCATGAAAATGCACTCATCCTCTTACAAGCAATCCACTCAACATGCCCACATGAATGATGATGTAAACATCTCTCTTACCATAATACAAGTCAAATACGCCTGCATGCATAAGAATACCCTCTTTTCTTATTCTAATAGTCCTCACAAAATAACTCAACTGTACTCACTAGATACCACAACCAGGTCTAAGCAATAAAATTAGTGAAGGAAAGTGTTAAAGGAAACACATACACTCTTTCCATATTCAGCTCACAATAATTCCAACTTAAGCTCTAAAGGGCATAAGAAGTTTAAGGATACTCCAAGAAAGAATGGTTTAGGATAAGAAAAGGTCAGTTGCCAAGGGACATAAGAACATAGACTACTCATACCTCTCGAGAAGGGATTAAATCATAGCCTTAAAACAGTAATACTCAAACATGCTTCATTCCTCCTAAACTAGGCCACTAAGCCTAAAGGTTCTAATGATATAATGTATGATGGACACTCATGGGGACTCATCTAAGGTTAAGGAAGGTGTAGGATTGTGTTATCAAAGGGGCTAACCAAGTATGGGGTTGAATCCTCTCAATTGTAACAAGAAAAGGTGAAAAAGGCAAAGTTATAGAATTTTGACCCGTTTAAATGTTTGGGTTCGACCAGTCTAAGAGTTTCGTTTCGACCGATTGTAGGGCTCTTTAGAAAATTTTATGGATTTTTTATCGGTCTAAATGTTTCTTTAGGAGTTTTGACTAGTCTAAGGACTAAAATTTCGACTGGTCTAAGTTCATTTGAAAAATTTTGACTGGTAAAAAGGTTTCAATTCAACCGATCTTGAAGCTCTCTGGAAAATTCTTGGGATTTCGACCGATCTAAGGACTAAGGTTTCAACCGGTCTAAGTTCACTCAGAAAAAAGTTTGACCAATTTAAGTATTTGGTTTCGACTGGTCTAAGGGCTCTCTGGAAGGGTTACAGGTTTTTGATTGGTCTAAGGTGTTTGAATAGATGTTCAACCAGTCAAAGAAGCCAAGTTTGACCAGTCTAAAGTGTATAACTAGGATTTCGACCAGTCTAAGGGTTCGATTTCGACCATTTTAAATTCTGAGACTTTAGGTTTTTTGTATTTTTCTTATCGATTCAACTCCTAACCAAAAGCTACACATACCGAAACACATTCCTAATGGGTTTACATACAATTAAACATGACTAACCACCACTAAACCTCAAACATTATGCATTAAACAACGATCAAACTAGTTCTTTGCATAAGGATATCCACAACATCATATAAGGGTCACTCAAACCACTAACATGCATACACAAGCACATCAATGCATTTTCAAGTATTCAAGATACATAATTTGCACAGTAAAACTTGTCACACACATTACAAGCTCTAAACATGACATTTAAACATATTCATACCACTGGATGGCTCACAATTAAACCAAAACTTAGTTTCTTATTTTAATGCATCAAAACCGAAATAATTCCTTTCATGAGTATGAAGGATAGACTCCCACCTCGTGAAGTACAAAATACCACTGCAGCAATAACGATCTCACGGAACTCCTACAGTGCCGCCTAAACATAAATAATCAAACACCTGGTCAAGCAACCAAACTCAAATGCTACTAACAAAAAACCGAAAATAAAACTTAAAACTCCTTCCATGAGACTCTCTAACACTTGACCACTCTATTAACACACACTAAATCCGAAACCAACCACATGGGATCACTAAAACACAACCCGAAGCAAAAGCGAATGGCCATCGACAAACCCAACACAAGCCATAATCCGCTCCAACTGAAACCAATGGCACCAAGGCTAATAAACACAGTCCACAAACTCAAGAGAACCAAAATCAATCATCGAAATCAACAAGAACACCAATGGGGTCGAAACCCCCAAAGACCCATATGTCATCAAGCTTCTCTAAGCTCACACACTACTCAAAACATCAAACCAATCAAAACTAACTATCAAGACTTCATAAACAACATCAAAACATGGCAAAATAACCAAGAATCTGCCAAGAAAGGGGAGAAATTGAGTAGTTACCACACAAACTCAATTTTCCCCTAAAATGCTCAAACCGGCCAAATCCACTCCAAGAGAAGCTAACAACAGTGGAAATCCATTGCTTAGGGTTAGCAATTAGATAAGAAAGGAAGAACAATGGTTAATTTGGAGAGGAAATGGGTTTAGGGAGGTTGGGTTCTTCTTTAGGGGGAAGAGGCTCTGCAAAACGGGAGGAGAAAGGGGGAGAGAGTTCTTGAGCTACCAATACTTAGAAAAATTTCTAAGTGTTGGGATAGGTTTTTATGTCTTGGGGACCGAAAATCCCAAAAAAACCAAAAACAAGTTTTAAAACAATTCATAT
Organism: Passiflora organensis; assembly: GCA_019739055.1. Taxonomy (NCBI): domain Eukaryota; kingdom Viridiplantae; phylum Streptophyta; class Magnoliopsida; order Malpighiales; family Passifloraceae; genus Passiflora; species Passiflora organensis. The sequence continues at coordinate 5,509,698 of JAEPBF010000136.1, forward strand.
GCCTCAAGGGGGCCAAAATAGTGTTTAGGGTTTAAAAATGACAAATTGGGCTTCTGAAATGGAATTGGGCCCAGTGAAGAGTGATCGAGTCTACATAAGGCAATTCTGGCACAAGGGCCTACGACCACTCAAAACGGACCTAGAAAATCCTCACATAGGTCCAAGTAGGCTAAACAGGGTATTCCACAGGACTCAGTCCTCGAAAACACACTGGTCTTAGTAACGCTAAGACTCCAAACGAAGCATCAACCATAACTATCAAAACTCACTCGACAACACAACACTTTAGGCAGTCTAGACTCGACACTTAGGCTATATGACTATGGCCATGCCACTCGGGTGTCCTAACTGGTACTTGGTCAACTGGTCGATCTAATTGGTCAAATGGTCAAACTAGCTGGTCAACTTGTTAAACCCTCTCAAATTGACCAATCTCAGTAATCTGACTATACTCGACTGCTAACTGGACTCTCTGAAGGATGGGGTCTCACAAAAATCTTCAATTATTTATATACGTAGAGCAGTAGGATGCTCATAGTTCTTCTCATGATGTCTTCAATGTTTAACCCCCACCTAAGAAACCTTAAGTAAACCTAGCATGGCAAACCAGATGAGTGGACCCTGAATTTTGTTCTAATAACTTAAGGTGAGTGAGTAAGACTATTGTGACTATAATTAAATCTTTGAAATTCTTTCATAGACAAATCAGATATTTCATAATAGATGTAATAAGATAACAAGAAACATCATAGTGCATAACGCATAGAATCCCATTTTCTCGATCAATAGTAACAACACTTAAAGTATACCACACACAATATTTATTAGTTATTTTCATATTTAATGAGATTCAAATAGCATGTTAGTGGTGGATTATTTTGATAGGAAGGAAATTTAACTCTATCGAACCCACCGTCGTGGTATCGAGGAAGACTATTAGTGGTTTCCTTTACAAAAGGAATGAGTATATGACACACTTATATTACAGGGAAAGCTTGATCTTAAACTCAAAATGACAAAGTCTATCATCCTCACATTCAGATCAGTGCTACCAGTAGTAAATATCATGTTAGATATTAATTCATCTCTCATCAACATGCCACAAAAATCATCACCATACTCGAGAGAGCCAAAGCTCTCTAGAGTTCGCATATAGCAAGGTCCTTATGACTATATCCACCTTATGATTAGTCAAACAATATTTGGAATTTTACATAATTCTTATCGCATACGAGTCAAAACAAAGATGACATCGGTTCCGAAGAAATGCCACGATGAAAGAGAGTTTCCATCAATAAAAGCATGATTATGGCATATCATACATTTAAGATGAAAAATGCTATACGAAACACAAATGATTGACTGAAACTTTAAGGTTAGTCTACTCACCTTATTCTGGTGGTACTCGACTGGGTCCCATCCTAGGGTCTAGTGTACCCTTTTCAACACCTATACAGGTCATTATCAATAAATTCACTTAATTTTTCTTAATCCGTAAGATAATAAACTAAAAAATAAAATCACACAACCCCTTACCAGTCTGTCCTAAGGGACTCGATTAGCCTAAATGAACTTTCCTGGGATTTTTCACAATATTTTCGAGTTTCTACTAACTTCTCCTAATTTTTATACCCTTCAAATCAATTCCAAATCAAGAAAGTTATACACTATTGGATTCTTCATATTTTTCTCTATTTTCCAGAATTTATTTGTAATTTTTGTAATTTTTTCTATTTTTCCTGAATTTCTCTTTATTTTTAGAATTTTTGAAAAAATGATCAAAATTAAAGAGTCAACGGACATGTGTCATCACCAGACAATGCCACATTCCAAAATTTTTTCTACCATTTCAGTTCAACCCGGTCTGACTCGGTTTGGTTTGACCTAAATTGGTTTGACTCTCTTACCAATGACATGTCAGTTGACACAATGCTCGGACGGCTTATCGTCCAACTCAACTATCGATGACTCATGGACTACTTGTCGTCCACTAAGTCGTCTTCAACCTGTAGACACTTGTCCAGAGGTTGAAACCCTAATCGGCCTCCCGCCGATTCACCCAATATACCTTCCTTAAAACCATACCAACACCTCCGTCTCATCTTCCGCAGTAAAACCCATATAAAAACCCATCAAATTGCACACGAAAACACTAGTTCAAGGCTAGGGAATATTTCAACTTACCCACATCAAAATCTCTCTCTAGGAATGGTCCAGAAGTCACTTGGTTCCATCCAGTAATGGCTCTAAACGATTCGGTAAGGAATATCACCTCAGACTCACCCAAAATCAAGAGATTTCGCAACTTCCTCATTCTTTTTTCCTCCCCCTTCGGTCAAGCTAGCCAATTGTCGAGCTTAATGCTCGATGTCGGTGGGTCGCCGGATACGGCCAAATTGGCTCCCACCCACACTTGAAGTGACGCTGTTTTATGTCTTATGAAATGATGCCGTTTCTCACAACCCAACACCATCTACTGAAATACAAAACAATGCCATATCGGGTTTTAACCCAAAATTAATTAATTCAAAAATAAAATAAATTTATTAAAAATAGTAGAAAAATAAAAAAATTCTACATGCTTCTAAATTTTGATAAATATATAATTTAAAATAATTTTTATAAGCTTTAGAAAAATTATAGATTTTAGTATAAAACCTCCAAAAAGTTTAGAAAATTTCCTACATCAAATAATCCCAAATTCAATCCTATTTAATGTGTTTAAATCACCCTTCCTCATCATTTGGGACATCTAAATTCTAATTTAAGATTATTTATACTCCTATATACAATATATATATATAATAATTATAAAGAATTACACGAAATTTTAGTATACCCTTATGACACATACGATTCAACATAACACTTGGTAGGAGGATATTAATTTCATCCAACCGTCATCCGCACACGTCATTTTCCTAAATTACTATCCTTAGAAATCCAAATCCTCACATCCTATCCTCCTTTTAAAAGATTTTGTCCCCAAAACATGCTAGGACTAAGATAAGAAAGTACTGAGGTAGGATACTACTACGTACCTCGATTTTTAAATAGACATAGGTATTGGGTCCTCATCTGAGCCTCAGGTTCCCATCTTTGCTCCTCATACAAACTATTCCTCCATAGAATTTTAACCATTGGTACTGCCTTGTTTCTAAGATATCTTTGTGTTTGATCCAAAATACATACAAGTTGTATGGGGAATGTCATATCTTTTGCTACTTCCATCAACAGTATGTCTATTACATGGTTTAGATCTATAATGTACTTCCGAAGCATAGACACGTGAAAAACATTGTGTATCCTCTACAACTCGTCAAGCAACCATAGTCTATAAGCCATTGGTCTCACTTTCTCATTGATTTCATAAGTACCAATGTATCAAGGTGCAAGTTTACCTCTCCTTTGAAATCAAATAACTCCTTTCCATGGTGCCACTTTCAGAAACACCAAGTCACCGACTTCAAACTCCAATGGTCTACGTCGTATATCTACAAAATTCTTTTGGCGATTTTGAGCTGCTCTTAATCGACTTCGAACTAATTTCACCTTGTCCAAGGTAAATTCTAGTAACTCAGCTCTTTCTACGCTTCTTTCTCTGACTTCTGACCAACATAATGGTGTTCTACAAGCCTTTCCATCAAGATCTTCATACGTGTCATTCCCATAGTTGCTGGTAACTGTTGTTACATGCAAATTCTGTCCCAACATCCTTGGAATTCCAATACATAAGCCTGTAACATATCCTCCAAAACCTGAATAGTTCTCTAAGACTATCCATCAGTTTGAGGATAAAATGAAAAGTTAGAAGTAAGCTACGTATCCAAAATTGCTTGTAACTTATCCCAAAATCATAAAGTGAAATGAGGATCTTTGTCTGATATGATGGATACTGACACTCTATATAGTCAAATCATTTGTTCTATATACAACTCAGCCAATTGTTCCAAGGTATCACTTACCTTCATAGCTAGCTAGAAAGTGTGCACTCCTAGTCAGCTAATCTACGATAACCCATATTGCATCTGATCCTTTTTGGGTATGTGGTAATCCATAGACAAAATCCATCATCATATGTTCTCATTTACACTCCGGTATGGGAAGGGATTGTAACAATCTATCTACTCTTTTTCTTTCTGCCTTAACCAATTAACATTTTATACATCGAGAAACAAAATGTGGAATATCCTTCTTCATGCCTGGCCACCAATAAACTTCACGATTATTGCTAACTATGCAAATTTCGCCCTCTAGGCACCAAGTGTATTATGATCTATTTTGACTATTTTTCCTAAAATATTTTCAACTGCTTTAAGGATCCTTTCATGATAGTATTCCAATGACATATCTGAAAGCCTTATCCAGATAATAACTCGCGAGTCTATAGCGACACTGGCTCTGAATCTTGGAAACCTATTCTAGACTATAAGATAATGATCATACACTACCCACAGATTAACTAAGAGAGCAAAGTTCATATCTTCTCTATTTGTAAATTTAACTTAGCCATTCTCCATATCCACTATCCTGGGTTCTGATGACAGTCGCCACAGGGACATCAATTTAGAATACATCTATGAATAACTAATAAATCAGCCAAGAAATTTGACTTCCATAAAAAAATAAATAAGCCAAATTCATCGTCCAACTCAATTATGGATGAATTGTTGTCTAGATGACTAGTCATCCACTAAGTTGTCTTCAACCTCTGGACACCTTTCTAGAGGTTGAAACCCTAATGAGCCTCCTGTCGATTCACCCAACAAACATTCCTAAAAACTACATGAAACCCAGGGTTTTTGGTTGCCACATATTAGTCTTTGGATCGTTTTATATTTTATGTCTGAGGACAGTTTTGTAATATTTTTTCTTAGTGTATTTTGTATTGGATGAAATATTTGTATGATATTATAATTTTAAAGTATTTTTTGGTATGTATATATGGATTATATAGTATGGTTTGATTTTTTATAATTTTAATATATAGTTTATTATTTTTCGGATGATATTTCATTTTTAGTTGAACATCTATTTTATGAAAAAATTATAATTTTGGATTCATTGGAAATATATAATTTTTCTGAATTTATGGTGAAACAAACAAGCAAGAGTATATCACCAAACACATCCATAATATCCTCAAAATCAACCACAATATCCTCAACACCATAGATATCCTCCAACACAACGTCAATATCAACAAACACAATAACAGTATAAACATAAAGGAAAAGCAAGAAGTACATGCAAGGGAAATAGAAAACTCACTAAATAAAAAGTTACGAGAACCTCCTACTCGTCTCAGCCTCAATCTCCCATGTCTCCTCCTCCAATTGGGGGCTCCTCCAAAGCACAAGCACCATAGGAATGATCTTGCTTCACAATACTCTCTTGGATTTGTCTAGGATGGACACCGACTGAGTAGGATAGGACAAATGCTTTGCTATCTCCAAAGGAGGCATCTCCAATATATGACTGGGATCTAGGATGTACCTCCTCAACATCGATACATGGAACACGTCATATATTCTCTCCAACTCCAGAGGCAAACTCAAACATTAATCTACAAGACCAATCCTCTCGATCAGCTCAGAGGGCCAATATACCAAGGTCCTAGCTTACCCTTTGCCTGAAGTGTATCACCCCCTTCCAGGGTTCTACCTTCAGGAACACTCTAGCACCAACTGCAAACTCCAAAGGCCTATGCTTGTTATCTGCATAACTCTTCTAGCGATCCTAGGCCGCTCTCATCATGTGTTGAATCAGTTTCAGCTTATCCAAGGTGAAATATGTCAACTCTACTCCACTCAATCTACTCTCTCCAACCTCACTCCACAACAATGGAGTGCGACAAGCTCTCCCATACAATACCTCTTAAGGCATCGTACTAATACTTGTCTAAAAATAGTTATTATATGTAAACTCAACCAACAAAAAATAACGATCCCAACTTCCCTAAAAATCCAAGACACAAGCTCTCAACATGTCCTCAAAGGCTCTAAATAGTCCTCTTTGACTGATCGTCAGTCTAAGGGTTAAACACAGTACTAAGACTCAACTGCATACTTAGAGCCTCTTACAATTGACCCCAAGATTTCGATGAGAAACGGGGATCTTTATTAGACACAATAGACATCGGCACACCATGCAATCTAACAATCTCCTGAACATATAGCTCTGCTAGGTGTTCCAATAGAAGACTCATCCGAATAGGTATGAAATGGGCTGACTTAGTGAGTTGATCCGCCACTACCCATACTGCATCATGCTCTCTCTGAGACCTATGAAAGCCACAAAGAAAATCCATAAGAACATACTCCTATTTTCACTCGGGAATAGGGAGTGGCTGTAGCAATCCACCGGGTCGCTGTCTCTCTGTCTTGACTTGCTTGCAAGTTAAGCATCGAGTAACATACTGAGCAACATCCCTCTTTATACCTACCCACTAATACACATCTCTAAGAGTCTGATAGATCTTCATACCTCTTGTATGCAAAGCATAAGTTGAAGAGTGAACCTTAGAAAAAATCATGTCCCTCAACCTATTATCCATTAGAACACAAATCCGGTCTTTGAATAACAAAACACCATCATCTCGGACTCTGTAACTGAAGTCTGAATCATCTAAAAGACCATCTCTCACTCCCACCAATACCGAATCATGACTTTGAGCATCCCGAATCTCACTAAGCAAAATAGGCCAAACTAACAGACTAGCCAACAACATTCCTCTCTCATAAACTACCAAGAAAGTACCTGTGGATCTCAAACCAGCAAGCAATGACAGGTACGCCTCCCAAATATAAACCAAGGAAGTTGAGGACTTACGTTTAAGAGCATTAGCAACAATATTAGCCTTCCCAGGGTGGCAGTTGATAATAAGGTCATAATCCTTTATCAACTCCAACCACCTCCTTTGTCTCATATTCAACACCTTTTGAGTCATAATATACCTCAGGCTCTTGTGATCTGTGAAGATCCTACAAGTCTCTCCATACAAATAGTGATGCCAAATCTTCAAAGAAAACACAATCTCAGCAAACTCAAGATCATGGGTAGGATAGTTACCTTCGTGTGTTCTCAACTGACGAGATGCATAGGTAACTACCTGATCCCCCTACATAAGCACAAAACCCAAACCCTGCTTTGAGGCATCATTGTACATCGTGTAACCCATACCTAAAGTGGGGAGAATGAGGATAGGCGTGGAGGTCAAGCGGTCTTTGAGTTTTTAAAAACTTTCCTTGCTTTTATCATTCCAAACAAACTTCACACTCTTCCTCATCAAATGAGTCAAAGGGGCTGCAAGCAAAGAGGAATCTCCACAAATCTCCGATAGTAACCACCATCCAAACACAAGAAACTTTGGATCTCTGCCATGCTCTTGGGCACCTGCCACGACTAAAAGCCTCCACCTTCCCTAGATCAACATAAATCCCCTTCTTGGAGACTACGAGACCAAGAAAAAAAATCTCAGACAACCAGAACTCACACTTGCTTAACTTGGCATACAACTTGTCATCTTTCATAACTGATATACAATCCTCAACTACTGAACATACCCCTTCTCTAAACTTCGAATACATCCATAATATCATCGAATAACAACCATCACATACTTTACCATAACCATTTATATCCAAAGATAACTGATAGTAGATTCCTCAAATATCACCAATCAAGTACGTCAAGTTAATATATATCAACTGACAGTCTAATAATTTTCTCAATAAATTTTTCAATCACAAACAACTCAAATATCACAACTCAAACTTATTTGGTTAACCTCATCAAATCCTATCTCCAAGCATGATCATAATATCCATAAAAATACTGAAACATAAGTTAATCCAAAATCCATTATCACAACTCAACACGTTCACACATAAAAGAAAATAATCTCAAACAAGTCCTCATACCATGTGCTTAATAGATATTAATCATACTTGAAGTCTATATTGGAAAACATCCCATGTCCCTATAACCAAGAACAATCAAATAACAAACTTCATACATTCAATATACAAAAGGTAAACCTATCAAATCCCCAAAAATAATACCCATAAAATCACACACTACATTCATAACATCCAAAACCATCTCAATAGCAAGAATATACACCATAAAGCTAAGAAAGCATAATATTATTTCTGAAAAATCCAACCTTAAAGACTGCTATCAAACAACAACAGAAAATACCATGATTACCATTGAGCATAACATCCACTCCAAAAGGAGTCCACAATTCAAACCTCATCTCAAAAACTACGGGTAAACCTTATGTTTAACAAATCAATCCATGGTAAATATTAATCCACAACCAAGTAAAACAAGATATATCACATCTGTCTCATATACAACATCTGCAATCTTCACAAAACCTCTCCACAATAGAATCTCACACAATTGATGCTCCCTTCTGGAGTAAACACCTCATCCATAAGATCTAACAAGAACAAAGGCTTAACCCAAATGAAAAAAATACTCAAAATCCAACAAACGCTCTACCAGTACGCAAATCTATCATCGGATGAGCAAATGAGGAAAAACAAGAGTTGTACCAGTCTCTACTGTAGTACAAACCTGAAGCTCACCATAGCAAATATCCAACTCTGAAATAAAACTGCATATACCATTAATGGAATAAAACTAAAACATATATCAGATATATAGACTATAACATACTAATGATCAGAATCTAACAGATTTGATTGTACAATCGAATCGATTTTTAAAATATTTTCGCAGAGTCTGAAAGTAATTTTAAAATATTTTGTTTAAAACCATTCGATCACAAAAATATTTTGGTTAAAAACAAATCTGGTGCTTCACTACTACCAAAAAGATATCACGCCACGTACCCAACTCCAAGAGTGATCACCTCTGCTATGGAACCCTAAGAGTAGTAATTATGGTACTACCCTTAGAATCTTATAAGGCTAGAAGAAAAAAATAGTAAAATACTGCAGCAAAATTAAATCAAAGGTAGGGTAAATCTATATCGCATTAACAAGTAAGACAATCAACCAAAAATCCAATTAAAATTATCATGTACCTCATGCCAATATAATATCCATAAAAACTATGCACTAGATAACATGTATAAAACCAAAATTGTAACCAACAGTGTAAAGTAAAAATAATACAGTCTGGTCCTTATGTATAAATCAAAATACTAATCAAATCTAAGATCGGTAGGCTACTCCGAGATCAACCACAAGAGGTGGACGACTAACAACCTGCACCTGTAGCACAATCTAAACAGCATTAAAACAATTAGTTAAATATCCAGGTGAGGGGAAATGGAGACCACGAAATGCATAGTAAAAACATAATCTAAAACCAAAGCTGAAATTTTAAAATATGTGTAAACTCTCAATATTGCTCTAACACAAATCCATGTAAGCAGTAAATACTCAAATGGTGAATAATATAGACATGCATACATTTATTTATTGAAAAATGCTAGAATGTCGACTATAAAATACTTGCCTACACCCGGGCCAAGGGAGAATACAGAGCCCACTAGTGATTCTTTTATTTGTTTTATAAAACATAGCCCACTCTAGTATTGCGGAAGGCTTCTATGATCAACCTTTGTGACCATTGGTCAAACCTTGTGACCATATAAATACGTGACCCGTCGGCCACTAGTCTCAATCAAGGTCATCAGTGCACTGGAATACTCAAGTAGTCAGAGTGGGACTTAAAACTAGTCAAAACAATGCAATCTCAACCCAATATCATAGTGTAAAAAATAGGCACATAATCTCATTGACAATCATATGTCTCAATAGTCTGTGCAACCACATGCACAATATCACAATATGCCTCTAGTATCAAATAATAATAAAACTAGTATATATGTCAAATCTCACAATCATAAAACCAATAATATTTACAAACACAAAACAGATATGTCCAAATACCAATACGATTCATCATTTAATTTTTTGATAAACATAAATCTCAATCATATATTTTAAAATAAAATTCAGTAAAATACGAGATTCCCACTCACTTGTACGTATCCACAACACAACCAATCAAAAAGTACTATAGATATCCAATCCACACCAAATAATACAGGTCACACGACATTATATACCAAATATACAATTACTATATGTATAAACTACCATAATCATTACCAAATATACAATTACAATAGATTCTTCCTGCAAACCTAATCCCAAATATTCATGTGAGACCAGCCCGTGGGGAGTCAGGTTACCTAATCCCATATCGGAAAGGAGAGAGGGAGGTCTTGGGCTTATATGTGTTGTGTGATGGTATCATTTGTAACAAGATGCATCTTTTGGGCCATGTGGTTAAAAGCCCAACTGAGCATTGCAGTTGTGATCCATCATACACACATACATGTCCAGGCCCACTAGGCCAAGGGTCCGGAGGCCGGGTCGTGACAAATGGTAGCGGAGCCGATCTCGTTCCCTCTTCCGGGTGGGCTTGGGCCGTTTTGTGTGTTACGTTTGGGCTCGTGAGTTTGGGCCCAAGTCAGTTACGTTTGGCTCCCCTCGTGAGGACACGAGGTCTATAAGGAGGGGAGATTGTGAGACCCAGCCCGTGGGGGGTCAGGTTACCCAATCCCATATTGGAAAGGAGCGAGGGAGGTCTTGGGCTTATATGTGTTGTGTGATGGTATCATTTGTAACAAGATGCATCTTTTGGGCCCTGTGGTTAAAAGCCCAACTGAGCGTTGCAGTTGTGATCCATCACGCACACATACACGTCCAGGCCCGCTGGACCGAAGGTCCGGGGGCTGAGTCATGACAAATGGTAGCGGAGCCGATCTCGTTCCCTCTTCGGCCGGGTTGTGACAATTCAACACCCCGATTCACACAACTTTACTCCACCAAAACAATATTAACACAAAGATCATTGAATTCCAATCATAATCCAACCTAAAATCAACTATTTTCATCAGTGAAATCGTGCATAAAAGGAGGAAAAAACCCATTTTTTTGGGTAAAATCTTACCCCAAAACGGCAAAAACTGGTCAGAGTGAGCATCAAACTCATATAAACACGATCGAAACTTTGAGTGGAATGTTTTAGGGAAAGTTTAAGGGCTAGGGCCATCTATTACGGGAACTTGGCAAAAACGGGACTTATCCCTATAGATTCACCAGAAAAAGGAGAAAACTGGGAGCCCTTAAGTGGCAGCCTTTTCCTCCGTTAAACGATGTAGTCCAGGCTATGCTTCGAAATGATGTTGTTTTCTCAAAATGACATCCTCCCTCATGTGATAGCCCAAAACAACGAGGATGACTGTCATTTTGACCAACCTCGGTCAAAACAACACACCCACCTGTCGTTTGTGTTTATAATATTTTATTAATATATTAAAATAATAATAATTAATAATAATAATAAAAATATTATTTCTTAATTATTTTAAATCATTAAAAATTCCTAATAAATACTACATTACTCCGAAAAATATCCAAGAAAATTCTACGAAATCCTTAAGAATACCATCGGTACCATACAATTATTTTTCTCATAAATTTATTATTTACTAAGAGTTAAATATCATTATATTTTCCTTAAAAAATTTCAAATTTACTTCTAAAAATTCATCAAAAATTTATACAACCTTAAATAATGACCAACCAATCTTTGGTCTTAGAATTTTGAAATTACCAATACAATTTAAAATTTTCTTTTCAACCATCATTTTCACCAATAACATAAATTCTCAAGAATTATGAAAATTCTCCGATAAATAAAATTCATCTTTCAAAACACCAAAACCACACTATAATCCCGTAACAAATCAAGGGATGTGGGCTAAGACCCACTTGCATTGACGGTCCACAAATGGGCTTCTTAGCCCAAACAACTCGAGATTTTCAGGTTCTTATCGATCTAAGTGAGAACTCGAGTTGGCTGAGGGGCCTACAACTGGTTAAAGTTTCTTATCTAATCGGTCGGAGTGAGAAGCAAAAAATTATCGAGAGGTCGATTATCAATCAGATACTTTTTGTTAAATCATTCTAAAAAACAAAGAGATCCAGTGTCGTGATCCCTAAAGGGTTATGACTAGTCAAACCAAAAGTTTTTGACCGATTATGGAGATTAGACCAACCAATCATGGTGATTAGACTGACCGATCATATTAGGCTCTCAGATCAAAAATTGTACGACAATCGTCGTAGGCCTACTATATACATTGTTACATTACACAACAATACATTTAGTAAACCTACAAGACTAGAGGTATAAAACTAAAACGGAAATGAAAATAAAAGAATTAATCAAAATTATGTAGCGGAATTAATCGAATGAGATAATGTTGTCGAGATGACATCGTAAAATGATCAAGTTTAGGCAAAACTACCTAGGAATTAATTTAATATAGTGGCTCTAGCATACTTAGACATTCTAAAGGGAAACACTATGCATATAATAATCATAAAATTACCTCGATTGTGATTGATCTGTTATTCCTTTCTCAAGATGCCTAAGAATGAGCTCCTAATTGTTATTCCTGCACTCATGTTAATAATTTAGCAGAAGCCTGCTAGGTGAGCAGACAAAAAAAATGCACAAGCATTTCACATACAATAATTATTTTAATCAACAAACAAGCTGAGATGCAATAATTTAATCATAACATGATTTTAGCACAAGCAATCACAGTCAATTCATATGTAGCAAGTACACGACTCTTCAAAGCACATATGACATTTAGGCTGACAATGTCTTCTAGTCTATCAGGGCCAGAGACAGGACTAGAGTTCATCAATGGTACTCTATTCTCTTTATCTTTCTATTTATCTTAATATTCCATGCAATAGACAAGTCCATGTCAAATTGGTTTCCTATCCCAATCCATTGATGATGTCGAGGTGTTAGGTGATGGTAGCTCCACCTAATCGATCCTCACAATGCAAGATCCAGATTCATATAATTTAATTTATTATAAAATAAATAAAATCATTTCCTTCCTTATTACATCTTTCTTTGATATCTCCATGCCATATTACCAGACCCAAAGAGCTCTTAAAGGTTGCATAAGTTATCCTACACAGAGTGCATTCGACATGCCGATGTCATATCCCGATTGCACCTAGTGCATTTGATGCATCTCAATCTTCCAATCATAGCATGAACCATTCATACAGTTCATAGCATAACATACCACTCGATTCACATTTTACTAGAATCATGCTTAATGTAGCATTGCTCAAGTACACACATGTACAATTCCAATTAATTATTTCCTAATAATCTTGTTTTATAACTCATGCCAATAATTAAGCAATAAAGAAGAAGGTTCTGTCCTCTCACGGGTTTCGAAGCACATATATCCACAGCTCGTCGGACTGATTCCTTGAGGTCTTGCCATCTTGGTATCACTAGATTCATTTTTTAATATAGTATTTTAATTAATTGTTTGGGAATTTTCTCAATTTCTACTATTTTTTCCAATTTTAATTCAATTTCTATCCATTTTTACCATATTTCTGAATTTATTAAATTTCAGCCAAGTTGGAGGCACCACTTGGCAGTAATAGGCACTGACACACCTACACTCAAAGTTCTTGACTGTGACAAACGTACCAATTAGGATGTGTCACGTTTCATCCCAGCCTAACCTAGTTAATGCGAGACATGTCACCTGCACATGTAACTTGAGTAGGAATTGAACGACTAGTAGTCTAATTAGCATATGGAAGACACGTCGTTCAGGCGAAGGGTAGACACGCTCAGCCCAAGCGGGAGGCTCGGACAAGTCTTGGCATGCTCCAGTTGAGCCACATGTTGACATCCTAGATGTTCGAGAATGTGCTGGCATGTGCCTATCCTGGCATGTGTAGGCTAAAAGGAATTTTCAGAAGAATAAGAAAAATTGATAGAAAAGCTGGAAAATTAAGAAAAAATCGAAGACCAATGGGAAAAATAAAATGAAAAATACTAGAAATTAGAGGAATCCAATGGTACCAAGTTTGATTAAATCTGAGGGCATTTGATGGGTTAATTAAATCATGAAAGTTGAATGGAAAATAAAGAATCGAAAATGCCGTTAGGTCAATAATTTACATATGAGACTGCTATTATGACTTAGAAAAGTGTGGATTGAGGATAAGTATAGTGTGTGAATGATTTTTAAATGAATTCTTTATTAATAGGTGTAGCAGTGAATCAACAAGTTCATACCCCTTTAGAATCAAATCTTGAGGAAGAACTTCCACAAACTAGTGAGTGATTGGTGTTTGTGGATGTGCATAGTTTTATTTACAATTTCATAAATTAAGCCTTTAAATCTTTTAAAAGTTTGTGTCGTATAAAATGTGAATCGTAGAATTAACTCGTAACCCAATTGTGTATAATTGTGTTGTTATGTTGTTCGTCATTGTGTTGAGTCATATCTATTCAAGTAACAATGTTGATTCATAAAACCTAATATGTGGATAGAGAATGAAAAGATCTTTCCAACAAGCTATTATTTGCAAGAATCTGACAAACGTTGAAAGAGTTATGTTGTTTTAAAGTTCAAGCAGATTTTGGCAATTCCGCCGAATTACAACTTAACTTTTGTCAAAGAAAAACTAATTTTCAGATGAAACTCCCAATACAGTTGGAAAGAAGACAGAAATATCTTTTCAACAAGCTATTATTTGCAGAGATCTGCTAAAGGATGAGAGAGTTATGCCAAGATAAAGATCAAGGAATTTCTGATAGAGTTTAGGCAAAAATCGTAAATTAAGAAAAAGAGGATAAATTACGAAATTTCTATGTGAATTTTGGTATGTTTAGGTGGGATAGACTGATCACTCTTTTATAGGTGTCTAAGGAGGTTTAACTAATAGATAATTCCTTATTTTTTAGTTTAAAAGGATAATTAAAGAATAATTTTATTTAAACAGATAGTTCTATTAAAAGAGATATTCTATTTAAAAAGAAGAATTATCTAATACCTTAGATAATAAGGGATAAAACTAAGGATAATTAATATAAAAATACCAGAATTAAAATAGAAAATATCTGACAGTAACCATTTTAGGCCATCACGCATCCATTTCTTTAGGGACAAAATAGTCATTTCAACTACATCGGATCCTGGACATCTAAACTATGAAGGATCGTGGTCTCACAACAAAGCTCGACTTACAAACGAAACTTGTCAAAACATCAAGGCATCTTGCCGTTTTGACCATCTAGTTCAAAACGATGGGATGGCTCGCATTTTTGTTTTCTTTTTTGTATTTTCTTTCTTTTATATATATATATAATTATTTTTTAAAATTTACTAAATCTTTTAAAATTTGTAATAAGTAACATACTAATTAGAAAAATACCCAAAAATACCCTAGACTCCTTACAAACAGTTTAACTAATATAAAAATTTATAATTTTTTTATATATAATTTACTAAAAATTATAATATCATATAATTTTTATTAGAAAAAGGACCAATAATTGAAATTACCCTTCCAAATATTGCCCAAATATTTCTAAACACTAATATTCAATATAGGGATTTATCGATGGTTTGAAATCATCAAAATTATTCTTCTACCTTACCCTTTTAATTTTTATAATATATATATATATATATACATAATGCTATGTATATAAAATTCCCAAATTATTATATAATTATTCTTTTTTTTTCTAAATAATTTAATATTTCATATTCATTTCTTTTAGGGTAAATTATTTTCTTATGAGTCTCAAAAGATAGACTGAAGGCATTAGTCATCAAATGACTTGGATTACAAGACTGACATGTATTGGGGAGTGAAAAGACAATATTATCCTCGGGTACCTAGTTCTGAAAAATACATCATTCGAAATTGTCAAGAGCCAAGAAACACACCTACAAGTCCAAATGACTTGACTGGTTGGAGTATGAACACGATACCTAAATCGACTCTTTTCGAGTCATATAACTATTAATTTTGGTCTTCACCGATATATCATTCGTACTTATCTGTTTCAATAGTATTTTTAACTTTTCATATCCTTGGCCTTTGGGTTATGGGCCCTTATTGGGCTTGACGCCCAATTCTTTAAGGTATAAACCTCAGAAAAAATCTAAGAATAACATTTACTATACTACCCTCAGAATTCTATAGGACCAAATAATCAAAATCGCATAAAATATTATAGAAAAATGAAATAAAAGGTAGGGTAAAACCATTTTGCATTTAAACATATCTTAGGCAAAATATCCAACCAACCATCATATATCAAAATAGCCAACAAAATTTGTAAAATCCAAGCACCATATATCATGTATAAAACCAAAGTAGAAATCAATCATGAAATGTCAAAATAAAGTCCAATCCATATGTATATATCAAATCGTAAGCTGATCAAACCAAGAAATAACTGATTACTACGGACACTCAACCATAGGAGGTGGACGACTGACTACCTGTACCTCTAGCACAATATGAACGACACTAAACTAATTAGTTAAATATCCAGATGAGGGATTATAAGGACCATGAAATGCATAATTACAAATATAAATAAAATCCATACCGAAAAATATAGAACCTGTATAAAACTCTAAAAAATGCTCAAATTCAAACCATAGTCAATCGAATATAACAAAAATGGTGACTTACAACACACACATAATTGTCCTACTATTGTTTCTTTAAAAACATAGCCCACACTAGTGATGGCAAAGGCTGAGGTCAACCTATGGTGACCATCTCTCTTTGACATTAAATCCCCTCCGCGATAAGGGGTTCCAAAGAGAGTATGTGACACGTTGACCACTAATCTTTGTCAATCGTTTCCAGTGCACTAGATTCCCATAAATGAACTAAACTCAATCCAAATATCACAGTGTTAAAAGAAGGCATATGATCTAATAGATAATCATATGTCTTAACAGTTACTGCATCTACATACACAATATCACAATCTGCATCTCTGTACCAAAATTATAATAAAACCAGTATACTTGTCAAAAGCTCAAAGTTGTAAAACCAATCGTTTCGCAATCACAAAAATATAAGTGTAAATACCAACAAGATTCACCATTCAATTTTTTGAAAATTATAAATCTCAATCATGCATTTTAAAACAAAACCAAGTAAAGTGTGAGGTACCCACTCACCTATAGGTAGCCACAGCATAGTCCAATATAGTGAACAAAATCAAAGGTACAATCCACAATCCACAATCCACACAAAAATAGGTCACACACCTGCATAATACACCAAACATACAATTACTTACTATACAAACAACACAACCAATATAACATAAATACTTGTTCATAAATAAAGTCGTATCATTCAAAAAAATAACAAATGTCTTTATATATTACTACACATAGGTTAATAATTCTTCAAATTATCATTTTACTTTACAATATTACTTTAAAAATTGATATTTACTTTTATAGGCGAAAATATATTTTTCAAATTTTTTTATAAAAGCCATTAATTCATAAACAAGAAAACTAGAAAATGCACTTATATGCATACACGTGACACTAAAAAAACCAGGGGTCTTCACAACTCCCCAAGCCTTTATTTTTCCCTGTGATCCTTTATCTATAGGAATCGTTTGATTTCATGCTATGAGGGGTGTGCTTGAGGTTGATTTTGAGAGTTCCAAATGCAGTTCTTTGTCCTTCAAATTTGACGAATTAATGTGGTAAACTCTTGGTCTCTTTACATGCTTATGCTCTTTCTCATTAGAGATTCATTTTGGCATGTATTTGTTGAGTTTGGTGTAGTGTAATGAAAGATGCCATACCAGGATTCGAGGTTGCAAGCTCGATTAGAGGTTGAAGATGACCTAGTCTCACGATGGGTCATCTACTCCAGCTGGTGAGTGTAGTGTCATTTTTCTTAGGGAAAGATGACATGTCACCTGCATGTGTATGAGACATGTCGTCTATTTGAGAGGATAGTTGTAGACCCCGAGTCTTAGGTTCTGGCAACATGGTGCGTATTGATAAGGCCATGTGTCGTATCCTGGCAAGTTTAGTTCTCAAAGTGGCATATTTTGGTTGCTCTGAAATTAATAATTAATTAGAAAATAGAAAATAAATTATTTAATGGACTAAAATAATTTAAAATTTGAGAAAATAGTTAAAAATTGAGAAAATTTTCAAAACAAATCTGGAAAATACTAGAATTGATTTGTAATATGATGGTACTCAGCTTTTAAGATTCGGAGATGATTTGGTGGGTTTATTAAATAGAATAATATTAAAAAATAGAAAAAATAGAAATTTTCCTCGGATTGACCCTGGGTTGGTTCACGAGTAAAAATATATCGAGTAAAGGGTATAAACGTTTGATTTTATGTGTTGCTATATATTGTATTTTTTGAATTAAGGATTTGGTTATAATTACATATGTAGGTAGATGCCTACAGGTGATGGGCCTCGAGGAATCGACCTAACGAGCCATGGAATAATTTATGGGTTTCAAACCCATACATGGATGAAACTTATTTATTTTCTTTGATTGCTGGCATAAATAAGTAGGTATGGTTAACAAAAGAGTAATCAATTAGTAACTTGAAATGTTATGCATGCAACAATTAATTCAGAAATTCCATCTTGCCATGATGTGATAGTTGGTATGCATGTAATGTATTGAGTGCATTCAGTCTACGAGATATAAAATGCATAGGCATAGCATAGGATAATCTATGCGACTCTTGAGAACTCTTCAAGTATGATAGCATAGCATAGAGATTCCAGAAAAATTGAGGCTATAAGGAGGGACATGGACTAGGTGAATGTGCTTAATGAGCTTACATTAAGATCTAGGAGAGTGGGGATTGTTTAGGTGAAGCTACCATTACCTAACGCCTAGGCATTGTCAGCAGAGTTAAACAATGAGATAAAATGAAAAGGTAAGTATGAAGTATCACTAACGTATCTCAGTTACAATCCCCAGACCTCAACAGAGTGAGAGACATTGCTAGCCTAGTCATGATCATGAATGCCTGAAAAAATCATATGCTTGCACAATGTATTGAATATGACTATGCTATATACTGTGACACTCATTGATACTGCAATTGAATGCCAATGTGTCTATTCACTATATGTATGATTGTGTGTGCATTATAAACATTTTTTTTCCGTCCACTCACTTGGAAAGATTATGCCAGGCTTTTGGAAATGAGTACAATATGTTACAAATAGAAGCTCACTCCCAGGCTTAGCAAGAAGTGAAAACCTATGGGTCACGCTTAAGGTAATTTATGAGAGTATTATATTCATATAGTTACCTATAAGAATAATTAAGTATAGTAGGGCTATGGTACTAAGTTTATTCTTGGGGTTATTATATGTATTTTTGTGTGCTGTTACAATGTATATAGTGGGTTTATGATGACTGCCACACGATTTATGGGTTCTAGGGTGTGACACTTGTCCTTCGGTAGTAGTGTCAACTCTCATGTTATTTTTTTTCTGAAAAGATTGAACATTCACTGCACCTTTCCATATTTCATTTTCTGTATTTTGTATTGTTTTAAGAAATGTGGATTGAACATCATCTACTATTGGAATAGCATAGGCCACTATATCAACATATTGAGCTAATTCTGTATTTGTCACCTTGGCCTATCGATAGAGATTGACTCCGGCTGTTGTTGAGGCTCTTGGGTTGAAACTTATTCTTTGTCTGACTCTTCTTGTGCCACAAGGGAGTCATTGATGATACTTTTTGCTGGGCTCACTTTTGTCTGTTTCAAACTCCACCTACTTTGGTTTATTCTTGATTTCTTCTTTTATTATTTTATTCAACATATTAAATTCATCAAAGGTAACATGTGAGACCCCATCCTTTTGAGAGTCTATTTTGTAGTCAAGTACAGTCATATCTATCATATTGGTTCGTTTGAGTGAATTTGATTAGTTGACCAGTACAAAGTTAACTTCTTGATCGAGTGACTAGGACACAGTCATAAAGGCTAGATGTCGAGTCTAGATTGCCTAGAGTGTCATGTCGATAGTCACGCATAATGTGTAGTTTGGATCTTTAGTGTGTATTTGTGAGATCTGTGAGTTTTTCAAGGCCTAAGTCAAGTGAAAATACCTATTTTATCTGTTTGGACCCAAGTATGTGTTTGCCAGGCCTGTTTTGAGTGGTTTTGAGTTTTTGAACCGATTTACCATATATCGGTATGATTTCCCCAATCAAGGAGAATCGACACATTCATTAAGGATCAATTAGAGGCAATCATGGAATTAAATGGGAATCCATTCTTTCCATATAGGAGAACTGATTTGGGAAACTAAGGTAATCAATGTAATGGAAGATTACCATAGATGGAAAATCAACCATTAGTGCTTGCCTTGTATATCTTTGTATAGACACCATCAGATAGGTTGACTTGATCTCCACCATTCATTGGGGAGTTGTATTGGCTATATAAGGGGTGCCTCCCGTCATTTGTAAACATCCAGTAATTCTTACAATATTAAGAGTTTAGAATTTTCTCTCTATTTTCTTAAGTGTCTCTCTTTTAGGTTCTTAAGCTTAGCATTTTAGCTAGCTTTGTAATGAAGGTTGTCTTATCTTATTACGAGAGCGATAGTCTAAGGCCTCACGGAGAGTTTCTATTCTGCAAAATTCTAATCCCATGGAAGTTGGTAGTGAATTAAAGACTCAATTCGTTTTGAGAGAAAGAGAGATGGATTTTCCTACTAATGCCAACATCCCTATTGCTGAGGAGATGGAGGAGGTCCGTGTGGGGAGACAACCTCAATGTGCCCCTAAGCTTAGTAAGAAGAGAAGGAAGACTAGGGATCTTTTGTCATCATTGGAGGCGAGAATCACTCGGTTGGAGATGAAGGTTTCCGACGAAAATGATAAGATTGAGGAGTATGGACAACTCATATATGAGCTTGAGTTAGGGGACGTGGATATGCTTCGTGATGAGATACAAGGTGCCCTCGTTACTATCAACTCTTGGAGGCAAGAGTTAGATGATTTCAAGGTTAATTTTCTTGCTGAATTTACTTTATTTAAGGATAATTTGGTTGAAATTAAGAATGAATACAAGAAGGGTATGGTGCACGGGGTTGCCAAGCCCAAGGTGAAGCTAGCTGTCTTGAAGTCAAAGTCATTTGGTAGGACGAGGAATGCCAAGGAGGTGGACAACTTTTTTTTTTATTTGTATGCAATATTTTAAAGAGGTAGGCATGTAGAACGATGGAGATTGACTTTTCCAAGCCCCTTTATATCACACTGATAGCCACAAACCGGTGGAGAATGAAGCATGCACAATAGAGCATGGTATTTTGAGGTTGGAGATGTGGGAAGATTTCAAAAGGCTCTTGAAGGCACAATTCTTACCGAGAAATGCTGAACTAGAAGTGAAGAGAAGTTTCACAAGTTGTCTCACAAGGGCAACATCTGAGACTATGTAAGAGAGTTCACAGAGGTCTTATTAGAGATCCTAGACATACTTGAGATGGAGGCTATGCACGTATTTCCAGGAGGCCTACAAAGCTGGGCCAAGTTGGAGCTATATTGATGCAATGTTAATGATCTCAAACGATGCTATTATTGAGGGGTCTAGTCTACAAAAGTTTCTGTAACTACAAGGCTAAACTTAGGGGAGCAGCCCACGATGCCAATGAGGGGAAGGAGAAGCGTTTCAAGTACTTCCACCAAGCCAAACCCACCACACAAAGGGGAGGTAAGAATAGGGGGAAAGGTGAGAGATCCAAGCTCTTATATTTTCTATGAGAGGAACAACATAAAGCTTTGGACTGCCTAATGAGAAACAAGCTAGCAACAATCGTCATGGAGGCCGACATGGGAGAGATGGAGGCCTCCAAGAGGAGTTCGATACAACTATTGAGTACCATCAAAGTCTTAACCAGTAGTGCAAAGGTGAAGTAAGCCGAGAGGATATTTGCAAGGACCATTGAGCAAGATAGGGAGTACCAAGCATTGATTGGTACTGGTGCTACCCACAACTTCATAAAGGAGGAGGATGCACAATGGCTCGGTATCAACTTCAAAAAGGAGAAGGGATGGATGAAGATGATGAACACTACAGTCTAGCCTATCTTTAGAGTAGCGTGAGGGGTCGAGCTGCAAATTGGAGAGTAGAAAGGTAACCTTGAATTTTCCATCGTCCCTATTGATGATTTTCTTATTATGTTGGGGATACAATTCTTGGATCAGACATGAACAGTTTCGGTATCTTGTACCTATACCCTCATAATTTCAGAAGGGAGCAAATTTTGTGTGGTGCTTGTTGCTTGAGAGAAGAGGCTAAAGGAAAAAAAATTTGCAGCCATTTATCGGCCAGAGAGTCCTTTGGTGGAAAGGATTCGAGGAGGTATTGAACATGACCCTCAAGTTTAAGCCTTGGCAGAACAAGTGAAACAAGGTCAGAACAAGTGAAACAAGACAATACCCGCAAAATTTTGGCTTGAGGATAGGTTACTTTTCACCAAAGGCAATCGCATCTATGTCCCTCGACATGACAAGCTTCAAAAGAAAGTTGTGAGAACCTAATTTTTTTTACTTACTTGGGTCGGGAAGCTCATTAAAGAACTAATGAGGTAGTGGGCCTTAGCCCACGGATCAGGATCAATTTTGGATGTAAGAGGTGAATTTGAGTATTTTTAAAGAAAATATTTAATTTTGAAAATTATTGTAATTATTTTATTATGATTAAAAAATCATAAATGAGGCTTTAGTGTTGATTTTGGAGTTTTAAGATCATTGATTGGTCTATTGGATGAGTTTGAGAATGTACGAATTTTTTGAGAATTTTCGAAATCATATTTGGAATTATAGTGAATTTTTTAAGATATTTATTGGGTAATTTAATTTTAATAATTTATATATTTATGAAAAAATATAATTTTTAGGTTAATTAATTTCCCTGTTTATAAGAAATTTCGAGAAATTTTTGGTGTATTTATATTTTTAGGTTAATTATTTTCCCTATTTATAAGAAATTTAGAAAAAATTTTG
This sequence comes from Passiflora organensis, assembly GCA_019739055.1. Taxonomy (NCBI): domain Eukaryota; kingdom Viridiplantae; phylum Streptophyta; class Magnoliopsida; order Malpighiales; family Passifloraceae; genus Passiflora; species Passiflora organensis. The sequence goes on from JAEPBF010000136.1 coordinate 5,532,662, forward strand.
ATGTATTTTTCAGAGATATACACAAATTATTATGGATTTTTAATAATTTTAAGTAATAAATAAATAATAATATTATTATATAATATATTATTATTTAAATATTATTTAAATTAAGGATCAAAACGACAACAGTCAGTGTTAGTTTGACCGCTGAAAATCAACACGCTCAAGGGACGCGAGTTTTGGCTGAAACAATGCTGTTTCAGACCGCTGCCATTTGGGGAACTCTCGGTTTCTTCCCGTCACCGATGTTGCAACAGGATAAATCCTGTTCTTTGTTAAGGTCCTTTGACAAGTGGCATCAAGACACAAAAACCATCCTCCAAGCATCGTCCTCTTCTCGTGAGTCGGCCTCGGCTATTCTTGTGTAGATCTCAGCTTTGTATCACCAGAATAAGGTAAGTATTATCCGGAAGAATGCCGAAACTTGTTTTCCATTTTATATACATTCGGATGGATGAAATTCAATGAAAACTATCGGGTTAGGTTCATAGTAGATAAGTCTTTCAGCTCTTAGTGTTTTAATGGAGTATCATTATATAAATCAAGAATTAGATTTCTGGACAAAACCTGCAACTCTCGCAGCCAGAGGAAGACGATGACCTCGGAAGACATGTCATTCGAGTTCACCTTGAGCGACATGTCATTTGACCTTTGAGGTGAACAAAGTGTTGAAATTATTAATAAGAAATTAATAATTGAAATTATGAATGTTAATTTTCTAGCATGTTAATTAACAGCGACAGATCATTTGTTGGCATGAAAGTTAATTTTTTATTAATAAGAAATTATTAACTAGAATTATGTATGCGTATGTGTGATAAATGATGTGTCGAGCATGATAACTAGTATAGCATGCATCGAATATGTCATGATTGTCTTAATATAGTGTGTGTAAGGAGTCAAACCAATATATAGGGACCCTCTCCGCCCTGAAAGCCGAATAAGCCTTTGCAAGGTCCTATTCGAATCCCATCAGGCTCAAGTCATACTAGTTACTAATTTTAAGGTTTCATTTTTTATGCTTTTAAACGTTAAAGCATGTGAATATTAGACATACAATCTGGTATATTACGGAGTGAATAATCAGAGGAACCATAACACACAAGTCCTTAAGGACTCTTAAAATCCAACATCTATCCTCATGCATATTTCAGAATTTAGAGGGAAAGAACAGAAAATCAAAAACCAGAAAGTAGTCCAATCAAGCAAGCATGAATAGGGAATATGAGCAATCAAATCCAGCAAGGTAGACATATGAAAATGTGAAGCAATATCATCCCACCGTGTAGCCTTGATCTCACACCCTAGTACCATTGGCAGAACATGTAGCTAAGCCTGAAAAAGGGAAAAAGCAACGGGGTAAGATTACAAGAATCTCAATAGGGTCACAACATCATAAGATATGTAGAACCCAAATCATACATCTTTCAAACAACATATCAAATCGTATATGGTAGTAATAGGCTTAAATAATCAGCAAGCAAACACATAAGCATAGGTAGGGATATGGGTCGAAAGTAACATAAGAAAGGTGGTAGACATTCGAATCATTTCTGAACTAGAAGTACACAAGCAGCCTATTTCATAATCTGATTATCAAAGAAAGGCTCATCCCCATCTGCCTATGTTGTCCAAGACTTAGCTGCAAAAAGGGGTAACAGGTTAGCAAACAAACTAATCAACAAGTCTTTCTATCTTGCCACACAAGAACAAAGTAACTTACCACAAAAGGACAAGGCATCCAAACTACACAAGGATAAGGCCATACAAACCACATAAGGATAAGGGCATACAAACCACACAAGAATAAGGTCATCTTGACACACAAGGACTAGGCATCTAGCCACACAATGACTAGGTATCTAGCCATACAAGGATTAGATATCAAGTGTGCACTTGCTAGGGATTGCCACCCATGCAACTCTTATATCAGTAAGTACCTCTCCCCTCTCTAGGAGCATCGGTCACTTACCCCGAATGGCCACCGGAAAAGGATCCTGACACACAAGCATAATACGAGTACACAAGCAAGTACAAGCACATAGGGATATAACAGGGTATCCTCAATCAATCACAGCACAATCAGCAAGTCAATATCACATAGTATAGCCAAAATAGGCATTCTATCCTCAGTATATGTATCCGCAATTACCTAAGGAACCTCAAAATCAAAACACAAGTATGCATAATAAAATGAAAGCTTGTACATTTACACAACAAAGGCCGAATGGAGAAAACAAGCAATAGGATATTTGGAGAAACCGATGAGGTATAGATCTTACCTCTCTTGTGTCTAAACAAGTAGCTAGTCCTTTAAATTTATTAATAGGATGAGAACCACCTAAACAAGCATAAGGCAAAGACAACACAATACTACGCATACAAATTCAGAAACCTAAGAACATCCTAATGCCTTACCAATTTCACTCACCAAACCTACCAAATACCAGTAATCAGATGTAGCTGCAAACTCCCCTTGAATGCATGATATGATGGCCAAGAACCCAACTAGAATCAACCTGATTATTCATCCCAATTCAAGGTATAATTTTTGGCATACATAGGGAACATCGATAGGGTTGCCGATTTTTGTATACAGAAGGATACAAGGACTGATTTCATTATATTATAATAAAAATAGGTGCTAAACAATCATACAAAAAAGAGAAATAAGATTCAAAACCATCAATAAAAGGAATTGAAAAAGTCAGCATACCTATAGGGCAAGGAAAACTCAGAATGTATAATAAAAGCAAAGAACCAACCTTTTGTTTGTGAATTCAAGATAATAAAAGACAGCATGAAAAGAGGATTCCAACAAGCTATCACACACAAAAATCTGTTGAAGAGTGATCAAGTTCGGCTAGGGTAAGGAAGAAGGTAAATTTCGGGAGCAAGGGGGAGAGAAAGGGTGTATTTCTGAAAAAATAAAAGAGGTTTAGGTGTATGGAATAAGGTAGGCTGTCATCTGTATTTATAGGGTCTTATGGGATTAATTTTCCCTATTTTTAGTCCTAGATAAGCGAGGATAATGCTTAGGAGATAATTCTGAATAAAATCTGAAAAAATCTTGTAGAAACTTTTAGAATATGAAAGAAACCAATCAGGAAAGAAATAAAATATGAAGAAAATAAAATGAACCAAAATAGGAAAGAATTATCACAATCATTTTTGGCTATCACGTATCCATTTCTTCAAGGGAAAAATAATCATTTAAGTAGTATCGGTACCTAAACTCTTAGAGCATCTGCCTAGGAAGGATTAGGGTCTCACAATGTGAACAATATAAATGTACCATGCTATTCTAAATTATTTGAAATGCATTAAATACATTGGAATATTAAGAAATTGACATCAGCATGAGGAATGTATCGAGTCCGTATAGGGTAACCTATACAACCCTTGAGAGCTCTCTGGGTCTGGTAACTTGGCGTGAAGAAGCCAATCACAAGATAATAAAGATGGAATGGATTTTTATTTATTTTATTGTTAATCAAATTATGAATTAAGATCCTATAGTGTGGGGATCGGTTAGGTGGAGCTATCATCACCCAATGCTCCGACATCGTCAGTGGATCGGGCTAGGCATTAAATTGATATGGATTTGTCTATTGCATACGATAATAAGATAAAATGAATGATAACGAGTTTAGAGTGCCATTAATGAACTCCAGCGTTGTCCCTGGCTTGAATAGACAATAAAACATTGCCAAGCCCAAATCACGATCATGTGTATTATGAAGAGTCATGCTATCTGTATATGAGTTGACTATGATTTATGCATGTCCTTGCATGAGGACAACTACATGCATTAATGAACTAGTGTGTGTGAAACAGGTGAATTATTAACTGTCGACATGTTTAATTAATTATAATGATTGTTGCATATGAATTGCTTCGTACGGTTTTTTTGTCTACTCACCTGGCAGGTTTTTCCTAGAATCTTGACGTGTAATGCAAGAATTATAATTAGGAGCTCACTCCAGGTAGTCTAAGGAAATAGAAAGAAAACGAGGATGAAGCAAGTGCAATCAAGGTAATTTTAATGAGGTTTATATGTATTCATAGTAATAATTCCTCTGAGTCTGCTGCGTATGACTATAGGTCAATTTATTAAATTGATTCCTAGATAGTAGTGCAATAATTGTTCTTTTATCGATGCCACCTGGACAACTTCGTGTCTCCTATTTGAATTCCACTGTATAGTAGTTGGTAAATTTTTATGAAGCCATCTTTGATTTATTTTTATACCACAAGCCTTGTAGGTTTATTATATAAATCACTCGTTAATATAGCAGTGTATGTAGTGGTTCTACAGCGATTGTCATGCAAAATTTTGGGGTGCAAGGCATGAAAGAAGTGATGAAGGAGTACCACAATTCAGGATGGGCTAGACACCTAGGCATCTTTCGAACACTTGTATTTATGAAAGACAGATATTATTGGACTAATATGTGAGATAATATGGAGTGGTATGTAAAAACCTGTCTAGTTTGCCTATAAGACAAGGTTGAGTAGTCGAAGCCACCTAGATTGTTAGAACCATTGCCCACACCAGATAGATCTTGGGAGAGTATTTCCATGGATTACATCACATCCCTCCCAAAATCTGAAAAATTCCAAACCATACATGTGGTGATGGACAGATTTTCCAAGTATGTGGTGTTCATTCTAGCCACAAAGGAATGCATGGAAGAGGAGACAAGCCGCCTTTTCTTCAAATAAGTTATCGAGGTATCCTAAGGTCTACTGTGAGTTATTGAGACACTCAAATCACAAGGTGATTTTAGGCCGAGTTGTTTAAACTGTTGGGGTTAGAATTCAACTTTTCCAACAGCCTTAATCCTAAGACCGATAGGTAGGACGAGAGGGTGAATGCTTTATTGGAGCTCTACCTTAGGCATTATGTGAGTGTAACTAGAAAGATTGAGCAAGTTTACTTGATATCGCACAATTCTCATACAACTTGCAAAGGAATGAATCGATAGGTATGAGTCCTTTTGAGATTGATACAAGATAAGAACCTTACACTCCTAGCAAGATTGTCACAGGTTATCAAGGGTCAAATCCATTTGCCTACCATTTTTCCAAGGAGTGGGACGACTAAAAGGACCTTTTAAGAATGGAACTGTCTAAGACAAAAAAGAGGAAGAAGAAGTAGGCAGACAAGAAGAGGCGACTCTTGGAGTTTAATGAAGGGGATCTTGTGTTGGTGAAGTTGATGCCTCATTAAAGCTGATTTTTTCCCAAGTTGCACAAAGGGCTTGTGCGACTATATGAGGGCCCTTTCAAAGTGTTGAAAAGGGTCAGCAAGGTGTCACACAGGCTAGAGTTACTATCAAGACTGGAGTTCTATCCTGTCTTCCATGTGAGTTTGCTGAAGCCATTCAAAGAAGACATGGAAGATCTAGAGAGAGAGAAGTCCAAGAGAGCTCCCAAAGTTGTGACCAACTTCCATGATAAGTAGCTTGACGAGATTCTATCAAGGATTGTGGGGCAAAAGAGTGGGAACTTCTGGTGCCATTTTTTGTGGCTCAGGGACAAATGGAGAGCAAAAATCTTAAAATTCCAATTTAACCCATAAGAAGTCCATCAAACGGCAGGGTTGACCGGCAGCTATCCCGATGTCGGTTTACGATCCTTCAATATGGCGTTGCTTCAATTCCTATATTGTCAAAACAACACAGGTGGGTGTCGTTTTGACCAATCCTAGTCAAAACTACATCTCCCGCTGTTTTGACTTAAATATTATTATATTAATATAATATAATATTTTATATAATAGTAATATATTCAATAAATACTAAAAATGATGTAAAATCCATACTAATTCGTATATATCTCCAAAAAATATACCAAAATTTTTTACAAATTATTACTATCCGTCAATCTGATAATCATATTTTTTCATAAATACTAAATTTAAGAAAAATCAAATACCTTTCACATTTTCTTTTAAAAAATCACAATAAATACTAATAATTTTCCGAAAATTCTTTGAAAAATTATTCACCCTTAAATATCATCAATAGACTATTCTACGGTCTTAAGATTCCAAAATTAATAGTACAACCTCTATTATGATTTGCTAATCATAAATAGATATTTAAAATTAATTTTGAAAATTAATTTTTTTTCCAAAACTATCCAATTTACCCCTTAAATCCACAATCAAATCTCAACCAGTGGGCTAAGGCCCACTAACGATATCGATCCTCGAATGGGCTTCCCAGCCTATGTAACTCGAAAAATCGGATTCTCACATCCTACCCACCTTATACAAAGTTTTGTCCTCGAAACTTGCTCATACCAAGATTATGGTTATCGTGGAAAATCTCACACTTACTAATTAATAATCATAATTGCAGTAACCACTGCATTTTCTTTATTTCCATCGCCAATCGCACTGACGCTTAGCAGCAATTTTATATTGTCTTACTCCTAATCTAGAATGCAATATTCACTCGCATTCTCATTATCTCCTTTATCAATCGATATCTGCTCTTCGATCAAACTTAAGGTTACGAATACAATCATAGGTCATCACCAACCAAATCTGGTTATTAATTCCATAACCCTTAACCATAACAATTATATTCGGGTGATCCTTGCACCTTTACATTGCATAAGAACCTCTTTCAGGTTCTTTCTAATAATGTAAACTTCGATCAACTTAAACATATATTCAATAAAAATCCATCTCTAAATCTATAGAGTAATTAACTCATAACGGCACTTGCACTGATCACTACCACATAGTACCTTTATCATCGATTCATATATTACTTAACCCAAATATTATCCAACTCATAACACCACGCTTTTGCCATGCAACTCCACTTTTAGTTTTAATTCTGTCCAATCAATTCAATGTTTTGCTCTTTGAATTCATAACGCCTCAATTCCTAGGGTTACACATTACATTCTAACTAGTCAATATCAGCCGATTTAGCATGGCAAGATAAGATTACATTGATAATAACCACAAACCAGGATGTAGTCTCTAACTACGTCCCTTTCTCCTCTTTTTTTTTCAACATATTCCTGCTTCACATGATTATAAAATAAACAGGATACCAAAATAATTCATACCAGCTCAAATACTCAAAAATGAGTTAAAGTCATCATATTTACACGCAATCGGCTTTTATACAAAGAATTCAGTAGGGACTTTTATCAGAATCTATGTAAATCTCGTTCATCATTAAGAACAATAATCATCGATCTCAAAATAAAGATTACAAATAATACTTGAAATATGGTATTCCCACACTTCAGAATATCGATATAATTCTCATAACTCTGCCTATTTCTCAGGCTAGTTTAGCCTCAATATAGGCTATACTCCTACATTTCATATTTATAGTTCTTTTATAACAGATATCCACAAATGGATTAACCCATCAGTTAATCCTTTATCAAGCATACTCTTCATCTACCATCCTCAATCCTTAGGGTTCTGGTATAACTAATTTTTTGCATAGCCCAATTTCAAAGAGTTTTCAACTTAAGCTCATATCTTACAAAATAGACCACACACAACAAATTGATTCCAGTATTATACGTGTAGTCCGTGCACTATCCAAATTGCCAACAATTGATTCCAATAATGTGCATTATGTGTGCTTATAAACACAGAATACACTAATAATACAATAAGTAGGCCTCTTCACTTTTCTAGTCATTCCCAATTTTTTGTAAATCTTAGTGAGTTAGCATCTACAACTCACCAAAACACAGCCTGTAATAGACTTCATCCTACTGCGGTTCACATATTTTCAGTTAGTTTTCATTAAGGCATTTATTACTTACAAGCATGTCAGACTAGAGTCAATCCCAAAGTCAATTCATACCTCAATAGAATGATACTCAATCTCAAACTTATTCATAATTGTTTGTAAGTCTCGATTAATTGTACCTAATCCAAGGTACTTTTTAGTACTCAAACTGTCAGTAAGAACATATACTTACCATAGGTTATATGGGTAACCTTAAAGTCAGTATAATATATATATATATTCATAATTTTATCCTGACTCAACAATTCACAACCAAATAGATTTTGATCGGTCAAACTTTTTCAGTAAGGAACCAATATCTCAGAGCCAAGAATAAAGCTATTACTCACTCAAGTGGTAACTATAAAAGGGCATTGCTAGAAAATGCAATACACATGTATAACAACACATAACCAAGTTCACGAGAATAGGTCAAATCCTCAATTGGATCACATGAAAAGAAAACTCATTTCATAAAAGGCGTATCAAATCGAGAAATACCTAATAGATGCACATGTTTATGACCATGAAGGGGGTTTCTCAGAATAGTCACTTCCCAACCTAAGGAACAAAGTTAAGTCGGATTTATAGATTTCAAACACCATTAACAAATATTATAAGATAAAGATTAATGACTCATTCATGTTCTCAGAAGAAAAGAAAACACGTAATGTATAGAGTTAATCGATAACCATGAATATTTCCAAAAGAAGGAAATACACTCCGTTATCTTAAAAATCATTATAAAAATTGTTACCCATACGGGTAAGGAATGAGTGGTAGCAAAGTAATATGGAAGAAGAAACGTATGAGCTTCTAAGAGTAATGATTAAACAATGCTATAATACCACAGAAATTGTCACGTCCAGAACCCCAAAATTTTGCACCACAGTCGTCGTAGGCCTATTATATACAAGGCTATATTATCCAGCGATGCATATAATAAACCTACAAGGCTTGTGGTATATGAATAATATGGAGATAGTAAGATAAGAAATGATCAAATTACTAAGCAGCAGAAATCAATAAAGTAGCACGACGTTGTCTGGGATTACATCATAAAATGGGAAATGTAAGGTCCCGGACCCAACCTACCAGGCCCTTATCGCCGTGAAACCCGAATAAGCCATCGCAAGGTCCTATTTGAATCCCACAAGGCTCTACATGATTATTTATATGAATAATATTAAATTCATTAGTTAATCAAGTTGGTTTTAAGGTTGGAGCATGTGATTTCATTAAGTTAAATTCTGGAACAAAATAAGGTTAAAGGAAACATCAGCGGAAGACTTTCATACTACTGATGTTTCCTTTAACCTTGTTTTGTGTCAGAATTTAACTTAATGAAATAAGGCATGTGTTTGCTTAGGTGTGAAGAAACAAAAGAGAGAATAAGTGTGGGAAATTAGGGCTGCCGGCCTAGGTATATATAGGTGTTTAAGGAGGTTAGACTTTACTACTTTTTAGGCTTAAAAGATAGTTAGGCTTAAAAAAATATTTAAAGAGAATTAACACAAAATAGTTGAATAATACTTAGGAAAATTTAAGACATAAACCTTAGGGCCATCACGCTCTCGGGGCGTTAGGGGCACAGTGGTCATTTTTACTGCACCGATCCCTAGGTGTCATTTCTGACATATGAGCTTCTAGGACATCTAACCTACAGAGAATCAGGGTCTCACATCCTCCCCAACTTATAAAAATTTTGTCCTCGAAATTTCTGCACAAGATTATGGAAACAGGTGAAGGTATCTCGCCCGTATTGACTCCTCAGTCTCCCAAGACTACTCATCAACTTGTCCATTACACTAAACAACCTGAACCATGGGAACATTACGACTACGAAGATGACGGATGGTTCGATCTAGGATAGCAACTGGTCGTATGGGATAGAATCAGTCTTTAGCAACTTCGACTGGAGGATCTTCAAGAACATGAGCCAGGTCTCGGACATACTTTTGCAACATCAAAATATGGAACACACTGTGGATTCTTTCCATACTCGGGAGCAATGCCAAACGATATGCAACAGGACCAACTCTTTCAGTAATATCATACTGACCAATATAATGGGGTGCTAACTTGCCTCGTTGCTGAAAATGAAGGACACCTTTCCATAGGAAAACTTTCAGAAATTCTTTTTCACCTACTGCGAATTCAAGCTCTCTTAGTCGGTTATCTGCATAGTTTTTTTGTCTATCTTTTTCCATCTTCAATCTTTTCTGAATCAGATTCAATTGCTCGGTTGCTTAGTCTATCAATTCCAGATTGTCTAGGCGTCTTTCGCCTTTTTCATTCCAGCAAATCGGGGTTCTGCAACATCTACCATACAAGGCTTCGTAAGGAGCCATTTCAATGCTTACATGGAAAATGTTGTTGTAAGCGAACTCTGCTATGGGAAGACATATGTCCCAACTAGTCTGTCTATCAAGAACATATGCATACAACATGTCTTCTAGGGTCTGAATTGTTCTCTCGGACTGTCTATCAATTTGTGGATGAAAAGCGGTACTGAATTTCAATCTCGAACCTAAGAAATTTTGGAATTTCTCCCAAAAATGTGAAATGGAATGAGGGTCTCTGTCTGAAACAATGGACATGGGCACACCATACAAACATACAATCTCGTCTAAGTATCATTTAGCCAACCTCTCGGGGGTATCTATAACTTGGATAAGTAGAAAATGTGCAAACTTTGTCAATCTGTTCACAATCACCTAAATAGCATGATATCCACACTGAGATATAGGTAAACCAACCACGAAATCCATGGTAATATGCTCCCACTTTCATTTTAGAATTGGAAGGGACTGTAGTGAATCTGCGGGTCTTTGATGTTCGATTTTTACTTGCTGGCATATTACACATCGGCATACAAATTCCGCAATGTGACATTTTAGAGCTGGCCACCAAAACTGTTCTTTCAAATCTCGATACATCTTGGTACTTTCAGGATGAATAGCAAACTTCAAACAGTGTGCCTCAGATAGAATTAGGTTGCGCACATCAACATCTTAGGGCACACACATATGATCTCGAAATACAAGGACTCCATCATTTCGAACTCGAAAATCACGAATTGTGGCATCAACACAAACAACTAGTTGCTGCCGAATTTTGACCAATCTCGGATCTTCGGATTCCTAAACATGGATTTCTTCCAGCAAGGTAGGTCTGACTTCAATCTGTGCTTATAATTAAACTGTATAATCACTTCCAAACTGAATACGTGAAGCTCTCAAACTCAGCAACATAGGTAGGTAATGCGCATGTTTGTAGGCAAGGGACGAAGGGGTCTTTCAATTCAAGGTATTGGCTGTAACATTAGCCTTTCCGGGGTGGTACTCGATAATCAGATCATAATCTTTAATCAGCTTTAACCATCTTCGTTGGCTTATGTTCAACTATTTCTGGGTATAGAGGTACTTCAAACATTTGTGATTGGTAAAAATTCTACAAGTCTATCCGTATAGGTAATGGCACCAAATTTTCAGTGCAAACACCATGGCTGCAAGCTCTAAACCGTGAGTAAGATAGTTGCTCTCATGCGGATGTAACTGTCAAAAATCATAGGCAATGACTTTCCCAGTTTGCATCAATACGCATCCAAGGTCAAATTTCGATGCATTGTTGTATACCACGTACTCTTTTCCTCTCACCGACAATGTAAGAATAGGTGTGGAAACCAATCTGGTCTTTAGCTCCTCAAAAATTTGCTGACATTTTTCAAACACACAAACAGTTCACCTTTGCACATCAATCATGTCAAAGGACTTGCTAACAATGAAAAATTCTCCAAAAAGCAACAGTAATATCTAGCTAAGCCAAAAAAGCTGTGAACTTTGGACACACTCTCTGGGGGTTCCCACGAAACAATGGCTTCAACCTTCTTAGGATCGACAAGAACACCCAGGTAGAAGCAATGTGGCCAAGGAAACCAACCTCACGTAACCAAAACTCACACTTTGAGTACTTTGCATATAGCTGCCGGTCTCTCAAAGTCTGTAACACAATCCGCAGGTGCTCGGTATACTCCTCCTTCGTCTTTGAATAGATCAGAATATCATCGATGAAGACTATTATGAATCTATTCAGGAACTCACGGAATACCCTATCACCACGTTGGGGCTGGTATAGGCCTCAGCATCCATCAAACTAAAGAGTCTCGTAGGTCTTGTATGCACTTAGAAGGATTGGCATGCCCACCATTTGAACTTGGTGTTCCGTATTCTGTGAACTGTCTGTCTTGGCTTAGGGAATTCTCTTTGCATATGACCAACCTCTCTACAGTTGTAACACCAATGTGGCTGCAAGCAAGGAGGGACATGATACTGATGCCAATTCGGACACCACGGGGGTCTGCTCACACTCATACTTGAACCTATTGAATGCGTCTTGGAATTTCCATTGCCACTGCCTTTTGAATGAAACAATTTTGAAGGATAAGATCCCGAATGATAGCCAAACTTTGAACCATAACAAAATGGACCACCAGTCTGCGCTGTAAAGGTGTATACCTGACAAGGAGGTTTTTGATTCAGAACCATCGTCTCGGCTTTATAGGCTGCTATGATCAGCTCCTGAAAATTGTGCATGGTTGTCATACTAATGATGGTCTTGATATCGGTGCTCAAACCATCCTAAAAACATCGCGCAAATTGGGATGGAATGCGATCCTCCTCGGGTGTAAAATAGAACAACTCTCTTAGCTCCTTTTCAAACTCCATAACTGAATGGGTACCTTGCTCAACTCTATAGAAGGCTTGTCGCTGATCATTCTTTTGAAACCTGGTGGAGAACATGTCATTGAACTCATTCAATAACTCGTCCCAAGTCAGCAAACAACCTTTGAATCTCAAACTAACAGCAGTCCACCATGCAAGAGCCTCTCCCTAAAGCAAGAATGTGGTGATAGCAACTTTATCATCATTGGCAATGTGCAAGAACAAAGCAACATGGCACAAAGTATCAACCCACTCTCGGGCTATTACGACACCTATTGAACCACTAAAATCTTTACAACCTAACTGACGGGATTATTTCAGTAACTTGGTGATCATAACAGGAAATCTCTCAACCTATCTCGGAATTGTTGGCTGAATCGGGGCAAGGGGTGGAATAGGGTCTAGTCTGGGCGGTGCAAGCACATGTTAGACTGGTGCCTCAATGCGTTGCTGGTGCTCAGCGATACCATGCAACCTAGCTTGCATCGAAGCCAAAATCTGGACTAACATAGGGTCCTGAGCTAGTGCGGTTGGGGCAACTAATGCGGCTTGATTCTCTTCCAAAACTAGTGCGGCCTGATTGCCAAGCTGCTCAATCTGAATCTCGGGACTCAACTTGCTAAATCTGCTCATTTTTGCTCGACTTGCTCAGCCTGCTCAACCTGTTCCTCATTCCTATCTCAACGAATTCTCATAGTGCTAAATGTCCTAGTCGACCTTGCCATACTAAACAAACACACACACGATATAATTATCCATACATAAACATAAATGTATAACCAGTAAAAGAAAATGGTACCTGGTGGAGGGACATACACCGGATGATATGCATACATGCATAAAACACTCATACAAAAAAATAAAACACACATACGCACACAAAACATTCAAGTGCAGAAAACACAACAAGTCATGGGGTATCATGGTACAGCAAAACGGAACAAAATTACATTATCCATGCGCATAAAAGCAAAAACATATAAACATGCAAAACACACAACCATGCTCCACTACCACTTTAGTAAGGACTCAGACCCAACCTACCAGGCTTTCACCGCTGTGAAACCGGAATAAGCCCTCACAAGGTCCTATTCGAATCCCACAAGGCTCTAAACGATTAGTTATATGAATAAGATTAAATTCATTAGTGAATCAAGTTGGTTTTAAAGTTGGAGCATGCGATTTCATTAAGTAAAATTCTGGTATAAAATGGAGTTAAAAGAAACATTAGCTGAAGACTTTTAATCAAGTAAATGTGAAACCAATAGAAACATAACTCACAAGTCCCAAGAGGAAGCTCAATAGCACATGCATCTATCCATGGCAACATGCGAAAACAAGAACAGGAAACAGAAAACTAGAAAACTAAGCAGAAACGTGTTATGCAACTGTCCCGCTGTGCAGCCTTAATCTCACACCTTGGTACCGCCAGTGAAAAAAAAAAGAAAACAGCGTAAAGAGATTACAAGAATCTCAATAGGATTACAACATCATAAGCTCTGCAGAAACTAAACAAAATCTCCCGAATAACTTATATAGATCACATAAATATATACTAAATAGGCCCAAACCAGAAACAAAAAAAAAATGTAAACATAAAAACATAGGGATCGAGTTTATCAAAATAACGGGGAGGACTCAAAATACTTCATAGGCAACCATTAAAAGACAAAAACCAGAAGCACACAACCAACCCAATATATTATACGATTTATGAAAACCAAATGATTATACCCTATTGCCTGCATTTTCCAAGACTGTGCTGCAAAAGAAAACAGCAAACAAACATACAACAAGTCTTTTTACATCCCACCAAACATGAGATATGGTGCATCTTGCCAAACACAAGATACAAGGCATCCTGCCAAGCACAAGATATAGAGCATCTAGTGAGTTCTTGCTGAGATACACAATCACCGTACAACTCCTAGTCCGGTAAGCATCTATCATCTACCTCAGGAGCAACAACACTTACCTCGTATGGAAAGTGAACAAAAGGATCCTACCTATCATCAATCAAATCACAATACAATGCACAATCCAATACACAATAATACAATCCAAAATAGGGCAACCTAAACCCTACATAATCAAAAATTACTAAGAAACAATTACCACAGTCCGCAAGCATGCATAACACTATTAAACAAACCGAAATCAAAGAAACAAGCAAGGCGATTCTGGAGAAACCGATGAGGTATAGATCCTATATCTCATGCAGATGAACAAAAAGCTATTTCTTTGCCTTTGTCACAAGGATTAGAAGCACCTAAATAATTTATAAGGCAAATACAACATAATAACTAAGCAAGCAATACGAAAATAGAAAAATGAAGGACAACCTACGGTCCTCACCAAAACCTTCCAAAACTAACGATCCAATGTAGCAATAATCTCCCTCTGAATGTGTGATGTGATGGCCAAGAATCCAACAAATTTCACCCTGATTATGCAATCCCTTTAAGGTGGCACAATTCGGCAATACTTGGGAATAAGAGGCATAACACGATATTCAAGAAAACCATAGGAAAGGTTGCAACTTTGTGAAAACATAAGGGAAATAGGTATCAGATGTGCATACAAACAAGAGAAACAAGATTCAAAAACATCTGAAAAGGAAGAAGAAAAATCGGTCATAAAAGGGGGAAGGGAAACTTGACTTCAATAATATAAAAAATGACTAACCTTTTGAATATGAATTTAAGCAAGAAAGATGCAACTCGAAGAGCAAAATCCAATGAGATACCACATGCAATGATCTGATGAGGGAGGTGCTTTTCAGAAATCTATGGTAGCAAGTGTATAGGTTTGGGCCATAAAGGAAGCAAGGTAAATAAGGCTTGTGTTTGCTTAGGTGTCAAGAAAAAAAAGAGAGGATAAGTGTGTGGGGAATTAGGGTGGTTGGCCTAGGTTTATATAGGTGTTTAAGGAGGTTAGACTTTATTAATTTTTAGGCTTAAAAGAGAATTAAACTTAAAAGATAATTAAGCTTAAAAGATAATTCCACAGTACTTAGGATAATGGCAATTTTTAAAAGAATTATGTATATTATGTTTTTACAAACTAAACTAATAGGAATTAACACAAAACACTTGAAAAATACTTAGGAAAATTTCAGACATAAATTGTCAGGGGCAAAGTGGTCATTTTTGCTTCACCGGTCCCTAGATGCCATTTCTGACACATGGGCTTCTAGGATCTCTAACCTACCGAGGATCAGGGTCTCACAAGCAATTTAGCGAATATTGCCCAAGGATCAATATAATACTATAACTCTAACATACTAAAACATTCTAGGGGAAAACGTTATGAATGTAATGCTCTTAAAATTACCTCGATTGTACTGATTCCATTAACGTTTTTCGTTGCTTCCTCGAATTGCCTAGGAGTGAGTTCCTAATATAACCTCTGCATTACATGCCAATAATCTGGCAAAATCCTGCCAGGTGAGTGAACGGGATAATATACGAGGCAATTCACATGCATCAACATCATAATGGAATAAACATACTGCATGCATGACTCATTAAAGCATATATATGACCATGATTTGGGCTTGGCAATATCTTCCAGCCTATCTAGGCCAGCGATAGGATTGGAGTTTGTTAGTGGAATTCTATTCCCGTTATCTTTCCATTTATCCACTAATGATGTCGGGGCGTTAAGTGATGGTAGCTCCACCTAACTATTCCCACAATGCAAGATCCTTAATTATATTTTAATTAGCATTACAATAAATAAAACTTATTCTAACCTTATTACCTCATGATTGACATCTCCACGTCATGTTACCAAACCAAAAGTGCTTTCAAGGTTTGCATAGATTATCCTAAGTGGACTCAGTGCCTTCCACACGATGATGTCGATTCCCAAATGTGCCCAGTGCATTTTATGCATTTAAATAGTTGCAGCATAGCAAATAGGCACATTTGTATGATTCACAGCTTTTTATGACAACCATAGCATATTCGATGCATACTATACTAATTATCATACTTATCATAGCGTTTCACCAGCACACACGTATGATTCTAGTTTTTTATTTCATATTAATCACATTTTAAATATTCATGCCAGAAAGATATCAAAGGAAAGAAGATTCCGTCCACTTATGGGGTTTGAAACCCAAACAGTTGGCGATGGTGCTCCAGACTGATTCCTCGAGGCCCTGCAATTCTAGATGTCAACCTATGCATAATGATCCCACATTCTCAAAAAAACATACTCAATTCATAATATCACATAAAATAATGTGCCTAACTCGTTAACTCAGCACATTTCTACATGACAATCAACTCGTTAGAGAGGCTAGCGTCGAGTTACACAGATGAGATTTTCAGATTGCATAACATTAGATCAGGATTAGAGGTTCATTTTTTAATTTTGGATGAAGTTCGAGAAAAAGTTAAGGTTTAGTACAACCTTTCATTCGTAGATAGATGGTCAATCAAAGCAGACTATACAGATCTTAGAAGACGTGGGATATGCAAGCCACCTAAAATCAATGTTTATCATAAGGGGACTTTTCCACACTAATAGCTTTCAGAGGAGTATGGGTATGGCACGGTATTAGGTATTGTATAGGCATCAGTGTCGCACATCCTTATGTTGGGATGAGGTCAATAAGAGGTGACTAAACAATCCTGAGTTAGTGGAGTAGATTACTCAGCAGGTTGCCTTGATTACATAGCAGTTGAGAGCAACTCCGAGGAGATAGAAAGTTATGTAGTTCATCGATGGCAAGACTTGGAGTTTATAATTGATGATATGGTCTTCTTGAAAGTCGCACTATAGAAGGGAGTGATAAGATTCTAGCAGTGGGACAAATTAGCTCTGAGATATATTGGTACCTATTATATCGTAGACAAAGTTATCGTTTGGACTTACCACTTGAGTTAGAGAGAATCCATAATGCGCTTCCATGTGTCTATATTACAGAAGTACATGTGGAATCCGTCTCATATTTTAAAGACACCATCAATCTAGTTTTTCGATGACCTATCATACTCGACTCAGCTAATAGCCATAATGGATAGAGGAGTGAGGCTATAGTACAGCCATAGTGTGTCTATAGTCTTTTTTTTGTGCCACAGCGATCATGTGGACTTGGGAACCAGGGTAGTAAATGCGATGTTAGTACCCGCAGTTATTTGAAGATTTTAGTAAGTGAATTTCCGGGGCAACATTTCGGTAAGCAGGGGAGGTTGTGAGACCACATCCTTTGGAGATTCCAGTCAGTAGCCGAGTGCAAGTAGATTTATCGACTTAGTCTGTTTGAGCAAATATGACAAGTCAAAGTTGACTTCTTGATCAAGTGATTGGGACATAGTCATAAAGCCTAGGTTTCAAGTCAAGGTTTCTTAGAGCATCACGACATTACTTGTGTGTCAATAGTCATACACAATGCGTAGTTTGGAGCCTTAGCGTGCATTCATGAGATCTATGAGTTGTTCGAGGCCTGAATCCAGTGAAAATATTTATGTTGTCTATTTGGACCAAAGTGTGCATTCGCTAGGCCCATTTTGAGCGATTGTGGGTTTTTGGGCTGAATTATCATATATGCACCCAATTACTATTCACCGAGCCTATTTTTATTTTTCAACACCCATTTGATGTTTTGAATTCCTAAATACTATTTTGGTCCACTTCGGGTGTGTTTGGTCATTTTAAAATCTTGTTTTGGATTTTAAGGATTTCTAGGCCTAAAGACATAAAAGCCCAATCCCAATGCTTAGAAATTTTTCTAAGTTTTGGAAGCTCAAAGAGAAATCCCTTTTCTCTTCCAATTTTCATGCGCACGTCTCACTCAAAAACACCGAGCCCCTTCGAAATTGATTTTCTCTCCAAATCAACCATCGGGTTTTGATCCTAATACAATTCTTTATCCTAGCCAATGTATTCCCCGTGGTTTTAGTTTTTCTTAGAGTGGATTTTGGTCATATTGAGTAGTTTAGGGGAAAACCAAACTTATGTGGTAAGTGTTTAAGTTTTCTCCTTTCTTGATTAATTGTTGGTTGTTTTAACTTGCTGTGATGTTGTCTAGGTTTTCTTGATGGATTGTCTTGTTTGGTTTGGTGTTTTCATGGAGTGTGCGAGTTTGGAGGACTTTGATGGCATATGGGTGTTTCAGGATTTTGATCACATTGGTTTTGTTGTTTATTTTTCATTATTGATTTTGGTTTCTTTGAGCTAGTGGAGTGTGTCTGTAGACCTTGGTGTCATCGGTTTGAGAAGGAGCAGATTGTGGCATTGTCTTTGGTTGTCGATGGCCATTTGTTTTTATTCGAGTTAAGTGTGTTTCATCTTTTAAGGCTGATTTTGATATAATTGATTATTTGAGGATTGGTTAAGCATTAGAGAGTGTGTCAGAAGGAATCATAGGTTTTATTTTTGTTTTATGCTCGTTTTGTGGTTAAGTTGTTTTTGGTTCCTTGTCTTGCCTGTAGGTGATGCTTCGGCTCAAAATAAGGGAAGAAATGTGGTTGTTAGTGACTTGGCTGCATGACAAGGAGTGGCAGTCTATGTTTCATTTGCATGCACAACTTGCTTATGTTTTGTTAATTAAAATTTGGTAAAATATGTGATTTTGAATGGGGACATTGCATTGTATATTATGTTAATGACAAGTTAAGCCATGGACTTGCTTGACATATTTTGATTGCATCAAATGTGGTATGCAAACTTATATGCATAATTGCTTATGAAATTTATGCATTTTGAGTGAATCCCTTCTTGTAAGGCTTTAGTGATTTTTGATTGAGCATATGGGTTGAGGATCTTAATTTGGGATGATTTTTGGTCGGTGGATGGATTGTTGGGGAATTATACTATTTTTGTCGGTTTGGAGGAGAAAATTTAATTCCTTTTAGATTGGAGTTTGCTCATCTTATGTTCTTGGCAGTCCATTGCACAACCTATTTTCCCAAGAGTCACAATCGTGTTTTTGGTCGTGCAACCTCTTTTCCATGATTTTCCAAGCAACCATAATCATGTTTTTGGCTTTGGAATATTTGGCTTTTTAGTGTTCATCGATTTTTCCAAGTAATACAATCATTCAGTTGGTTATGTTACATTCATCTCCTGAAGTCTCATAACACTACCCTAAAAAAAATTATATCACCGACCATGCAACATTCTTCCCTTTTGCGTTCATAATACTACCTAAGACATTGTCATGTTATTTATTATGTTATAGTCTTCCTAGAATTGTACAACATTCTTACCCAATAAACCTCACCTGAAACCAGCTAACCACTATCCAAACAACGACATACACCTTCCTTAGCCCTAGATGAGTACCCATCAGTGTGTCCTTATGCATTGTACCATTAGAACCCTAAGAGTGATTGCTATGGATGGAGGAATAAGATGACCTATGTGTATGCTGATTGAGGTGACATACATCGTAGACATTACTATGTTTATGAGCTATATGCTAATATATGTATATATATTTCTAAGTGATGACCTGAAATTGACAAACAACACTTGGCCGATGCAAAGGTAAATGGATGAGCATCCATAGATAGAAGGATAGTCCATTGCCTAGGATTTTGGGTGGTACATGTATGCTTTATGGATGTGTATATGATAGGCTACATAATATGTGACTTCGGGCTTTCAAGTTGTTTGTGCGTAGAACATGTTTGATAGTGTGTGTTCTCTATTTTCTATAAGGAGAGCTTTAGTGGTGGGATTTATATATTATTATTTTAAAATTACATTAAAATTAACCACTAGTGAGCTTCTAATTTCCCTTGTCAATTAAGCATTTTTAGAGGTCTACCTCCATATATCTTGGGCATTGTTGAGGCCCTGAATTTTGAATCCTAGAAGTCCAGAAGCCAGTGCAAGTGAAAAAGACCATTTTGTTCCTAAATAAAAGGATGTGTGATGACCGAAATTGGTAAGGGATGTCTAGTAATTATTTCTGGTATTAATTCCCTTTAAATTGATTCTTTATTGGTTGATAATTACCTTTGGAAATAAAAGCCCTAAATTTAAGGGGGGATAGTTACAGAATTTAATTATAATAATTATCTTACTTTAATTAAGCCTTGAAGATAGGGATTTTAATCCCATAACCATCTTATATAAATTGGAAGTCAGCCACACAAAAATTTTATACAGAAAATACCCAAAATTCGTAGGACCTAAAAACCCTACACCTCCCAATTTCTGTTAAAATCTACTTGAACTTCAAACAAACATAACACTTTCATCGTTTGTTAGATTCCTGTAAATAATAGCTTATTGGAAAGCTCTTTTCAACCTCTTTCCAACCATTTTTGGTTTTTTGTCTGAAGATTAGTATTTCATTCTTTAAAGTTAAATCGAAATTCGGTAGAACTGCCAAAATCTTCTTGAACTTCAAACAAGCATAACTCTATCATCGTTTGTCAGATTCCTGAAAATAATAGCTTGTTTGAAATCTCTATTCATTTTCTTTCCAACCATCTTTGGTTTTTCGTCTGAAGGTTAGTATTTCTTTCTCTAAAGATAAATCAAAATTCGGCGGAATTAGGTTTTAAACTTTTTATAATTCTGTCTTTGATTGATCTCTGATGTTGTTACCTTTATTCATATGATTGTTTAATATCCATTAATAGTGAACAATCATGAATTCATCATTTGAATCTTTTCTATACATGAAATCAGTATGCTCTACCTTTGCCCTACTGCCCTATTGTTACCTATCTTGATCAATTAATTAACCTATTGGATTCTGATCTTATTTCTTTTGATTATACATGTTATAAACCCTTAATCTTTCCTTGTTAACATGAGATCGCAACTCCTATACCTTGTTAACATGAAATCACAACTTTCCCTATTGGCCTATTTTTAGTGTCGAAAATTGTATGATAATTAGGGATGGTAATTCAGGTTGTTTCTTGTTAAGTTCTTGGCTATCACATCACACATCCAAGGGGGAGGTACCTTCGGTATCTGATCACTGGTTTCTGATAGGTTTGGTGAGTGGAATTGATAAGGAAATAAGGTATTTAATTGGATATTGGATATGCATACTTAATTTAGTTTCGGTTTTGCCTTGTGATGCTATAGGTAGTGTAGAATTATTGGATAAAGACAAGGGAATAACTTCTTGTTCAGAGACAAGAGAGGTAGGATCTAAGCCTCATCAGTTTCTCCAGAGATCCTTGTTGTTGGCTTGTTAATTTCGATGCTTTTACATGTAATGTTGTATGCGCATATGTTGTAGTAGGAATTTTTGAATTGCGGACCAAGATGCGATCCTCTAGGCTATACCGAATCCCTTAAAATAGCATATGAGTGCCTAGTTTGCATATGATGTGTGTATTGAACATGTTGATTGTGTTTTGACATGATTAAGGATAAACTGTGGGGGTATAATGTTTTGTACTTGCTTGTGTGTGCTGGTACATGTTGTGTGCCAGGATCCTTTTCTGGTGGCCATTCAGGGTAAGCGCTGATGCTCCTTCTGAGAGGGGAGGTTCTTAGTGGTATGGGATTCGTATGGGTGGCAATCCCCAGCATGAGCTCGTTGGATGTCAAGTCGTTGTGTGGCAGGAAGCCTTGTCCTTGTGTGGCTTGGGATACTGGTCCTTGTGTGGTTTGGGATACTGGTCCTTGTGTGGCAGGAAGCCCTTGTCCTTGTGTGTCTTGGGATGACTTGTCCTTGTGTGTCTTGGGATGACTTGTCCTTGTGTGTCTTGGGATGACTTGTCCTTGTGTGGCAAGATGAATAGACTTACTAAATAGCTTGTGTGATAACCATTTACCTTTTGTGCAGTAAGCCTTGGACAACACAGGTGGAAGGGGATGACCTTTCTTCTTCATTGCCGAGAGCAATCTAATGAGTTCTACCTGCCTGCGTACTTCTGAGTTTTTGGAAGTATTTATAGTCCCCCCTAAGCCTTAGATTCGTCCCTACCCTTTTTAACTGAATTCTTGAATTACGTGATCCCCTTTAGTTGCTAGGAATGATCTGATGTTGTTTGGAGAGATTTGTGTTTATGGTTTTTGCAGATCTTATGATGTTGTGACCATACTGAAATTCTTGTAATCTCATTCTGTTGTTTCTATCATTTTTCAAGCTTAAGTACATTCACTGTTCGTGGTACTAGTGTGTGAGATCAAGGCAGCACGGCTGGGCGATATTGCATCACTTTTGCATTTATATTTCCTTGGTTGCTTGCGCATACAATATGATCATAGATTGGACTACTTTTCTGTTTTTTTTTCAAGATCCCTCTTTTGCTTGTTATATTTTGGAACATGTTGGAGGATTTCTTGGTGGTTATTTGGATCTCTTTGGGACTTGTGTGTTTTGATTCCAATAATTAAATTTAAAGACTTCCGTTGATGTTTTATTCACTCTGTATGATACCAGAATGATTGTCCAATATCATGCTCCATTTGTTATTAAAAAAAATTTAATGAGTAAGCCTGGTGGGATTCAAATAAGTTCTAAATGTTTTTGAGTTTTGTTTGGATTTCACAGCGGTAAGGGTCTTAATCGGAGCAAATTTTAATAGGTAGGAATTGAGGTCATTACAGGTTTGGTAGCAGAGCATGGTTTAAGTTATATGATTTATTGTATGCTAACTAGATTGTTGATTTTGGAAGGTACATGCACACACACCCACTTACTTAGAGGGCTAATACCAAAAAATTAATCAGATGTTAAGAACCTGGTAAGAAATGTTTAGATATCATATCTGATTGATTAACTTGTTGCTTGTCTATGAGTATTTTTATGTCTTGTATGATTTGATGTGTTTAGCTGGGTTTCTTATCATTGTCGAGAATGTGTATTTTTTGGTGCATGCTGCTGAGTATCCCTATGTGATTTCTTATCATTTCCAGGTATGTCTTTAAGTATTATTGTCAACTTTGCCGAGCATGTGACTGATTTGTATGCAAGTCAAGTATGTTTTGTGAGAACCTATGCTTGCCGAATGTGAATATGTGTGAGACATGTTTGTTGCCGAATGCATGAGATGTGGTTTTGCATGATTTCTGTGTCTGGTTTATACTGTTGTTGCGTGCTTATGTGTGTATGTTGAGGTAATTGCCGAGTGTGCATTGCATGTGTACACGTGGTTTCCAAAATTTCCATACTCGTGTGCATGAGTACTTTGATTTCTAGCATTTGTATATCGTCTGGTGCATGCCTCTCCACCAGGTACCACTTCTTTTCCTTGTATCGTAATTAGTTATGTGTTAAGTAACAATCGTATGTTTGTATAGTATGCCAAGGTTGAACGCTAAAAGGAATCGACGGGGTATGTATGAGGTTCAGCAAGAGTAGCCGAATGCACAAACTAAGCAGGGTGGGCAAGCTGAGCCCGAAAACCAACCTGAGGCACCAGCCGCACCCGTCATCGATCATGTGATGACACAAATCTTAAATGTATTGCAAGGAATTGTTGCAAATCAACAACGTATGGAGGCGCAACTTAAGAATGCTCCTGGACCCGCGCCAGTGGAAGAACCTATTCCCCTAGTTGAACCTGTACAGTCGGCACATCCTAAGGAGGCCGAGAGACTTCCCGTCATGATTACAAAACTATTGAAGGAAGCTCGACAATTGGGATGTAAAGATTTCAATAGTTCAGCCGGAGCTGCTGCCGCTCGCGAATGGATCGACACCTTATGCCGAGTATCTTTGTTTTTACGTATCTCTGATGATGACAAGGTAGCCATCGCCACTTTCCTATTGGAGGGAGAAGCCCTCACATGGTGGACAGCTGTGAGCTTACGATTTCGAGATCGTCTGCCTATATGGGAAGAATTTCGATATGAATTCGCCATTTATACGAGATTCCATGAAAGCAAGCAGCGACAAGCTTTCTACAAGCTTGAACAGGGAACCCGTTCGATCTGGAATATGAAAAGGAATTAAGGGAACTGTCCCGATTTGCACTTGAAGAGGATCGCTCACCGTACCAGTTTGCGAGGCGATTTTAGGATGGACTGAGTACCGAACTCAAAACCATCATTGGTACGACACTGGTACAGAATTTGCAAGAACTAATTGTTGCCGCGACTGAAGCCGAAAAGATCATGCAAACCAAAAGGCCATCCGCAGCCACTAGTTGTGGATCCTTCTGGCGAGATTCAAAATTTAATCGGCGCATGGGACCCTATCCTTTCAGGTCCTATCCTTCAAAAATTAACAGCAATGGAAGTAACAACAAGAAGAACTTTTCTGGTTCAAATTCCAGTGGAATTATGTGGAATACTCAGCAATGTTTGTTACAATTGTGGCGAAATGGAGCACATTCAGCAGGAATGCCAGAAGCTGAGACGTATCACAGGAACATCTAGTGCGAGCCGAGGTGGGTATGCAAACCGCCAACGCGCACATCAGGAGGAGCACCCAACGGATCCACAGGTGAGGCACAACAAAGACCAACAAGGTTATTAACCCTAACTGATGCCAAGGCTAGTCCTGATGTTGTGACAAGTGATAGGCGAGTTGTTCCAACTTGCATGATATCCTAGCTTGATGCATAAGTGATTAATCAGCAAAGGATGTACTGCGTATCTCGCGCACGTACATGATATAGAGCACATTTGGAAATTTGGAATTTTCTTTTATATTTTGGATATTGATATATGCATGCCTATTTTTCCATTGCATTTTTGCTCATTGAATATTGTGAACCCTTTGTGTGCTTTTTTTGTTACTTGTTTTTGGACTTACATGTAAATCTTTTGTATTTAGCATATATGAGATGATAATGGTGCCTTGGGCATATTTCTATAATGACCCAAATTCCTACCTATTAAAATTTGCTCCGATTAAGGCCATTATAGCCATGGAATCCAAACAAGCCCAAAGACACCTAGAACCTATTTGAATCTCACCAGGCTAACCCATTAAATTTTTAATAACAAATGGAGCATGATATTGGACAATCATTCTGGTATCATAAGGAGTGAATAAAACATCAGTGGAAGTCTTTAAATTTAATTATTGGAATCAAAACACACAAGTCCTATAGGGATCCAAATAACCAGCAAGAAATCCTCCAACATGTTCCAAAACATAATAAGCAAAAAAGGGATCTTGAAAAACCAGAAAAGTAGTCCAATCTATGATCATATTGTATGCGCAAGCAACCAAGGAAATATAAATGCAAAGGTGATGCAATATCGCTCCGCCATGCAGCCTTGATCTCACACACTGGTACCACGAATAGTGAATGTACCTAAGCCTGAAAAATGGTGGAAATAACAGAATGAGATTACAAGAATCTAAGTAGTGTCATAACATCATAAGAACTACATAAACCATAAACACAAACTCCCAAAGCACATCAGATCATTCCTAGTAACTAAAAGGAATCACGCAATTCAAGAATTTAGTTAAAAAGGGTAGGGTCGAATCTAAGGCTGAGGGAGGACTACAAATACTTCTGAAAACTCAGAAGTACACAGGCAAGTAGAACTCATCAGATTGCTCTCGACAATGAAGAAGAAAGGTCATCCCCTTCCACTTGTGTTGTCCAAGGCTTACTGTACAAAAGGTAACTGGTTAACACAAATTATTTAGTAAGCCTATTTATTTTGCCACACAAGGACAAGTCATCCCAAACCAAACAAGGACAAGGGCTTCCTGCCACACAAGGACATGGCTTCTGGCCATATAAGGACCAGACATGCAGCGAGCTCATGCTGGGGATTACCACCCATACAACTCCTATACCAGTAATAACCTCCCCTCTCACAAGGAGCATCAGCGCATACCCTGAATGGCCACCGGAAAAAGATCCTGACACACAACACGTACCAGCACATAGAAGCAAGTATTAAACACAATACCACAACAGGGTATCCTTAATCATGTCAAAACACAATCAACATGTTCAATACACACCACAAATGAAAACTAGGCACTCATATCCTATCTTAAGGGATTTGGTATTGCCTAGAGGATCGCATCTTGGTCCTCAATTCAAGCATTCCTACTACATCATATGTGCATACAATATTACATATAAAGGCATCGAAATTAGCAATCAAGCAACAAGGATCTCTTGAGAAACTAATGAGGCTTAAATCCTACTTCTCTTGTCTCTGAAGAAGAAGTTATTCCCTTGTCTTTATTTAATAATTCTGCACTACCTATAGCATCACAAGGCAAAGCCAAAACCAAACTAAGTATGCATATCCAATATCCAATTAAATACCCTATTTCCTTACCAATTCCACTCACCAAACCTATCAAAAACTAGTGATCAGATGCTGCAGGTACCCCCCTTTTGATGTGTGATGTGATAGCCAAGAACTTAACAAGAAACAACTTGAATTACCATCCCTAATTATCATACAATTTTTGGCACAAATAATAGGGCAATAGGCCAATTTACGATTTCATGTTAAAAAGTTGTAGGAGTTGCGATCTGATGTTAACAAGGAAGGATTAAGGGTTTGTAACATGTATAATCAAAAGTAACAGGATCAGAATCCAATAGGTTAATTAATTGATCAAGATAGGCATAATAGGGTAGTAGAGCAAAGGTAGGGCATACTGATTTCATGTATAGAAAAGATTCAAAGGATGAATTCATGATTATTCACTATGAATGGATATTAAACAATTATACGAATAAAGGTAACAACATCAAAGATCAATCAAAGACAGAATTATAAAAATCTAAAAACCTAATTTCGCCAAATTTCGATTTAACTTTAGAGAAAGAAATACTAACCTTCAGATAAAAAAAAACAGATGATTGGAAAGAGGATGAAGATAGCTTTCCAAAAAGCTATTATTTGCAGGAATCCGACAAACAGTGAGAGAGTTATGCTTGTTTAAAGTTCAAGAAGATTTTGGCAGTTCCGCCGAATTTCGATTTAACTTTAGAAAAAGAATTACTAACCTTCAAATGAAAAACAAAATATTTTTGGAAAGAGGATGAAAATACCTTTCCAACAGCTATTATTTGCAGAAATATGA
This sequence comes from Passiflora organensis, assembly GCA_019739055.1. Taxonomy (NCBI): domain Eukaryota; kingdom Viridiplantae; phylum Streptophyta; class Magnoliopsida; order Malpighiales; family Passifloraceae; genus Passiflora; species Passiflora organensis. The sequence goes on from JAEPBF010000136.1 coordinate 5,560,120, forward strand.
TAAACGATGAGAATGTTATGCTTGTTTGAAGTTCAAGAAGATTTTAGCAGAAATTGGGAGGTGTAGGGTTTTTAGGTCCTACGAATTTTGTGTGTTTTCTATATAAGATTTTTTTGTGGCTGACTTTGTATTTATATAAAATGGTTATGGGATTAAAATCCCTATCTTCAAAGCTTAATTAAAGTAAGATAATTACAAGAATTAAATTATGTAATTTTCCTCCCTTAAACTTAGGGTTTTTATTTCCTAAGGTAATTATCAACCAATAAAGAATCAATTTAAAGGGAATTAATACCAGAAATAATTACTAGACATCCTTTACTAATTTCGGCCATCACACATCCTTTTCTATAGGAGAAAAATGATCTTTTTCACATGCACTGGCTTCTAGACTTCTAGGACTCAAAATTTAGGGTCTCACATCCTCCCCTCCTTACAAGAATTTCGTCCTTTAAATTTTTAGCACAAGTACCTAAGCAAACAGATAAGAAAATTTTGCATGCATAGATTCCTCAGTCTCCTAAGACTGTTCCTGAATTTGGCCATTACGCCAAACAACTCGCACCATAAGCATGATTCGGCTGCGAAGCTGTCGAACTAACCGATCTAATATGGAAACTGGCTGTACGGGATAGGATAGGTCTTTAACAATTACAACTGGGGGTTCTTCAAGCACGTGAGCAGGCTCTTGCACATACTTTCTCAACATAGATACATGGAACACATTGTGAATTCTTTCCATATTTGGAGGTAGGGCAAGTCGGTATGCAACAGGGCCGATCCTCTCGACAATGTCATACAGACCAATGTAACGAGGTGCTAGCTTACCTCGCTGCTGAAAACGAAGAACTCCTTTCCATGGGGTGACCTTCAGAAAAACTTTGTCACCTACCGCAAATTCTAGCTCCCTTTGTCAATTACCGGCGTAGTTTTTCTGTCCATTCTGAGCTGTTTTTATCCTTTGTCAAATCAAGTTCAACTGTTCTGTTGCTTGATCAATCAATTCTGGATTGTCTAGGAATCTTTCGCCTACTTCATTCCAGAAAATGGGAGTCCTGCAACATCTCCCATATAATGTTTCATAAGGTGCCATACCGATGCTTACATGAAAACTATTGTTGTAAGCAAATTCTGCCAACAATAGGCATCAATCCCAACCGGTTTGCTGATCCAACACACTCGCTCGTAGCATGTCTTCGAGTGTTTGAATCGTCCTTTCTGTTTAGCCATCGGTCTAGGGATGAAATGCTGTACTGAAATTAAATCTCGAACCCAGCGTATTCTGGAATTTCTCCCAAAATCATAAGGTGAAACGAGAGTCACGATTTGAAACGATGAAAACTGGCACTCCATGCAATCGAACAATCTCATTCAAGTAAAGAACAACCAATTTCTCAAGTATATCTGTCACACGTATAGGGAGGAAGTGTGCAAATTTCGTCAACCGATCCACAATCAGCCAAATGGCATCATATCCTTGCTGCGATCTAGGCAAACCGGTCACAAAATCTATTGTGACAAGCTCCCACTTCCATTCTGGAATCGGAAGTGATTGAAGTAGTCCAGCAGATCGTTGATGTTCGATCTTTACTTGTTGACATACGAGGCATCGGGCAACGAACTCAGCAATGTGGCGTTTCATGTTTTCCCACCAATACTGCTCCTTTAAATCTTGGTACATCTTAGTGCTTCCGGGATGGATAGCGAACTTTGAACTATGTGCCTCCGATAGAATAAGGTTACGAATATCAATATATTGTGGAAAACATACCCGGTTTCTGAAGACAAGCACTTCGTCATCTCGTATTCGGAAATCACGAACTATGGCATCAACACCATCAGAAAGTGGTTCCGAATTTCAATTAGTTTCAGATCCTCTAATTGCTGATTCCAGATTTCCTCAATCAAGGTAGGTGTGACTTCGATTCATGCCAACAATGAAGCAGAATAATCAGTGCCAAGATGCACACGATTAGTCCTCAAATCCAGCAACATAGGCATGTAATGGGTGCGCATATAGGCCAAAACCGATAGGGAAGGAGGATGAAACTTTCAGCTTAAGGCATCAACAACAACATTTGAGGATGATATTTGAATCAAATTGTAGTCTTTGATCAGCTGTACCCATCTTCGTTGTCTCATATTCAATTCTTTTTTCATGAGTAGGTACTTCAAGCTTTTGTGATCGGTGAAGATTCAGCATGTCTCGCCGTATAAGTAATGTTGCCATATTTTCAACGCAAACACTATGGCTGCAAACTCCAAATCATGTGTAGGATAGTTGCTTTCATGCGGTCGTAACTGACGGGAAGCATATACAATGACTTTCCCGTCTTGCATCAATACGCATCCAAGTCCGGATTTTGACGCTTCGTTGTAAACCACATACTCCTTTCAGCAAATAGGTAAAGTAAGGATAGATGCGGAAACTAACCGATTTTTCAGTTCTTCGAAGCTTCTCAGTTTTGTCAATGGTTCGACAAGTGATGGAAAATTTTCCACAAAGCGACGGTAGTATCCTACTAAGCCAAGGAAACTACGAACTTTGAACTCATTTTGCGGGGGTTCCCAGGCAATTACAGCTTCAATTTTCTTTGGATCAACTACCACATCTTGGACGGAAACAACATGGCCAAGGAAACTGACTCCGCGTGACCAGAATTCGCATTTGGAGTACTTTGCGAACAACCGCCGATCCTTTAAAACATTCAGCACAATCCGTAAGTGCTTAGCATGCTCTTCTTTCGATTTTGAATAAATCAGAATGTTGTCGATGAAGATTATCACAAATTTATCCAGAAACTCATGGAACACACGATTCATCAAGTCCATGAACACAGTTGGTGCATTGGTCAAACCAAATGGCATAACCAGAAATTCGTAATGGCCATATCGTGATCTGAACGCGGTCTTCGGAATATCAATATTACGAACTCGCAATTGATGATATCCAGATCTGAGATTGATCTTGGAGAATATGGCTGCACCCTAGAGTTGGTTGAACAAATCGTCGATGCGTGGCAAAGGGTACTTATTCTTCACAGTCACACGATTTAGCTGCCGATAGTCGATGTATAATCGTAGCGAACCATCTTTCTTCTTCACGAACAATACAGGTGCTACCCACGGTGACACACTAGATCAGATGAAACCATGATACAGCAAGTCTTCCATTGCGTTTTTAGTTCCTTCATTTCTGCAGGAGCCATACGGTACGGAGGAATGGAAATCGCATTCGCACCAGACACTAACTCAATGTCAAATTCCACTTCCCTTACTGGTGGTAGACCGGCTATGTCTTCTGGAAATACTTTTGGAAATTCGCAAACCATTGGGACAGAATCCAGACCCGAGGATTCTTTGGAAATATCATATACATGCGCGAGATATTCAGTACATCCTTTTCTGATTAGTCGCTTTGCATCAAGCCAGGATATCATACAAGTTGGTACAACTCGGCTATCATCTTCAAAATAGTACTCGGCACCATCAGGAAAAGTGAACCACACACGTTTGGTGAAACACTCCATACGGGCTTGATATTTCGCCAGACAGTCCAGCCCTAAAATCACATCCAGCTCTCGGATGTCCAATGGAATTAGTTCCACTTCAAGTACATTCAGACTCATATGTACAGCACAGCCGATGTAAACTGTCATCACATCAGGACTAGCCTCGGCATCAGTTAGGGTGAATAGCCTTGTTGGTCTTGGTTGCACCTCACCTATGGATCTGTTGGGTGGTCCTCCTGGTGTACGTGTTGGCGGTTTGGTGGGGTTAGCATACCCACCTCGGCTAGCACTAGATGTGCATGTGATACGTCTCGGCTTCTAGAATTCCCGCTGAATCTGCCCCATTTCACCACAATTGTAACATCGAAGTGGCTGAGTATTCCACGTAGTTACATTGGAAATCGAACCAGAAAAGTTCTTCTTGTTGTTACTTTCATTGCCGTTAATTTTTGGAGGATATGACCTGAAAGGATAGGGTCCCGTGCGCCGATTAAATTTCGAATCTTGCCGGAAGGATCCACCATTAGTGGCTGTGGATGACCTTTTGGTTTGCATGATCTTTTAGGCTTCAGTCGCAGCAACAATTAGTTCTTGCAAATTCTGTACCGGTGTCGTACCAATGATGGTTTTGAGTTCCGTACGCAGCCCATCCTGAAATCGTCTCACAAGCTGGTATGGTGAGTGATCCTCTTCAGGTGCAAATCGGGACAATTCCCTTAATGCCTTTTCATAATCCAGCACCGAACGGGTTCCCTGTTCAAGCTTGAAGAAAGCTTGTCGCTGCTCACTTTTATGGAATCTCGTATAAAACCTTTTGTCGAATTCATATCGAAATTCTTCCCATGTAGGAAGACGATTGCGAAATCGCAAGCTCACAGTTGTCCACCATGCGAGGGCTTCTCCCTCCAATAGGGAAGTGGCCATGGCTACCTTGTCATCATCAGAGATACGTAAAAACAAAGATACTCGGCACAATGTGTCAATCTATTTTCGAGCGGCAGAAGCTCCGACTAAACCATTGAAATCTTTACATCCCAATTGTTGAGCTCCCTTCAATAGTTTTGTAATCATGATGGGAAGTCTCTCAGCCTCCTTAGGATGTGCCGGCTGTATAGGTTCAAGTGGAGGAATAGGTTCTTCCCCAGGCACGGCTCCAGGAGCATTCTGAAGTTACGCTTCCATATGCTGTTGATTTGCAGCAATTCCTTGCAATACGTTTAAGATTTGTGCCATCACATGATCGATGGCTGGTGTGGCTAGTGTCTCATGTTGGTTTTTGGGCTCAGCTTGCCCACCCTGCTCAGTTTGTGCATTCGGCTAGTCTTACTAAACCTCATACCTACCCCGTCGATTCCTTTTAGCGTTCAACCTTGCCATATTATACAAACATACGATTGTTACTTAACACATAACTAATTATAATAATAGGAAAAGAAATAGTACCTGGTGGAGAGGCATGCACCGGACGATATGCAGATACTAGAAATCAAAGTACTCATGCACATGAGTATGGAAATTTTGGAAACCACATGCACACATGCAATGCTCACATAAGCATTCAACAACAGTACAAACCATACATAGAAATCATGCATAACCACATCTCATGCATTCGGCAACAAACATGTCACAAACATATTCACATTCGGCAAGCATAAGTTCACACAAAACATACTTGACTTGTATACAAATCAATCACATGCTCGGCAAACTTGACAACAATACATAAACACATACCTGGAAATGATAAGAAATCACATAGGGATACTCAGCAGCATGCACCAACAAATACACATTCTCGACAATGATAAGAAACCCAGCTAAACACTCAAAAACACATCAAATCATACAAGACATAAAAAAATACTTATAGACACGCAATAAGTTAATCAATCAGACACAACATCTAAACATTTCTAACCAGGTTCTTAACATTTGATTAACTTTTGGTATTAGCTCTCTAAGTAAGTGGGTGTGTGCGCATGTACCTTCCAAAAATCAACAATCTAGTTAGCATACAATAAATCATATAACCTAAACCATGCTCCACTACCAAACCTGTAATGACCCCAATTCCTACCTATTAAAATTTGCTCCGATTAAGGCCATTACCGCCATGATATCCAAACAAGCCCAAAGACATATAGAACCTATCTGAGTCTCACCAGGCTTACCCATTAAATTTTTAATAACAAATGGAGCATGATATTTGACAATCATTCTGGTATCATACGGGGTGAATAAAACATCAGTGGAAGTCTTTAAATTTAATTATTGAAATCAAAACACATAAGTCCCATAGGGATCCAAATAACCAGCAAGAAATCCTCCAACATGTTCCAAAATATAACAAGCAAAAGATGAATCTTGAAAAACCAGAAAAGTAGTCCAATTTATGATCATATTGTATGCGCAAACAACCAAGGAAATGGGAATGCAAAGGTGATACAATATCTCCCCGCCGTGCAGCTTTGATCTCACACACTGGTACCACGAATAGTGAATGTACCTAAGCCTGAAAAATGGTGGAAACAACAGAATGAGATTACAAGAATCTCAGTAGTGTCATAACATCATAAGTTCTGCAGAAATCATAAACATAAATCTCCTAAACAACATCAGATCATTCCTAACAACTAAAGGGGATCACGCAATTCAAGAATTCAGTTAAAAAGGGTAGGGTCGAATTTAAGGCTGAGGGAGGACTACAAATACTTCTGAAAACTCAGAAGTACACAGGCAGGTAGAACTCATCAGATTGCTCTCGACAATGAAGAAGAGAGGTCATTCCCTTCCACCTGTGTTGTCCAAGGCTTACTGCACAAAAGGTAAAAGGTTAACAAACAAGCTATTTAATAAGCCTATTCATTTTTCCACACAAGGACAAGTCATCCCAAACCACACAAGTACAAGGGCTTCCTGCCACACAAGGACATGGGTTCTGGCCACATAAGCACCAGACATGCAGCGAGCTCATGCTGGGGATTACCACCCATACAACTCCCATACCAGTAACAACCTCCCCTCTCACAAGGAGCATTAGCGTTTACCCCGAATGGCCACCGGAAAAGGAACTTGACACACAACACTTACCAACCCACAGAAACAAGTACTAAACACAATACCACAAAATGGTATCCTTAATCATGTAAAAACACAATCAACTTGTTCAATACACACCACACATGCAAACTAAGCAATCATATCCTATCTTAAGGGATTTGGTATAGCCTAGAGGATCGCATCTTGGTCCGCAATTCAAGCATTCCTACTACATCATATGCGCATACAACATTACATGTAAAGGCATCGAAATTAGCAAGCAAACAACAAGGATCTCTAGAGAAACTGATGAGGCTTAAATCCTACCTCTCTTGTCTCTGAAGAAGAAGTTATTCCCTTGTCTTTATTCAATAATTCTGCACTACCTATAGCATCACAGGCAAAGGTGATGCAATATCGCCACGCTGGGCAGCCTTGATCTCACAGAATGAGATTACAAGAATATCAGTAGGGTCACAACATCATAAGATCTGCAGAAACCATAAACACAAATCTCCCACATAACATCAGATCATTCCTAGCAATTAAAGGGGATTACACAATTCAAGAGTTCAGTTAAAAAGGGTAGGGACGAATCTTAGGGAGAGGAGGACTACAAATAATTCCAAAAACTCAGAAGTACACAGGCAGATAAAACTCATCAGATTGCTTTCAGAAATGAAGAAGAAAGGTCATCCTCTTCCACCTATGTTGTCCAAGGCTTACTACACAAAAGGTAAATGGTTAACACACAAGCTATTCAGTAAGCTTATTTATTTTGCCACAGAAGGACAAGTCATCCCAAGCCACACAAGGACAAGAGCTTCCTGGCACACAAGAACAGGGCTTCTGGCCACACAAGGACCAGACATTTAGAGAGCTCATGCTGGCGATTGCCACCAATACGACTCCCATACCAGTAAGAATCTCCCCTCTCACAAGGAGCATCAGCGCTTACCCCGAATGGCCACCGGAAAAAGATCCTAACACACAACATGTACCAGCACACTAGTAAGTAAAGAACACAATAACATAACAGGGTATCCTTAATCATGTCAAAACACAATCAACATGTTCAACGCACACCATACATGAAAACTAGGCACTCATATCCTATCTTAAGGGATTTGGTATAGCCTAGGGATCACATCTTGGTCCGCAATTCAAGCATTCCTACTACAACATATGCACATACATTATTACATATAAAGGCACCGAAATTAGCAAGCAAACAACAAGAATCTCTGGAGAAACTGATGAGGCTTAAATCCTAGCTCTCTTGTCTCTGAACAAGAATCTCTGAACAAGAAGTTATTCCCTTGTCTTTATTCAATAATTCTGCACTACCTATAGCATCACAAGGCAAAGCCAAAACCAAACTAAGTATGCATATCCAATATCTAATTAAATACCCTATTTCCTTACCAATTCCACTCACCAAACCTATCAGAAACCAGTGATCAGATGCTGCAGGTACCTCCCCCTTGGATTTGTGATGTGATAGCCAAGAACTTAACAAGAAACAACCTGAATTACCATCCCTAATTATCATACAATTTTCGACACAAAGAATAGGGCAATAGGGCAAGTTGCAATTTCTTGTTAACAAGTTGTAGGAGTTGCGATCTCATGTTAACAAGGAAGGATTAAGGGTTTGTAACATGTATAATCAAAAGAAACAGGATCAGAATCCAATAGGTTAATTAATTGATCAAGATAGGCATAATAAGGCAGTAAGGCAAAGGTAGGGCATACTGATTTCATGTATAGAAAAGATTCAAAGGATGAATTCATTAATGTTCACTATGAATGGATATTAAACAATCATACGAATAAAGATAACAACATCAAATATCAATCAAAGGCAGAATTCTAAAAATCTAAAAACCTAATTCTGTCGAATTTCGATTTAATTTTAGAGAAAGAAATACTAATCTTCAAACAACAAACCAGATATGGTTGGAAAGAGGATGAACATACCTTTCCAGCTATTATTTGCAGGAATCCAACAAACGATGAGAGAGTTATACTTGTTTGAAATTCAAGAAGATTTTGGAAATTCTTCTAAATTTCGATTTAACTTTAGAGAAATAAATACTAATGCTAAGACAACAAAATATATATGGTTGGAAAGAGGATGAAGAGAACTTTCCAACAAGCTATTATTTGCAGGAATCCGACAAACGATGAGAGAGTTATGCTTGTTTGAATTTCAAGCAGATTTTGGCAATTCCGCCGAATTTCGATTTAACTTTAGAGAAAAAAATGCTAGATATCCCTTACCAATTTCGGCCTTCACACATCCCTTTCTTCAAGAGAAAAATGGTATTTTTCACCTGCACTGACTTCTGGACTTCTAGGACTCAAAATTCAGGATCTCACATTTCTTTATTCTTGGTTTTGATATTGATGGACTTATTGTGATGATACATGATTGGGGTTGTGCGGTCTGTTGTGTGTTGATTAGAAATTTTCATTTTTTATGATTTTATTCTATGGCATGTTACGCTATATTAAGATTTCTATTTAAATACATATTTTTTAAGAGAAAAAATAAAGTTTCAAATTTATTTATATTTTTACATAATTAGTGAAATGAGTATTGAGGTTAGGTCTGGTTTCATTTGGGTCACAAGTTGGGCTAATTGGGGCTGCACGGTGGTAAGGGACCTAAATTCCAAGTTCAGGTTCTCACATAACATCCTTAATGATGATGCTCTTCTTTTATTTTAGACACCAAAGACAATACCCCTTAACTACAAAATTAAAGCCCATAAAGAGAGTTTTCTTCGCTTGTGAATCCTATTTTGATTCTATGACATGATAATATATCGTAGAACCAAATATTTATAAAGAATTATAATCTATTGCAGGCTTTCTAGACAAAACCTCTAAAGGAGTTTTGACATCTATAGCAGATGATAGAAAATGATTGACAATGTATTAAATATATGTCTCAACTTCATCCCAAAACTTCTTGTTTAACCTAGCATTAGATAGCATACAACAAAATTTCTCCACTAATATCTAATTCATACGTTTTGATATCTCATTCTATTGTGATGTTTCTCGGATAGTGAAGTGTCAAAGGTAAAGTGTCAAACTATACCATACTCTTAGCATACTTTCTAAAATGAATTACTAGTATATTCTCTGTCACACCCCGGACCACCCCAAAAATTTCACACGACAATTACTATAGGCCCCACTATATACACTGCTATAACACGCGACAATGCAAATAATAAACCTATAAGGCTAACGGTATGAAATAAAAGCAAAGATAGTAAGATAAGAAATAATCACACTACTAAGCAGCAAAATTTAATAAAGTAGCATGATATTGTCCGAGATTACATCGTAAATGGGCAATTTAGCAAATACTGCCCAGGAATCAATTTGTTATGCTAGCTCTAACATACTTATGCACTCTAGGGGAAACGCTATGAATATGATGTTCATAAAATTACCTCGAGTGCGATTCTTCTATTATTTAATTCTTATGATGCCTGGGAGTGAGCTCTTAAGTATTATTCCTGCATTCATGTTAATAATCTAGCAGAATCCTGCCTAGTGAGCGGATGAGAAAACTCACACAAAAATTCACATGCAATCACTGACTTAACCAATTAATCATACTGGCATTTAATAGTTCATGTGTTTCACACACACTAGCTCATCAACGCATGCAATCAGTTTCATGCAATAATGCACATAAATCACAGTCAATTTATATACAGCACACAAGACTCTTCAAAACACTTGTATGACCGTGACTTGGGCTTGGCAATATCTTCTATTCTATCCGGGCTAGGGACAAGACTGGACTTCATCAGTGGTACTCTAATCCTGTTATCTTTTCATTTATCTAGGGCATTATGAACAAGTCCATGTCAAATTAATGCCTAGCTCGACCACTGACGATGCTAGGGCATTATGTGATGGTAGCTCCACCTAATAGATCCCCACACTACAGGATCCTGATTTATAATTCAATTAATAATAAACAATTAAAAACCTATTCTCACTTTATTACCTCATGATTTGACATCTCCACGCCACACTACTAGACCCAGAGAGCTCTTAAAGATTGCATAGGTTATCCTATGCAGATTCGGTGCATTCCATACGCCGATGTCGATTCTCGAATGCGCCTAGTGTATTTAATGCATTTCAAATAATTCATAACAACATGGCATATTCAAATGGTTCACAACATATTATGATGGTCGAGGTATACTCGATGCACGTTGTGTGAGACCCTGAAAATTTTGAGGCATTTGGGCTCGAAAGCCCAATCATAAATGATTGAGAATTGAAAGACTTTAGCCTATAGTTAAAAATCGATGATAGGTACCAAAGTTGGTTTTGATAATTTATAGGGTAAATTTTATATTTGGAAAATTTGTATAATTATCGAGGGTTATTGTTTCCATTCGAATGATGATCATAACATGAGATAGTGTATATTGATGATTATTAGTATTTAGGATCATGGATAGATCAACAAATGGTATTAGATGATTGGTAAATTTTCTCAGAATTTTCAAAATAATAATTAAATTTATCATGATTTTTCCTTTTTTTTAAATAAAGAATTTGAATTTTTAGAAAATTATTGAATAATTAAAATATTAATTTGATGCTACCAATGGATAGTACTATTCATAAAGATTCCACAAAAAATTTTAGTGTATTTTTTGAAGTATCATTTGATTTATTTTGAATTTTTAAAGTTTTATTAAAATTTATAAATAATAATATATATATATATATACATATATATTATTATTTTATTAAATTTAAATATTATATATTATATAAATTAAACCCTAAAATGACAGCACAAGCCATCATTTTGTTTCCCTGCATTGAAAATCTTAAAGGGTTGAACGACGTCGTTTTGGAAGGGTTCCAAAACGACGCTATATTGAAAGAGACCGACTACCACTTTGGTAGTCCTGGTCTCAGCCAATTGATTGTGACATAATGGGGTTATACCCCGTTACATGTCCCATCTATGGTATACCTAGTGTCAAGCCTTAGAAAATCATCCCCGACGTCCCTCTTGTGCTCGTGAGTCTTCTATGAGCGATTGTGTGGTGATTCTGGCCTTCCAACGGCCGGAATAAGGTAATATCTTTACCCAGAATCCAGGTGCTTATATCCTTTAGATTCATAGTTTTTATTTGGTGTAAATCAGTAGTAGTTAGTTTGGTTAGATTCAAAATGATCTATGTGTTAGAAGTGTTTATATAGCATGTTTTTGCGTGTATGGAGGATTGGAAGTTTGGGAATTTAGAGTTTTGTTGGCTTGTGCAGGTCATCTGGAGGTTGAAGATGACCTTGGACGACATGTCGCTCTATATGATGGGTGATCAAAATGACAGGTAGTAGTTTTCTGACGAGCCTGAAGCTTGAGCAAGACGCGGCACGTGCACAAGGATACGTTTGTCACGATCCTGCAAGTTTAGAGTTAGGCTTTGGCGCACCTGATAGTGCAAGGTGACACACAGAGATTGGTCGAAAATTTAAAATATGCCAGAAAATAAAAAAAAAGGATTAAAATAGTAGAAAAATTGAGAAAAATATTATAAAAAGCAAAAAAATTATGGAAAAATACTAGAATGAATTTGGAGTATAATGGTATCAAGTTTATAAGATTTAGAGTTGATTTGATTGGTGAAAAATATACTACAAGTTTCGAATTAATTAGGAAGAAAAATAAAAAAATTTCCTAATTTAACCTTAGGTTCAATTTAGGATTGTAGTCGTTCGGGTCAAGGGTTTGTGTGAGATCCTGATCCTCCATAGGATACACATCCTAAAAGTTCACAGGTCAGAAATGGAACTAAGGTACCGATATAGTTGAAATGATTATTTTGCCCTTGAAAAAATAGATACGTAATGACCTAAAATGGTTGCGGCCAGATATTTTCTATTTAAATTCTGATATTTTAATATTAATTATCCATATTTTTATGCCTTACTATCCAAGGTATTAGATAATTCTTCCTTTTAAATAAAAATATCTTTTTTAATAGAATTATCCTTTTAAGCTTAAAAGTAGAGAATTATCTCTTAGTTAAACCTCCTTAGACACATAAAAGAGTGGGCAACCTACCTTGATAAATGATACCCAAAACCTCCTAAATAATTCTGGAACTATTCCCTCCCTTCTTCCTTCCTCTCAATTTCCGATTTTTGCCTAAACCCTCCCCGAAATTCCTTGATCTTCATCTAAACATAACTCTCTCATCCTTTATCAGATTTCTACAAATAATCGCTTGTTAGAAAGATCTTTCTATCCTCTATCTATCTATCTTGGTTTTATTATCAGAAGGTTAGTTCTTCTCTGTCGAAATTGATGTCGTAATTCGTCGATTTTGTGTAAAAAATTCCTTGATCTTAATCCTAGCATAACTCTCTCATCCTTTGTCAGATTTCTGAAAATAATAGCTTATTGGAAAGCTCTTTCCATCCTCTATCTCAATATCTTAGTTTATACATGAGAATTTTAGTTCTTATCTTTCGAGATTCAATCATAATAAGTCAGTTTTTGTGCCAAGATTGTGTGATTCTTCCTTCAATTGATTTATGTTGTTATTCCTTTTGTTCGTATAATTGTTTGGCATCCATTCATGTTGTAAAATCATGAATTCATCCTTTGAATCTTCTTTATACATGAAATCGACATGACCTATTCCTAACCCTATGTTTGTCAAATTTGATCAATTGACTTGTCTATTGGTTTCAAATCTTGTTCATTTTAATCGTTTGCATTATATTCAAATAAAATTGCAGTTTGTTCTTATTTGTATGATGAAATTGCACATATCCTATTAAACCCTAAGGTGTTGCCAAAATTTTTATATTGAATTAGGGTGAATAATCAGGTTGTTTCTTCTTGAATTTTTGGCCATCACATCATGCATTCAGGGGTAAGATATTTCTACATCCGGATCTCTAAATTTTGGTAGGCTAATTGGTAAGGATTCCCAATGCCTTTGGTTTTTAACTAAGTAATCTTGTGGTTTAGTATTGTATGGCCTTTGCTTTGTGATCGTTTAAGAGATTTTGATCTTATTGGAAGGGCAGAGGATTGTATCCGATTCAGACTCGTGAGAGGTAGGATCTATGTCTCATCGGGTCCTTTAGTTACCCTTGACTGTATGCCTGATTTGTTGTTAATTTCAGTTTGGTTATCATTTAATTGGTTGCACAATTGAGTGATTATCTTAGGGATAATCCCAAAAATTAGAAGGGCATACATACGACTACGATATGGTTAGTGATATATGATTGTATTATGATTTGGTTGAGGATTCTTTGTTGTGATTTATGTATGCGTGTATTATGTGTGTATGCGTGTATATGCCTTGTTTGTGCATTGTTTGAAGGATCCTTTTATTGCGGGCCATGCGAGGTAAGTATTTTTTGCTCCTAGGAAGAGGAAAGGTGCTGACCAAACCGGGAGGTTTATGGGTGGTTATTCCCAGCAAGAGCTCGCTGAATGCCTTGTAGGCCGATTCAAGTCCGGACGTCAAGATGGCTTGTAGGGCAGTTCGAGTTTGGACGTCAAAATGTCCTATAGGCCAGTTCTTGTTTGGACATTAGGATAACCTATTTTTGTGAGGCAGGATGACTTGTATGTGCAGCTTCAAGAGTGCTCCTAGGCCAGTTAAAGTCTGGATGTCGGAGACAACTAAAAGACTTGCTATAATATTGATTGTCTAACTATTTTACCCTTTCTGCAGCATAGCCTTGGACAATATAGGCAGATAGGAATAAACCTTGGTTTTGAAAATCAGATTATGTTATAGGTTGCCTGTGTGCTTCTGAATAAGAAGTGTTTTCAGTCTTTCCTCTAGTTTTCTACCAAATTCGGCCTACCCTCATATTGTGTGTGCTTGTGATGATTTTGGCCTCTATTATGTGTGTTTGATGCTTGCAATTTTAATTAGATATCTTAACTGGTTTTAGGTATTGATCCTTTTGTTATTGGGAGATGTTTGATTCGGAATCTTTAGGACTTATGATACTGTGACCCTACTGAGATTCTTGTAATCTCATCCCTTCTTATCTCCCCCTTTGCAGGCTTAGGTATGTGCTTTGTTGCTGGTACCAAGAGTGTGAGATCAAGGCTGCATGGCTGGAAAAATTTGCACTTCATTTGCATCCCTTTCCTGTTTAATATGCATGCCAATGTCTTTGAACTTGTGTGGATTTTCATTCTAGCTTTTCAATCACCCTTTCTCTTTCATGTTTCTTCCGAAATATATATGATATTATTGGTTGATGCATTGAGATTCCTGTGGGACTTGTGTGCTATGTTTCCACTTTTTTTCATTGTTAATGTAAGTCTTCCACTGATGTTTCCTTTCACTCCTTATAAGCCATAAATTCATTAATATATAAACATGCTTCAACCTTTAAATAACATATGAATCAACCAATAAAATTGGCAATTAGGTGACTTGAGCCTTATAGAATTCAAATAGGACCTTGCAAGGGCTTTCTTGGGTTTCACGGTGGTAAGGATCCTAATAGTTTGGGTTTGGGTCCTTACAGTTTGGAAGTGTTAATTTATGATTTTATTGCCCTCTAGTATTATGATGAAGAATCAGATGTTGATATGTGTAGGCGGATACCTACGAATGCAGGATCTTGAGAAATCAATCCAGATGTTGTTATGCTTGATATGAAGTGCATTATCGAAGTTTAAATAATGCATCGACTTGAATCCAAAATTGTGAGATGAATCACACATTACAGCAGCATGGGGTGACCCGTGTGACTCTTGAGAGCTCTCCGAGTATGGTAGTAAGGCATGGACTTGCCGAGGGATTCGTAAGGAGAACAGGGTTTTATGTAACTGCGCTAACTAAATGAATGACAAGAATTCTTAATGTGTGGATCGTATAGGTTGAGCTACCACCACCTATTTCCCCCGGCATTGCTAGTGGTCTAGGACAAGTGTTATGCACGTCCCATCGGGATATACCAAATTATCATACGAGATAACCAGAAAGAAAAGAGGTGAGGAGTCAGAAGAAGTGCCATTGACAAATCTCAGTCTATTCTTAGGATCTATACGGGTTGCGAGTTATTGTTGGCGTAGTCACAATCGTGAATGTCTGTAGTGTTTTGAGGTTGTTGCATCTATTGCCTGTGAGTGTGTTTATTTGACTCATCAATGCTTTGACTGTGTGCTAGCATGTCATTATGCTAGTGTGTGATTGCATGTGAACTACTATGCTTGTTTTCCCATTCGCTCACCTTGCAGGTTTTGACCAGATCTTGTGTTTGACCAGTAATGGAAAAATAGATGACCGTGGTCTTCATCCTAGTCAGACAGTCAACTTATCGAGGATAGCGTATCATTAGGTTAGGATTCCTATTATGGACTCCAATATTATATGTAAATGGCATTGTATTCCCCTAGATTATATTATTACATCATAAACAATTTATGCAAACTGGAAAGCCATAATTTATTGTAAAATTCAGAGCATATAAAGTTATAAAAATATTTGGAGTATCCGGACCTCACCGTTGATAAATAAATCTATTTCCACATGATTGATTGTTCATATTATTACTACTCCGTTATTTATTATCTCTTTCTAGCCTTGTAGGCTTACTGTATGCATTGTTGGATGTGATAGCAGTGTATATAGTGGGCCTACGGTGGTTGTCAAGTCGTGAATTTTGAGGTCTGGGGTGTGACACATTGTATTAACTATCATGGTTAATGTACCTCTCAACACACACATGCTCGACTTAATCAATTATCATATCAATCATATTTTTTTCTGCTCAAGACAAAATTTAAACAACAAAAAGAAGGTTCTGTCCAGTCATAGGTTTTAAAGCCCTTATAGCCATCGATGGCGCTTTAGACCTATTCCTCGAGATCCTGCCATTGCAGGTATCCACCTACGCACAATATATTTGAATTCTTAATAATTCATACTTAATTAAATAATATCATATAAAATCACGTGTCTATATCTTTAAACTGACGCATTCCTACTTGGCAATCGACTCAATCAGGTAATTTTCTATTTTTCTTTAATTTTCTGAATCTTTTCTGATTTAATTGGTCTATCAAATTAAATCCAATTCATACAAATTTAATATCATTAGATTCCAAAATAAATCTAGTATTTTCTGTAATTTTTCTGGAATTTTGCTCATTGTCTACTATTTTCCCGATTTTTATTCATTTTTTGCTCTTTTTCTAAATTTCCAGAGTTGTTAAATATTAGCCAATTAGTACGCACCACGTGGCAGTTCCAGGTGCTGCAACACCTACACCTGAACCTATCTCCAACCCTATATATGTCACCTGAAGGGCATGACACGTGTTGTCAGAGCCTTAGTTTGAGACCCCGTCTTTTTTATAGTCTAGTCAGCACTCAGATTTAGTCAAATTCTTTCGGATTGGTCGGTTTGAGTGAGTTGACCATTTGACCGTCATAGCGGACCTTTTGACCGAGTGACCTAGACATAGTCATAGAGCCTAGGTGTCAGGTTTAGAATGTTTAGAACGTCATGTCGTTGGTGGTGTGTCGATAATTTGCACGACGTGTCGCTTCGGAGATTTAACGTGCATTAGATTAATTAGTCAATTAATGCATTATTTGAGGTTTGAGTCCAGAGGATATAGCCCATTCTACTCTTTTGACCCATATAAAAGTTTTTGGAGGCCCGTTTTGAGTGGTCGTAGGCCTTTGGGCCGACTTATTGTTCATAGGCCCGATTTCGATTTCCCGAGCCCAATTACGTTTTAAAAGCCTGATTTTTACATTTTGAGTTTTAAAATTTTATTTTGGCCCACTTGGGGCATATGTGATTCATTTTATGATAATTTCAGATTTTGAGAATTTTAAGAAAGAAAAAAAAAGTCAAAGTCAAAGTCAAAGTCAACAGTCAAGATATGGCAAAAATTCAAAAATACCCCTCACTTAATTCCCTCCTTTATGCACGGGGCTATGCAGAAAAAAGAGGAAAGAAACCCTCCCCCTTCCTCATTTCTCTTTGCCGAGAGTTTTCCCAAAACAAAAATCCTTCCTATTTCATTTTTACATCAAATTAAGGAGTGGGTCTTGTCCCAAAACCTAAACATTACCCTCCTCCATATATTTCCTCAGGTATGGTGTTGGTTATGGTGGTTTTATATTTATTTAGGTATTTTTTTTTGTATTTTCGGATTTTATGAGTTTCTACTTGATTTCTTCATTTTCTGGGCTGATTTGTGTTTGATTTAGCAAGATTAGATGTTCATTAACATAGTCTGATACTTTAGATTTCTTGAAAACATCATTTGATCCATGATTGATCAATTTGGGTGTCAATGGCATTTTGGTAATTTCGGGATTTGTGTAATTTTGTGAAATTGGATGAAATTGGTTGATGTCATTGCTTGAGTTAGGTTGATTGAGTGTTGTAGAAAAGGTTTGTTGAATTAGGAAACCAATTTTGATGTTGGTGGAGCATGGAATTGGAAATTGAACTTAGGATCGTTTGCGTATGTGAAGGGATTTGTTATTTTCTTAAGGAATTGAGTGGTTTAAGTTTTTAGAGGTCGAATTGAATAATTTGGGATTTTGAGTGAGTGTTTGAGGAGTTTGTGTGGACCGTGAAGTGTGAGCAGAGTTTCAGCGAGTTGAAGACCAGATTGGTTTCAGCTCCAGTGTTGACTTTACCAGTCAGTGGTAGAGGCTATGTTGTTTTCAGTGATGCCTCGAGAGTTGGATTGGGATGTGTGTTGATGCAGGATGGGAAGGTGGTTGCCTATGCTTCTAGACAGTTGAGACTGCATGAGGGAAATTATCCGACTCATGACCTTGAGCTTGCAGCGGTGGTCTTCGCTTTGAAGATTTGGCGTCATTACTTGTATGGTGAGACGTGCCATGTCTACACAGATCACAAGAGTCTCAAGTACCTTCTCACCCAGAAGGAGTTGAACTTGAGACAGAGGCGTTGGCTTGAGTTGATCAAGGATTATGACTTGATCATTAACTACCATCCGGGTAAAGCCAACGTAGTTGCAGATGCTTTGAGAAGGAAGACCTCTTCTTCCTTAGCCTATGTGAGAGCCGAGTATATGCCTTTGTTGATGTGTTTGAGGGAGTCTAGAGTTCAGCTAGATAGTGATGAGACCTGAGCACTAGTTGCACAAATGGTGGTGAGACCGACATTGATTGATGAGATTCGAGCCGGTCAGCTTGAGGATCCAGATTTGGTCAGAGTGAGACAGAGTTTGGACATCAGTGACAGTGCAGAGAGCTCCGTCAGTGAGTACATAGTTAGAGATGACGGTATTCTGACTTTTCGAGGTCGTATGTGTGTACCACATGACGAGGAGTTGAGACAGAGGATTCTGACAGAGGCTCACAGTTCAGCATTCTCTGTACATGCGGGTAACACCAAGATGTATAGAGATTTGAGACAGTCTTATTGGTGGTCAGGCATTAAGAGGCACATAGCAGAGTTTATTGCTCGATGCCTGATTTGCCAGCAGGTGAAGGCAGAGCATCAGAGACCAGCAGGCATGTTACAACCGCTTCCCATTTCAGAGTGGAAGTGGGAGCATGTCACCATGGACTTTGTGGTAGGATTGCCACGTGTGGAACGGGGATACGATGCCATATGGGTGATAGTGGACAGACTCACCAAGTCTGCG
The DNA here is from genome assembly GCA_019739055.1 of Passiflora organensis. NCBI lineage: Eukaryota > Viridiplantae > Streptophyta > Magnoliopsida > Malpighiales > Passifloraceae > Passiflora > Passiflora organensis. The sequence continues at coordinate 5,579,365 of JAEPBF010000136.1, forward strand.
CATTTCCTCCCTTTTAGTGTGACAGACACACCCGAGAGGCTAGCGTCGAGGTACATGGATGAGATTGTCAGATTGCATGGTGTGCCAGTGAGTATAGTGTCGGATCGAGATCCGAGGTTCACTTCTCGATTTTGGGAGAAGTTTCACAGTGCATTGGGTACAGAGCTGAGGTTCAGTACAACCTTCCATCCACAGACAGATGGTCAGTCGGAGCGGACTATACAGATCCTAGAGGATATGCTTAGAGCTTGTGTGTTGGACAGGCAAACCACTTGGGATCGATGCTTACCCTTAGTGGAGTTTGCCTACAACAACAGCTTTCAGAGGAGTATTGGTATGGCGCCGTATGAGGCACTGTATGGGCGCAGGTGTCGTACTTTATTGTGTTGGGATGAGGTTGGTGAGAGGCGTCTTGACAGTCCAGAGTTAGTGGATCAGGCTACTCAGCAAGTTTCTTTGATTAGAGAGCGGTTGAGAGTAGCTCAGAGTAGACAAAAGAGTTATGCAGATCACCGTAGACGAGACTTGGAGTTTGCAGTGGATGATAGGGTATTCTTGAAAGTAGCGCCTTGGAAGGAGTGATCAAATTTCAGCAGCGGGGCAAGCTAGCCCTAAGGTATATTGGTCCCTACCGTATTGTTGACAGATTTGGTCCAGTGGCATACAGATTAGAGTTACCACTAGCGTTATAGAGGATCCATAACGTCTTCCATGTGTCCATATTGAGGAAGTACGTTCCGGATCCATCTCATATCTTGGAGACATCACCGATCGAGATTGCCAATGATTTATCTTATTCGACGCAGCCAGTGGCCATAGTGGATAGAACGATGAGACAGTTGCGTAGCCGCAATGTGCCTACGGTTCATATTTTGTGGCGTAGTGACCGTATGGAGGAGCGGACTTGAGCAGTTGATCAGACAACAGTATCCACATTTGTTTGAGGATTCCGGTAAGTGAATTTCGGGGACGAAATTCTTATAAGGAGGGGAGGATGTGAGACCCCGTCTTTTTTATAGTCTAGTCAGCACTCAGATTTAGTCAAATTCTTTCGGATTGGTCGGTTTGAGTGAGTTGACCATTTGACCGTCATAGCTGACCTTTTGACCGAGTGACCTGGACATAGTCATAGAGCCTAGGTGTCAGGTTTAGAATGTTTAGAACGTCATGTCGTTGGTGGTGTGTCGATAATTTGCACGACGTGTCGCTTCGGAGATTTAACGTGCATTAGATTAATTAGTCGATTGATGCATTATTTGAGGTTTGAGTCCAGAGGATATAGCTCATTCTACTCTTTCGACCCGTATAAAAGTTTTTGGAGGCCCGTTTTGAGTGGTCGTAGGCCTTTGGGCCGACTTACCGTTCATGGGCCCGATTTCGGTTTCCCGAGCCCAATTACGTTTTAAAAGCCTGATTTTTACATTTTGAGTTTTTAAATTTTATTTTGGCCCACTTGGGGCATATGTGATTCATTTTATGATTATTTCAGATTTTGAGAATTTTTTTAAAAAAAAAAAAAAAAAAGTCAAAGTCAACAGTCAAGATATGGAAAAAATTCAAAAATACCCCTCACTTAATTCCCTCCTTTATGCACGAGGTTGTGCAGAAAAAAAAGGAAAGAAACCCTCCCCCTTCCTCCTTTCTCTTTGCCGAGAGTTTTCCCAAAACAAAAATCCTCCCTATTTCATTTTTACATCAAATTAAGGAGTGGGTCTTGTCCCAAAACCTAAACATAACCCTCCTCCTTATATTTCCTCAGGTATGGTGTTGGTTATGGTGGTTTTATATTTATTTAGGTATTTTTTTTGATATTTTCGGATTTTATGAGTTTCTACTTGATTTTTTCATTTTCTGGGCTGATTTGTGGTTGATTTAGCAAGATTAGATGTTCATTAACATAGTCTGATACTTTAGATTTCTTGAAAACATCATTTGATCCATGATTGATCAATTTGGGTGTCAATAGCATTTTGGTAATTTCGGGATTTGTGTAATTTTGTGAAATTGGATGAAATTGGTTGATGTCATTGCTTGAGTTAGGTTGATTGAGTGTTGTAGAAAAGGTTTGTTGAATTAGGAAACCAATTTTGATGTTGGTGGAGCTTGAAATTGGAAATTGAACTTAGGATCGATTGCGTATGTGAAGGGATTTGTTATTTTCTTATGGAATTGAGTGGTTTAAGTTTTTAGAGGTCGAATTGAGTAATTTGAGATTTAGAGTGAGTGTTTGAGGAGTCTCGTAGGTTGCTTTTAATTCTGGTCATTTTTCGAGTTTATTATTTTCGGTTTTGTTCTTAGTACGATTTTGTGTGCACGATTGTTTAGGTGGTATTTCAGCGATCGATAAGGGCAAAGGCTTAGCCGTCGAGTTGTTTACGCGTCAAGAGGTGGGAGACTATGTTTCATTTATATGGACGGAAATATTTTGCTTTATTAATTAAAATTGATAAATGCTTATTTTTGAATGAAGGCAATACGTATATTGATTTATAACTTGGCATGCTAGGTTCATTGTGTGTGAGACATATTTATGATGCATAAAACATTTAATTGAACCTATACGCATGTTTGTGATATGATTAAAATATGTTTGAGAATTTTCGTACGCATCAAATTCTTGACTTGTTGGGACTTCTAGGAAGTCTTTGATTTGATTTTGATTGCACTACATTTTATTTATATTATAACATGATTTGAGAATTGATCTGCATGTTTGCAAAGAATACATATACCTATATTTGCTAGGTATGACTTGGATTTGACGGACTGCGCTTGGCCAATGCGAAGGTAAGTGGATGAGTATCCTTAGATAGAAGGATAGTCCCTTGCCTAGGAGTATGGATGGGTTGTGTATGCCTTGTGGGAGTATGGGATGTGATAGGCTACATGTGCCTTCGGGCTTTTCGAGTTGTGTGTGCGTTGGGAATTGTGTGATAGCAGATTTCTCCACTTTTCCCAAGGACAACACTGGTGGTAGGGGACTTATTAATATTTTGGAAATGTGCATTTAATTAGCCACCAGTGGGCTTCCAATTTCCTTTTGGCCGGGGTTATCAGTGGAGCAGTTTTAGAGGTCCACCCCGATAGTTCTGGGCATAGTAGCCCATGAGAATGTGATTTTGGAATTTTTATACTTATTGGGCATGTGCCTATAATACATGGTGTTATGATCAAACTCATGCATATGCATTTGATTATATTTAATGTGAGATTGTTTACATGATTAGTAGTATGGACTTACTGTGATTTTCATTACAAAGTGTTTATACTGGTTTTCGTGTATGCCTCTATTCCACCGGAATTGTTTATGACTCTGTGACTTTCACTGAGGTCCTTGAGATCTCACCCCCCTCTTGTTCATATTTTTCAGGACTAGGTCGAGAGCCAGTGTAGCTAACTTATTTTTGAGGTCGAGATTTCTGGTTTGTCTTAGGGCTGGACTACTGTATATGACACGTTTGAAAACTCGACACTATCTTTATTATTTTGGATTTGCATATGCTTGCTTATCTTGTTTGCATACTTGCCCATTGATATTGTGACCCCTTAGTGGGCTTGGGTTGATGCATGTTATTGGACTTATTTTGATAAAGTATGTTTGGGGCCGTGTGGCCTGTTGTGTGTGAAATTAAGACTTCCGCTGTTTGTAATTGCACTCTGTGGTTGATTTTGTTGTGTCAAGGTTTCCGGTTAAATACATGCTCCTTTTTAAAGAAAATTAAAAGGTTCCAATTTATATGCAATTATTTATATCTTACGAATTTGATTTGAGGGTAAGCCTTGTGTAGTTTTAATTAGGCCACGAGTTGGGCCAATTGGGACTGCACGGCGGTGAGGAGCCCAATTACCGGGTTCGGGTCCTCACACTTAGACTCGGGCTACACCTTTTTTCATTAACGAACAATATGTCGCCTGCGTATGCAGGCAACACATCGTCCGAACCTATTTGTGAATGACATATTGCGCGGGCTTGAGGTGAATGTTTGGATGGATCATCTTCTACCTCTAGACCACTGTCACTATTCACCATGCAACCTTACAAACCCTAAATCGAAATTCTCCTAATCCCTCAACAATCTCCAATTCGATGTATACTAAAACAAACCACAGATCATAACGAACCTAAAATGGTATAAATCATCAAGAATTATAGCTGAACATGGCCGGAATAAGCCAAATGTACCCATATTCCGGGCTGGAAAGCTTTACTGATAACAAGCCCAAATCTGCATAAGAATCGACAATTTCTGCAAGGACGAGCTTGCAAGAGAGAGACGAAGCTCTCGGGTGAAGAATGAAGGCACAAAATAGTCTGGAATGGACTAGAGCTAAAATGGGATTTTATCCTGTTGGGTCCCCAGACATGAGTGGTGACCGGGAAGTCCTAAGGTGACAGCCTGTTGCCAACCAAATGACATTATATTCACGTATAAGTGAAACGATGCAATTTCAGTTGAAACATGCACAGATCATGCGTATTGCCAAAAGGACATGGAGGTGTGTCATTTTGACCAATCCTAGTCAAAATGACATCCCCTCCTGTCGTTTTGGTTAGTTAAACATTAGTATAATATTATATAATATTATTAATAATAAATATTTTTCTTTTAATACCAAAATCAACATAAAATCCACAATAAATAGTATAAATCTCCGAAAAATACACCAAGATTTTCTGTAAATTTCTTACTAATAGTACTATCCATCCGTATCATAAAATTATTTTTTTCATAAACATATAAATTACTAAAATAAAATATCATATTTTTTACCTTAGAAAATTTACAATAATATTAAATTCATTTCTAAAAATTCTTTGAAAATTTATACAACCTTAAACACCATCAATAGACCAATCCATGGTCTTAGAATTTAAACACCAATATTAGGACTTCATTTATAATTTTTCAATCATAAATAGATAATTAAAATAAATTCTAAAAATTAATATTTTTCTCAAAAATATTTCGAATCATTCCCTAAATCCACTATCAAATCTCGACCAGTGGGTTAAGGCCCACTAATATTTTTAGTCCTTAAATGAGCTTCTCGACACAAGTTACTCAAAAAATTCAGAATCTTACATTCTCTGTCATTTTCAGCTCGAAGAGTTTTGATCTTTCATCCTATCTTGTTCTCCACCTAAGCTCTTCATTTAAGAAATATCCTAAGCATGTTGCTTTTATTCTTAATGGTAAACACATGCATTCTTCTTGAAAAATCATCAATAAAGGTGACAAAATAATGCTTTCATCCAAGAGATGGAGTTTTAGCAAGTCCCCACATGTCTGAGCATCATAATCTAAAATACCCTTAGTATTGTAGATGACAGAACCGAACTTTACTTGCCTTTGTTTTCCCATAACACAATGCTCACAAAAGTCTAATTTGCGAGCCTTCTCATCTTTCAATAATCCTTACTTTAAAAAAAATTGTAAGAATTTTTTTCAAGCATGTCCTAACTGCATATGCCACATCTTGGTTGCATCTGCGTCGTTCAAACCATTGGAAGTTGTTGTTGTCAATTCTGTCTCAATAACTGTACTACCTTAATAGTAATACAAATTACTCTTCCTGATATCTTTCAACATTACTAGTACATGAGACATCACCTTAAGAATTCCATTGATCATTATCACAACTAGACCTTTTGATTCCAATACCCCCAACAAGATGAGATTCTCCAAATTTGGCATGTACTAGATATTCTTCAAGATTTTGATAGATCCATCATGGTTCTTCAGTTTAATTAAACTTATCCTAATATTTTTATATGGATTATCATCACCCATGCAAATAACTTCACCATCTAGTCTTTTATAGTTAAAGAACCACTCTTTTAGAGGAGACATATGATATGTGCAACCTGAATCCAAAATCCACTTGTTTGAATGAGAAATTGAAAATGATACTATGATAATCGAATATTTTGAACTGGTAAAATGTATTAGACGAGCGGCCTGTAGCAGGAAAAAATAAATGTCAAAAAGGGATAAGAACCTTCCCTTCTAGCTATTTGGGCTTACGGGAATGAATTTGTCATCATGTGTGAATGCTTTAGAAAGGTCATCATAAATTAGTTTATTGTGTGCTCATTTTTCTTTGAAAATGCTTGTAACCTTATTTGATTAAATTTTTACTTAATTTTTAATTTATTTATGTGCTAGCCCACCTTGTTTATGCAATGTATATCCAACTACTCACCTGGAAAGTTTTCTTGTTAGATCCCTAATTCTGGTCTGCAGGATCTCGTAGACGGCTTGTCTGGCAATTCAAATCTCATCCTATATTACCGTTAGTAGTATGTAATATCAAATGATGATGGTGTATGTGAGTAGTGCTTGTTCTTATTTGAGTTTTGTATAATATCTGCCTGTACATATAGTTTGCATGTTTGGGTTGGGATGCTAATGTATGTTGTGTCTAAAATATAAATGGTGTAACAAATCAGTAACATGGGCAAGTTTTACCCGAACAACACTATTGTACGTTAAAACACCACTGAGATTTTTATTAACTCCTTTCCGTTATCAATTATTAAATTTTAGCCTTGTAGGCTCAGTATATACATTACGGTGAATACTAGTTCATATAATGAGCCTATGACAGGGTGTCACGTGAAAATAAATAAATAAATTTGGTGTTCATGGTGTGACAGATACCACCAAAGAGAACTCTGAATCAGTCTCACTTTTGCACTCGGCAATGTTTTCATCTTGTGGGGCTTTCCCTTTCTTATTTTTCTTGGGATAAATCTTCTTTCAATTTCCTTTTTCAAAACAAAAGGCATATTTTTCCTTGCTTAGTTTGAACCTCGACTTGTTTAGTCTGAACCTCGACTTGCTTCTTCCTTTCCTTGCTCTATTTTGAGATTACCCCTCACAACTAGGCTTCTATAGCACCACTTGTGGTTTTTTGCTTTTCTTTTCTTCTTAATTCATAGCTATATAAAGTCCTACAGACCTCCTTGAGAGATATTTCAGCTTTCCCATGAAGTAGAGTAGTTTCAAGAAACTCAAACTCTTCGAGAAAAGGCACCAACAATATAAAAGCCAAATCTTCATCCTTAAATATCACATTTAGATTAAAAAAATCAGCCACAAGTTGATTAAAACTAGTGATGTGATCATTTATTTTGTCACTTGAAACATATGTAAAGTGGAACAGTCTCTTCTTCAAATAAAACTTATTCTGACTGCTTCTCTTTAAAAATTTATCCTCTAGTTCCATCCATAGTTTACTTGCAAAAGTTTTTCTAGAGAATGGAAATTTCTACTCTCTGGAAAGGCATGATCGAATTGTACCACATGTCATACAGTTTACAGTCTTCCATTCATTCTCTTGAACATCATCTAGATTCTTTTCAAAAATCATAATGTCCAGACCTTGTTGGAGGAGAGTGTCTAGAACCTCACTTTGCCACATTCCAAAATGACGTGTGTCATAAAAAATCTCCACCTTTGAACCTTGTATTTGTAACTGTTTGTATTACTAATCTTCTAGGAAATGTAGACACTACTAATGTAGATGGTGTGGAGTTATTTTTTATTTTTATCATTTTTTCTCATAACTTTTATCTAATAGCTATCAATGAGGAGTAAAAAAGAGCCAAGAAATTTTTTTTCTAAAGTGGAAGATTAGATAGAACTACAACCACAAAGAATACTCAGTAGAACCGTAGAATCCACTACCACTTATTGTTGGTTAAACCACCTAAAGATAAGACAGTAAACAATTGTACTAGATATTTTTCTATAGAAAAATAACTAATACAATAACTCACTACAACTATACCCAACAAAAGCTAATAAATAGAAAAAAATACTAGAAAATAATGACGTTCGGTCAATTTTATGGGACCCCATATGTGTGTATCTAGTTAGTGTCGATTGCTTAATCAGCAGCATTTTGATTGGCCCACGTGTATATTTAACTTTTTTACCGAGTCGGAATTGAGTCAGTAGATATTACCATTTTACCTCTATAAAACTCGACATGTGTTTTGGACTATTTTTGAGTGGCCATGAGGCTTTGGGCTAGCTCATTTATGTTTGGTCGGCTTATCCGTGTTCGGGCTCGTTTATTTCCATTTGGGCTGTTTATTTGTTTTCGTGTTGTAGTCATCATCAGTATGACCTATTTCATACACCCTATTCTTCCCTGTTTCTAAGCACTACCTCCCTCATTCCAATTCATCTTGCATGCATAATAAGGGGTTATTAGTATTTTTATCCTTTTTAATGTGAGGATTCGCTCCTGGTAAACGGGATCCTTATCGCTATGTAGTCCCAATCAACCCAACACGTGGATCAATCGAAACCACACAAAGCTTGTATTAACTTATCAAATCAAAATTCCCAAAAGCGCATTCCAATTAAAATTTTTCATTTTAAAAGGAGCATGGTATGTCAAAACACATACCCTGCACAAAAAAATCAACAGAGTACGCAAACACATATAGAGGAAGTCTTAAATCACATATAGTAGATTATACATGCAAATAAAATAACCAATCCCTAAAACAAGCCCACAACAGGTCTATAATGAGGAACAAAATCCAAATCAAACATGTATGTCAATAGAGTATAAAAATGTCAAAACACAAAACATGTCGAGCTTCCAAGACGTGCAAGTGCAATAGTCCAGTTGTAAGAGCAACATTGGTAAAATATGACTTTAAGGACACAAGACTATAGCAAACGATCTAGCTTTGAAAAAATCAACAAGAAGGGGTAAGATCAAAGACCACAATGGAAGTTATCGTGTCATTAGCATATCTGATGGAATATTGGCATACGAAAAATCAATTAGAACACAGTTAGTTTAAACAACACTAACATCCATGCATACTAAGCGTGCACTCAATGTGTTTCACAAGCAAGTAATCATAATGCATGAGTTGTAAAACACAATATAGTAAAAACCAACCCAATAGGTTTCAAAAACTCACATCACACAACATTGTCAAACGGGGTACAATGTCCCAAAGACCTATCTGGGTGGATCACAAAGCACTTTTAAGTAACCCGCGCTAAAGGGAAATTGAAAACCCACTAGAAGTTAATTTTTCATTTTACAAAATATATATAATTCCGTTACAGAAAATACTATCCAAAATTGCGTGGAGAAATCACACTATTGCACTTAATCACAATCCACGCATACATAAACACATAGCCTTCTAAGTTATAGAAAATTCAGGCAATCTACTATGTCATAGAAAATTCAGGCACACATATATAATCCATCCATACAACAACCATAGGTAAGTTATATTCCCCTGTACTAGGATTCCATGTACTTACCTTGCTTGGCCAAACATTAACCGTCAATTCCAAGTCGTTCCTAAGAACACATGTATATAGCTTTTACTTTGAAAACCCTTAATGCATGAAATGCAAGCAACATCATACGACACTCATATGGGGTTGGTTAGGGTGTGATTTGATGTTTATTGGTGTTTCATAGGTATAGGATAGGTTTGGGGTTGTCAAAATGGGTACACTGGATGCGGGAAAGCTATAGGTGTTGTTGGTACAAGTATGTGGGTGTGTGGAATCAAAACAAGGGCACAGGACAAAGTGGTTTATCGCTTAAGTACACGGGCATGTACTCGCTTGTTTAGGTCGTATACTCCCCTACACAAGCCATGTACTATTTTTTCCACAACAGTAAATGGACTCCTGGGAGGATAAATGGGCGTGTACTTGTCTTGGACGAGTTACATACCCCGAAAATGACCCAAAATTCTCCTCAAACTCATTCAAACCCTTGGAAGCCCTTACCAAAGGTTTCTCGGAAGCGAAAGACACCTCACAAGCCATAAAAAATACAATTCCAAGGTCTCCAACACAATCAATCATTTGGGTATAAACACAATCAATCATTTGAGTATACACACAATCAATTTCATTGGTTCAAACATCACATGCCCTTTTACATGCACAAACACACAACCAACATGCTTAAGAATTCAAACATATGGTTCTTGTACCCGAAACATGGCAAGCAAGTTCATGAAGCTAAAATTAACGTCATACACAATGCACGTACGACCTCTATTCAAAACCAAGCATTTATTGTTTTTTAATTCAATAACACAGAAACTTTCCATGTAAGCAAATGAAATTAAACTCCCAGCTCTTGTCGTGCTAAAAACTCAATGACAATACCCTTGCCCTTATCGACTGATCTAGTGCCGCCTAAACACACATTCCAAACCAAAACATATATAAGCACCAAAATCGACTAAATGACTCAAAACTGAAAATGAACTCTAAGATACCCCATCGGCACTCACACTAACTAACATCTCACCTTAACCACATGTTCACACCTCACAATTCCAGAAATCCCACCAATAGGCGAAACACCCAAAACTCATGTAAGTCACTCACAGTGCCAAATCGACACCTAAGCTCACCCCATTACACGATTGGGTTTCTCAGCACACAAACACATTTCGCAACTCAAAACTTAACAAAACCATGCAATAGAACCACCAAATTTGGCAATTCAATCAAAATCTCAAATCATCCTATATTAATGACAATACCACTGAAATCGAAAACACTCACCCATGAATCAGGGGGTGATTTCAAACAATCCAATCCACCAAACTAGATTAGGAACATCGACAATAGATTAATGGAACCAAGAATCGACAATGAAAACAAAGATTTAGAGAATTTACCACAAAATCCCCAAAAAGTTTCGTAACGCAAAGAATGATCAGATTACGTCTCATCGATTGGTAGTTTACTAGTGAAAATCGGTCGAGAAAGGTTAGGAATGGGATTTGGGATGATACTAGGTGGTTTTCATCGAAAAAAAATTGAAGGAATTGATCGGGTTCTCTTTTAGGAAGTGAGGGCGTGAGAGAGAAAGGGAGATAAAGAGGAGGGATAGGCTGTTATAGTTCCAACACTAAGAAAACTTCTGAGTGTTGGATTAGGTTGTGTACTTATATCGTAGGTCCAAAATCTTGAAAAATAAGAGCAGGTGATTTTAAAAGTTCCGATATGCCCCAAGTAGTACACGACCATTTACTTTTCAGGGCAGTTTGTGTATAAGTACAGGGCCTAAGTACACGGGACATGTACTCGCCTATGTAGGTTGTGTACTCCCCTACACAAGTCTTGTATTCATCCTGGATGAGTTACGCACTCCGAAAATTACCCGGAACACTCCTAAAACTTGCTCAAACCCTTGGAAACCCTTACCAAGGTTTCTCGGAAACGAAAGACACCTCACAAGCCACAAAATATGCAATTCCAAGCACAAACACAATCAATTTCAAGGGTTCAAACATCTTGTCACGTGCCCTCTCACATGCACAAACACACACCAACATGCTTAGGAGTTCAAACATATAGTTCGCTCACTTGAAACATGGCAAGCAAGTTCATGAAGCTAAAATGAATGTCATACACAATACACGTACGGCCTCTATTCAAAACCAAGCATTTACCATAGTTTAATTCAATAACACAAAAAATTTCTGTGTAAGAAAATGAAATGTAAACTTCCACCTCTTGTCACATAGAAAACTCTACAACAATACCCTTGTCCTTATCAACCGCTCCAGCACTACCCAAACACATAATCGGAACCAAAACACATATAAGCACCGAAATCGACTAAATGACTCAAAACTGAAAACCAACTCTAAGAGATCCCATCGACACTCACACTAACATCTCACCCTAAGAACATGCTATCAGCTCATAATTTCAAAAATCCCACCAATGGGCGAAACATAAAAAACTCATGCTAGTCACTCACAGCTCCAAATCGGCACCCAAGCTCATCTAATCAGACAATTAGGTTTCTTTGCCCACAAACACATTTCAAAACTCACAAATCAACAATTCCATACAACAGAAACAACCAAATTTGACAATTCAATCAAAATCTCAAATCGCCCAAAATTACCGAAAATGTTACTGAAATCGAAAACACTCACCCACAGATCAGAGGATGATTTCAAAAAATCCAATCCATCAAACTAGCTTAGAAACAACAACAAAAAACTAATGGAACCAAGAATTGACAATGAAAACAAAGATTTAGAGCACTTACCACAAAATCCTAAAAAAGTTCCCAAATGAAAAGAACAATCAGATTATGGCTCCTTGACTGGCAACTACTAGTGGAAATGTGAGACCCCAAAATTTGAGTCCTAGAAATCCAAAAACCAGTGCAGGTGAAAAGATAATTTTGCCCCTGGAGGAAAGGATGTGTGATGGTCGAAATTGGTAAGAGTGGTATGGTAGTTAATTCTGGTATAAATTCCCTTTAATCTAAGTCCTTATAGATAGATAATTGCCTTAGAGATTAAAATCCCAAAGAATGGGGGAAGATAATTAAAGAATTTAATTATCTTATTTTTAATTATCTTAAAAGTAGTAATCATAATTCTATACTCATTCATTATAAATAGGAAGCTAACCTCACAAAAATCATTCAGAGAAAACATACAAAATTCGTATGAGCCTAAAACCCTACACCTCCCTATAGCCGCCAAAATTCTCTGAAATTTTAAACCAGCATAACTCTCTTATCGTTCATCGGATCCCTAAAAATAATAGCTTGTGGGAAAGCTCTCTTCATCCTCTTTCCAAAAATCTATGATTTTTCTTTAGGAGGTTAGTATTTCTTCCTCTAAAGATAAGTTGAAAATTGGCGGCGGAATTAGGTTTTCGCCAAATCTTCTTGAACTTCAATGTAGCATAACTCTCTCATGGTTTGTTGGATCCCTGCAAATAATAGATTGTTGGAAAGCTCTTTTCATCCTCTTTCCAACCATATATGTTTTGTTGTTTGGATGTAAATATTTCCTTGTCTAAGGTTAAATTGAAAATCGGCGACGGAATTAAGTTTTTAGATTTCTACAGCTTTTGTCTTCGGTTGATTTCTGTTGTCGTTTCGCGTGTTCTTATGATTGCTTAGCATCTATTCATGATGTGTGATCATGAATTTCCTTGTTTTAAACTTCTCTATGCTTAAAGTTGAAATTGTTCTATGCCCTACTTTTAGCGACGAAATTTACATAGTTAATTAGAATGAAAATTCAGGTTGAATCTTTCTGGCTATCACATCACACATCCAAGGGGGAGGCACCTGCAGCATCTGATCACTAGTTTCTGATAGGTTTGGTGAGTGGAATTGGTAAGGAAATAGGGTATTCAATTGATTATTGAATATGCATGCTTAGTTTGTTTTCGTCTTTGCCTGGTTATAATATAGGCGGTTCAGAATTACCTAATAAAGGCAAAGGAGTAGCTTCTTGTTCAGAGACAAGAGAGGTAGGATCTACGCCCCATCGGTTTCTCCAGAGACCCCTGTTATTTTCTTGATATTTTTGATACCTACCCTTGTTATATTGCATGCGAATTGATTATAGGGTGAGAGTATGAATTTCTGTTTGAGATGTGAATCTCATAGGCTATATCGAATCCCTGAGTTAGGTTTTGAATGCCTGAGTTGCATATGTTATGTGAATTGAATATGCTGATGGTGTTCTGACATTATTGCGGATACCCTGCTATGGTATTATGCTTTGTACTTGCCTGTGTGTGATTGTACGTGTTTGTGTGTCAAAACCATTTTTCAGTGGCCATTCGGGGTAAATGTTGATGCTCATAGGGAGAGGAGAGGTTCTTACTGGTATGGGAGGTGTATGGGTGGCGAAACCCCAGCAAGAGCTCGCTGGATGTCTGGTCCTTGTGTGGCCGGAACCCTGTCCTTGTGTGGCAGGAAGCCCTTATCCTTGTGTGTGGCTTGGGAAGACTTGTCCTTGCTTGACAAGACGACTCTAGGCTTACTGAATAGCTTGTGTGTTAACCGTTTATCCTTTATGCAGTAAGCCTTGGATAACACAAGTGGAAGAGGATGGCTTTTCTTCTTCATTGCCGAGAGCAATCTGATGAGTTCCACCTACCTGTGTACTTCTGATACTTTCAGAAGTGTTTGTAGTCCTCCCTCGACCATAGATTCGGCCTAACCCCTTTCTGATTGATTTTTGAATTGCGTGATCCCCTTTAGATGTCTAGGAATGATCTAATACGAATTGGGAGATTTGTGTTTAGAGTTTCTTCAGATCTTATGATGCTGTGACCCTACTGAGATTTTTGTAATCTCATACCATTGTTTTTACTATTTTTCAGGCTTAGGTACATCAACTGCCTGTGGTACCAGTGTGTGAGATCAAGGCTGCATGGCGGGGTGATATCGCATCACATTTGCATACTAAATCTTTGTTTACTTGCGCATATAACATGAATGATTGGGCTACTTTCTGGTTTATTTTCAGATCCTTCCTTTTCTTGCTATTTTCGAAATATATTTGGAGGATTTCTTGCTGGTTGTTTGGATCCCTATGGGACTTGTGTGTTATGAACCCAATGATTTAATCTAAAGACATCCGCTGATGTTTTATTCACTCCGTATGTTACCAGAATAATTGTCCAATATCATGCTCTAATCGTTGTTTAAAAAAAAAAGAAATAAACATGCTAAAAAAAATTAAAAGTTAATGGTAAGCCTGGTGAGATTCAGATAGTTCCTAGATGTCATTTGGGCTATTTGGGTTTCACGGCGGTGATGACCTTAATCGGAGCAAATAGTAATAATTAGGAATTGGGGTCGTCACAGGAAATCTATCTGCAAAGGTTAAGAATGGGATTTAGGATGAAGCCCGGTGGTTTTCATCAAAAGAAAATTGAAGGAATTGATCAGGTTCTCTTTTGGGAAGTGAGGGCATGAGAGAGAAAGGAGAGAAAAAGGAGGGATAGGCTGCTGCAATTCCAATACTTAGAAAATTCTTAGTGTTGGGTCGGGTTGGGTACTGATACCCTGGGCCCAAAATCTCAAAAAAAATCCGAACAGGTGATTTAAAAATTTTGATATGCCTCGAGTGGGTCAAAATAGGTTTTAAAGTCAATAATCATAAAAAATAGGTAAATGAGCTTCGAAAATGTCAAACGAGCCCGAAATAGTTTTTGACCCAAAGGCATACAGTCACTCAAAATGGACTCAGAATCGACCTATATCAATTTCCATTGATTCAAACCTCAACACTCGACCTAGATCACTCATTAAGACATCTAGATGTACACCTAGGCTTCTCATGACTATGTCCACCCTACTAATCAACTCTTAGGTCAACGGTCAACTTTCAGGTTAAATTGGTCAACCTTGGTCAAACAGGTCAACTACTCATAATGGACCAAAATCAGACGCTCACTATACGGTCACGCTAACTAGGCCCTCGGAGGTACGAGGTCTTATATTTAATTTCTACTATCACATTCCCTTTTTTTTTTATTTTCTTTATTTCCGATTCACCCAATTTGTTTTCACTAAACTTGCCCATTTATACATTCATTTAATTAATGTTTGAGTAGGGAATTCTAAGGTAAGAACCCCAATGAGTCTTTTCGTATTCATGTGCAAGTTTTATGTCTGGTAAGTCTGGTAAAATAAGGTATTTTCTGGGTATTGGGGGATTTACATGACATATTGCAATCACTATAGTTTTCCTATGTAAGTATAGTATTATAAACATGTTTCTGAGTATTTAATAGTTGAGTTCGCTTGGTCAATATGAGCTAAGTATACAGAATCCTAGTGTTAAGGGAATGTTACTTGCCTATTTGGGAGTTGTATGGATGATAATAAGTATTGTCTGTACTTACATCTATTTTGCAGGTTATTTAGTTATATGTGTTAATGACAGATACAATATTGTGTGTTCTCTGTCTTATCTCAGATAACACTAACAGTTGGGGCTTAGATATTATTTTGAAAACTAAATTATAACTGCTAATGGGCTTCCGGTTTTCCTTTTACAGGGGTTACTTGTGAAGTATTTGCAAATCCACTCTGATAGGTTTTGGGCATAGTAGCCTGTGCATAACTATGAGTATGTGTGTTTAAACCTATTAGGCTGGTATTATTCTATGAGTTTTTCAACTGACATGCATCCTACATTATGATTTTATTCTTGTGTGCACTGTTAGTAGTATGGACATTACTTATGTTTTATACTTTTTTTTGTATATGTCTCGAGTCCACCAGATGTTTTATGGTGTCGTGAGTTGCATTAAGGTTCATGTGATTTTATCTCTTTTTTTTTTCACTTTTCAGTGATAGTACGTAAGCAGTAGCCGATTCACTTAAGGTTGAGTTCCGAAACACCTTAGGAGCTGGACTATCTCCTCAACATTGCACTATATGGTTTTACCGCACCTTAACTTTTGAGACTTTTTTTTATTTGGACTTGTGTTACATTTTGATTTTTTACTGTATATTGAACACTAGTTTGAATTTTGAGTTGTGGGCCGTAGGCCTGTTTCCGATTTTGGGTTTACGTGTTGTGGACCTACTGTGTTTGATTTTATCTTTAATACAAAAACTTTTGTTGGTATTTTGTTACATCATTTTTCTATGTAAGGTATCATTCTTTGATTGGACATGCTCATTTTTAATAATGTTTATATTCATATTGTTTTGGGATTTGATTTTGAAATGTAAAAATAGCCTTGTGCGACTCTATTTGGTCCACTTGCTGGTTTCCGGAAGTAGGTCCTTACAAATTTAGCCTACATGGATATTGCAAAATAATATTTTACAATATTTTACTAATGAAATATTATAAAGAGAAGATAGAAAATAATAGAAAAATAAATATTTTAGGAAGCTAAAACTATAACTTAGGGGATTCCTTTTATAGTTAAAGAAAGTCCACACCTCCCTCTTTTTTGATCAATGTGAATTTTGCCACATTAGTGAGTTAGTTAATAGACTAAGTCACCTAGTAACTCACAAGGATAGGGAAAACTCAACAAGAGTACCAATGTTGCCACTCGAAAATAGGGAAGGGAATTGAAGATAGAATGATCTTAGAGAGGATAAAATTCATGCCCCTTTTGCATGTCTTTCATTCATATAAATAAATGACATTACTACTGCAATTGTTCTTCATAAACGACGCTATGCTGTTACAAAGTCCTTATAGCGAGCTGGTGCGTGCACTACATTTCTGTTGCTCTCCATCATATTAGCTGGCCTTTGTTATATCTGTAACGACATATCAGATTTAAGTGTTGGACCTGCTTGACGATGAACTTTATTAGTTGGGTTCATGTTTGTTGATAAAGACAAATTGAATAAAATAATAAAAGGAGGAAATTTGTTTTCTTATACACGTTATGTGTGAATTACAGCTTTGACCTGTAACGACTGTAACTCTCGTTACAGCTAAAAGCATTGCAGCTTCAACTTCAAAGCTGTAACGTGAGTTATAGTTTAAAAACTGTAACGTGAGCTTTGAGATGTAATGCTGTAACACTTTTTGAATACCTCCTTCATCCTTTATATAAAGACTGAATTTTTTCAGCTTTACACCCTAAAATTTTCCTTCTAAATATTCTCTTTATTTGTTCTCTCTTTGCTGCCTTGTCTTGCTCCCACATCCTATTTTCTTATTACATAATTTCCTGTCTAATATTAAGGTAGTCAAGTTGTTGTAGTTCTATCCTTCATCCACGAGTGCACGTGTAAGGAGGTAGTTTTGTATCCTTGGGAAGTATTTTGGCAACTTCTGTTGGAAAAATTGCATGTCATATGATTATTTATATTGTAATATTTTCTTTAAATAGTATGTTACAATTTTATGATTAATCTTGTAATTTATAAAACCTATTCTTAATGATCATAATTCTTCATAATAGTCATAATTCTTACTAATGACCATTATTCTTTTTAATATTCCTCTTAATTGTTTATCTTTGTAACCATCAACAAACCTCCTGTATAAAGTATAACTTGGCATGCTATTGAAACATGACTTTCTACTCTTGTTCTTCTCCTCTTTTGTTTATTGGTTATTCATTTAGTGAAAAGTCCTCTTTGTCTCTTTTATAACCCCCAATATAGTATATTTTCTTGGCTAATGTAAGCATTCTGGGCAAATGTAGTCTACTGAATTCCAAAACCTTCAGCCATGAGTGCACATGTTTGAGGCTTGTTGTGTTAACCTTGGGAAGCATTCGATATAGTTGATTGCACCAAGGTCCGACCGAAATTCGCTTTCAAGACAATGATTGTTATCATAGTACAACAAAAGATCTAATGATTATTTCTATTTCTTGTTCTTTTAATTTATTTTCTTTATAGGTTCCAACAACTTCGATTGCATCTAGGTCGAACCAAATTTAGTTTTCAAGTCAGTGGTTTATACCACGCCACAGCTTTGTTTAAATTTGTTGGTTTCTTTGATTATCATCTTCTTCCTCATTTTCTTCTTTCCAATTTGAAAACTAAATTCTACCTTATACTCACTATTCGGTATGTCAATCATTGTTAACAAAACACTTCCAGACCTCTCGAAGTTATAACCTCTTGATGGAACTAACTTTAAACGTTGGTCTCAAAAGTTTTTGATCCTTTTCGAATAGTTAGAGGTTGACTATGTTTTATTCTCTGATATCCCTTCAAATGAAGCTGATTCTTCCAATAATGACACAAAGAAGAAGTTTGGCAAAGACAAAAAAATAGTAAGAGGTTATTTGCTCAATCTTATGATGAACTCACTGCTTGATATTTTTTCCAACAACAAAAACTCTAAGGAAATATAGGAAATCTTGGAAGAGAGATATGGCACAAAGGATGTGGGAAAGAAGAAGTATGTGGTTGGGAAGTGGTTACTATTCCAAATGATTGATGATAAACCAATCATGGAACAAGACCATATTTATGAAAATCTAGTCATTGATGTGCTGAATGAAGGAATGACTGTCACACCAAGACATAACAACCATCTAATAGCTATTGTACAAACTTAGATGGTCATCCTAAGAGTATACAATAACCATACAAGGCAAGAAAGAAACCAGTTTAAATTTTTTATTTCCGTATTTAAGTGCATGATATGCCTTGGAAGCAATCCTAAGAACTAAGAAAATATCTAGAAACAAACAAATATACAGAATTTACATCATGCATGACACCAATCAAAATCATGATTTAATTACTAACAAATTATGGGATCCCAATTTATGATACATACACACATGAAATGTCACATGCATATAGTCCAAAAATGTCAACCCGAATCCTCAACTATACCTTGTATCACATACTCAATCAGAGAGTCTATGATCTGGGGTGAAGCTGATCCTTTGGCTCTAACTCAGGAAAACCTATCAAGAACTGGCATGGAAACTAGGTGAGTGGACGTTTTCCTAGCGAATTCTTTTAAAACTAAAACAAGAATTTGTATTTTTTGAATCAAACAACTTGGGAAACACAAAATCCTAAATCATGACCAAGGATTATTCAAACCCATTCATAACAATTCATCAATGACAAATCACAGCAAAACAAGGCCACACGAAATTGCAACATACAATGAAAGACCCATCATTAGGGTCACACTCAAGCAATGTCAGTATACATCACACACATCACAAATAAATCGATATCTTATAGATCTCGAGACACAATCGATAGTCATTCTTATAAATGGCTAATATAGTCAACCTTTATCGTGATAATATAACCTCTCTCTCTCACTCTATACCCGGGTTTAAAATCACACACAGTAATCTGAACACATAGTAATCTGATATGCTAGGGTGATCAATCCCAGGATATATTTATACATTATACTTTCCTAAAGTTAGAGTATCGTTAGTCGACTAGTTCTATAGTCGTTGTTCCTTTTGCTCCACTAATATCGCCTAAATTTACCTTTCTTATAAGTTTTATTTCATTAAGATTAGTATCCTGTAGACTAACCCTTCCTTGATTATTCATGTCTTTCTGAGATAACTATTATTTGTTTAGTCTCAAATTATCATTCACCTTGTTCATATTTTTCTTAATTATTTATGTTTTTTTAATTTCTTTCTCCATTTGCCCCTTTTTGTAAGAATCCATTTAATAATTTTCTTATTTTTTTCATTAATGCATAGGTAAATTCTTATTAAAAATCTTTTGATTTTTCCTATGTTGGGTCACCCTCAACGTATTGTTTTTCTCTTACTTTGAATTTTATTTTCTTATACGGTTGTGCTATAAACTCAACACAATTAGTATCCATTCATATAACTAGTCAGTCATACGAGACATTGTTAGGATATTTTCTATAATCCATAGACTAGGATTTTCTCAATAGGAATTTGATTCCTTAATATTCTCAATTTATTTCTATTTTAATTATTGTCTTAATTCCTACTGTGTTACATTTTTCCAACATGAGGTTCACTATTCTTCTCGTATGACCTTGAGGCCGTTATGAGGTATTTGTTAAATTATTTTTCTATGATTCCCACTCGACAGTTAATACTATCAGTGCCCACATTGTTGATATTTCAATCACATCCTAAATATTCAATTATGATTCAGAACATAACCATAAGAGCACGTATCAATCAAATCAAATGCATGAAATCAAACATTGCCATGATTTAAGGAATTTCCTATTGATCATGCGTTTAAATGTGAAACGATATACGGATATCATACACTGCATAAAAACAATTCAAATTTATTTAAAATGATAGGAATTTAAAATTAAAATCATCTACTCATAGTTTTATAGTCCCAATTTCCTTCTTAAATCCAATTCGGATTTGTGATCCTTTTACTGTGACCTATATTTATAATCGCAATCTAATCCTTAATACCATCATGAAAATCCTAATAATCTCATAATAAACACTTCTAGGTCCTCAAACCTATCCTAGAAACCCAACGATTGCCCTTGGATTCAATCCGGATAATTTTTGTATTTTCTTTAATTTTCAAAAACTTCTACTAATATTTATACTTATCAAAGCTCATTAGAATCATCAAAACTTTATACCATTGGATTTCTCATAATTTTCTCTATTTTTTAATTTTTTTCCATATTATTTCTATTTTCCTAATTTTTAAATAATTTATACCAATTTTCTAGTTTTGGTCAAAGTCAATGTGACACTTGTCACTCTGTGACACTGCCACATTTATACCAGATTTGGCTCGATACCAACCCAAAAGCCAACCTTGAACCAACTTACAATCCCGGCCCAAACGACACATCACACACCCCGTCTGTAGACAACACGTCGTTTAGTTTCACTTGTGAACTACATATTACCCGCAAGACCCTCGAACGACTTGTCGTCTGAGGTTGTCTTCAACCTCTGGTTCGACTGAACCAGAGGATTTCAAGAATCGGCAGCACTTGCTGTGTTTTGATCTGCTGCACGTTTAATTTCTTCTTCTTCTTTTTTTAAAATAATAATATTACAATATTATTTTTTTAATTTATTAAATATTTATAAAATCATAATAAATATCCTATAAATCAGATAAATACATTGAAAAATGTTACAAGTTTCTTATGAATAGTAAAATTTAATTATTTTAAAAAATTATATTTTCTTTATTTACACAATTTACTAAAAATTATAATATCCTATGGTATATATTAAAAAAATAGTAATAATTATAAATATTATTCAAATAATTCCTTAAAAATTTGAAAACATCAATATTCAATCTAAGGACCTATTCATGGTCCTAAACTATCAAAATTATTCTTTTTCTATACCCTTTCTATTTTTATATCTTTTATATATAAAATCCTGTATATATAAAATTCTTAAATTATCCCATAATTATTTTTTTCAATTTTTTGATACATATTATTTCTTATGAGTCTCAAAGGATAGACTCAAGAGTCTTACTCATCAAACGAATCGGATTTCAAAATTGACAAGTATCAAGGTATGAAAATGCGAAATTACCCCCTGATACCAAGTTTCAAGAAATGCACCATCCAAGATTCTTTCGGAGGTGTCAAAGGCCAAGAAATATTCCTACGAGTCAATATGACTCAACAAGTTAGAGTACTAACATGATACCTACATCGGCTTCTATCAAGTCGTACACTTACCTAAATAACCGACAATTATCAATTTCGGTATTCACAGATCTAATACTCTTACTTATCCATTTCTACGTCATCTATAGCTTCTTACAACCTTGTCCCATGGGCTGTGGGCTTACCGTTCTACGATTTATCAAGTTATTGGGCTAAAGGCCTAACCCGCTAAATTACGAAACCTCACAACCCACCATATAAAAAATTTCGCCCTCGAAACTTACTTACAAATAAAGTCATTCTTATCTCAGGGTAGCTGTATATCAAAAGAATCTAATCAATTTGATGTGACACCATGTATATTCTCTTCATCCTCATGTCAATAAGGATTCAACTAATTCATCACCAATACTATATGTAATCTTTTACGTACTCATTACATGACTATTTACATAGCATCAAAATTTGCAATTTATAGTCTTGTATACCCAAATTTCCTTTACAATTCGACCTCATAAGTCATGTTAACAGCTTGTATTTATCCCTCACTACTTGTATCTTGCAAGTTCACTAAATAATCATAGCCATCTTCTCATCATCACTACTAAAAAATTTTTGTCTGTATTCTTGTTCATCTACTATCATTAAATTCATAAATACCACTTTGCAGTTAGAAGTTTCACAACTATGCATACCTTACGTGTAAGGACCTGAATCCAACCTATTAGGACCCTTACCGCCATGAAACCCCAAAAAACCCAACCTAGGACCTATCTGAATCTCACAAGGCTTATCTCCCTAAGTTCTGATTTTGTTAAGTTTCTTTCTTATGCTTTTTAAAGGTTGGAGCATGATAATGGACAAACATTCTGGCAGTATATAGAGTGAATAAAAACATCAATGAAAGTCTTTAAAATGAATCAAAGGAACCACAATACACAAGTCCCATAGGGATCTCAAAATCCAGCAAGTAATCCTCCAATAAAATTTGGAACCAAAAAAGAAAAGGAGGGATTCAAAGAACCAGAAATTAGTCCAATCAAAGTTCATGCTATATGCGCAAGAAATCATCAAGGAAGGAGGTATACGAATGTGATGCAATATCGTCCAGCCATGCAGTCTTGATCTCACACACTGGTACCACAAACAGATGATGTACCTAAGCCTGAAAAATGGTGAAAACAACAAGGTGAGATTACAAGAATCTCAGTAGGGTCACAAAATCATAAGATCTGCAGAAATCTAAACAAACATCTCCCAAACAACATCAGATTTGCCTACACATCTAAAGGGATATTATGTAAACATTAGACAACCAATAAGGATAGGGCCGAATGCTTAGGCTGACGGTGGACTGCAAACACTTTCGAAAATTAGAAGTACACAGTCAGGAAAGCATTAGTCAATCTCATTAATAGAAAGGGCCATCCCCTTCCACCTGTGTTGTCCAAGACTTCGCTATACAAAGGGTTAAAGGTTAGCACACAAGCTAATCATCAAGCTTATTCATCTTGCCAACATACAGGACTAGGTATCCTAACCACACAAGGATTAGAGCATCCAAACCACACAAGGATAAGGATATCTTCCCAGTACACAGGACAAGACATCTAGTCAGCACACAGGACCAGGCATCCAGCGTGCACATGCTGAGGATTGCCAACCATATAAATCCTATACTAGATTGAATCTCTCCTCTCCTCAAGAGCATCAGCGCTTACCCTATAAGGCCATCGGAAAAGGATCCTGACACACAAACATGTACAAGCACACATAAGCAAGTACAAGGCATAACACCACAACAAGGCATCCTCAATCATATCACAACAAATTCAGCATGTTCAAAACAACACATGTGAATTAGGCACAAACAACCTATCTCAAGGGTTCAAAATTGTCTAGGTGATCCTCAAGTCAATTCATAACTCATGATACAATAAACAAGGCATGCGTATACACAATAGCAAGGAAAAATACCGAATATATTAAACAAACAACAAGAATCTTTGGAGAAACTGATGAGGTATAAATCCTACCTCTCTTGTCTCTAAACAAGTAGCTAATCCTTTGCCTTTATTAAGAGGATCCGAACCACCTATATAACCATAAGGCAAAGAAAAAACCATACTAAGCATGCATATTCAATAACCAAGTAAACATCCTATTTCCTAACCAATTTCACTCACCAAACCTATCAGAAACCAGTGATTAGATGCTGTTGAGACCTCCCCCTTGGATGTGTGATGTGATAGCTAGGAACACAACAAAAATCAACCTAATTTACTATCCTAATCAACTATGAAAATTTTGGCACTAAGTTAGGGTAGAAGGACAGTTACGATTTCTTGCATACAAGGTTTAGGGGTTGCGGTTTCATGATTACAAGGAAGGATTAGGTGTTAATTACACATACGAATAAAAAAAACAAGATCAGAAACCAATAGTTAAATCAATTGATCAAAATCGGCAACAATGTGAAAAAGGTATAAGGCATGCCAAACAATCATACAAACAAAAGGAACAACAACAGAAACTAATTGAAGGATCAGTCAAAGAATTTCAGTACCAAACCATAGGAGTTGCGATAAGGAAAAGTACAAGGAGAATCTAACCTTCTAATGATGAAACTAAGATAGCAAGATAGAGGATGGAAAGATATTTCCAACAAGCTATTATTTGTAGAAGTCTAATAAAAGATAAAAGAATTCAGCTAGGATGAATGTTAAAAAATTTCAGCAGTAAGGGTAGGGTGTAGGGTTTGATTGCTTGTTGATTTTGTGTATTTTTTGTGTGTGTGGACATGTGTGGCTCGCTGGTATGCTTATAAGATTAGTGAGATTAACTTTTCCTACTTTTAAGGGTAGATACTAAGAGATAATCATTAGGATTAAATTCTAGAATTATCTCTTAATATTAAGAGACATACCATTTTTGATAAGGATGAACCAAGAATTTTTGATAAGGATGAACCAAGAAGGAAATGAAATCAACCAAAAGAGGAAAGAACCTTCAATACTATTTTGGCTATCACACATCCATTTATTCAGGGGCAAAATGGTCATTTCAGATGTACTGGCTTCTAGACTTTTAGGACATAAAAATCAGGGTCTCACATCCTCCTCTCCTTAAAAAAATTTTTTCCTCAAAATTTCAGTAGGACAACCTAAGAAAACAGGTAAGGAAATTTTGCACACAACCAGTATTTTGGTCCACTACACTCGCACGCAACATTTCTTCAAATGTCTGAATCATTCTTTCAGATTGACCATCAGTCTGGGGATGAAATGTTGTACTGAAATTCAATCTTAAATCCAGTGCGCTCTAGAATTTCTCCCAAAATTGTGAGGTAAAGCGAGGGTGATGATATGAAATAATGGAAACTAGCACTCCATGTAAATGAACAATCTCATCCAAGTAACGAACAACTAATCTCTTGGGGATTTCTATCACAAGAACAGGAAGGAAGTGTGCAGATTTCGTCAGTCGATCCACAATCACCCAAATGGCATTGAATCCTCGCTGAGATCTAGGCAAACCGGTCACAAAGTCCATCGTGACTTGCTCCCACTTCCATTCTGGAATTGGAAGTGACTGAAGTAAACCAGCGGGTCTTTGATGCTCGTTCTTCACTTGTTGGCATACAAGGCAACAAGCAAAAAACTCAGCAATGTGGCGCTTCATGTTCGGCCACCACTATTGCTCCTTCAAGTCTCAATACATCTTAGTGCTACCAGGATGAATAGAAAACTTCGAACTGTGTGTTTCGGGTAAAATCAGATTACGAATATCAACATCTTGGGGCACACATACCTGGTTTCTGAAGGAAAGAACTCTATCATCTCGCACTCTAAAATCACGAGCTATGGCATCAACACCATAAGATAATTGCTTTCGAATTTCAGCCAATCTATGATCTTCTGATTGCTGATTTCGGATTTCTTCCAGCAAGGTAGGCTTGACCTCGAATCGAGCTAACAACCAACCAGAAAATCAGTGCCAAGATACACACGCATATCTCTCAAATCCAGCAACATTGAAATATAATGTGTGCGCATATAAGCCAAAACCAATGGGGAAGGAGAATGG
The DNA here is from genome assembly GCA_019739055.1 of Passiflora organensis. Lineage (NCBI taxonomy): Eukaryota > Viridiplantae > Streptophyta > Magnoliopsida > Malpighiales > Passifloraceae > Passiflora > Passiflora organensis. The sequence continues at coordinate 5,605,328 of JAEPBF010000136.1, forward strand.
ATCTTCTGGCTTAAGGAATTAGTAATAACATTTGTTTTTCCAGGATGATATTCGACAATCAGCTCATAGTCTTTAATCAGTTCCACCCATCTTCGCTGTCTCATATTCAACTCCTTCTGCATAAGGAGATACTTCAAGCTTTTGTGGTCGGTGAAGATTCTGCATGTCTCACCGTACAAGTAGTGACGTCATATATTCAATGCGAACACCATGGCTTAGCTGGATAGTTGCTTGCATGAGGACGCAACTATTGGGATGCATTGGCAATGACTTTCCCATCTTGCATCAGCATGTATCCAAGTCCGGATTTCGATGCATCGCTGTACAACACATATTCTTTTCCGTCAGCCGAAAAGGTAAGAATAGGTGTAGACACTAACTAGTTTTTCAGTTCTTCGAAACTCTGTTGGAATTTCTCGGTCCACATGAACGACTCTCTCTTGCATGTCAATTTTGTCAAAGGTCCAGCAAGTGATGAAAAATTCTCCATGAAGTGACGGTATTATCTAGCTAAGCCAAAGAAACTGCAAACTTTAAATACATTCCACGAGGGTTCCCAAGCAACTACGGCTTCAATCTTTTTTGGATCAACCAGTACACCATAGGCGGAAACAACATGGCCAAGGAAACCAACTTCACATAACAAGAAATCGCATTTGGAGTACTTCACAGATAGGTGTTGATCCCTCAAAATTTACAGCACAATCCGCAAGTGTTCAGCATGCTCCTCTTCCGATTTTGAGTAAATCAGAATACTGTCGATGAAGACTATCATAATTCTGTCTAAGAACTCTCGGAATACTCGATTCATCAGGTCCATGAACATGGCTGGTGCATTGGTTAAACTGAATGGCATAACCAGAAATTTGTAGTGGCCGTATGGCGATCTGAATGCAGTCTTCGGAATACCAGCTTCACGAACACGCAACTGATGGTATCCTGATTTGAGATCAACCTTGGAAAACACGATTGCACCTTGGACCTGGTTGAACAAGTCATCGATTTGCGGCAGAGGGTACATGTTCTCACTGTCACATGATTCAGCTACCGATAGTCGATGCACAATCATAGCAAACCTCTTTCTTCTTCATGAACAAGACAAGTACACCCAAAGGTGAACCACTGGGTTGGATGAAACCACGACCCAGCAAATCTTCCAATTATGACTTCAATTCCTTCATTTCCACAGGAGCCATGCGATAAGGAAGAATGGAAATCAGATTCGTACCCGGCACTAGTTCAATGTCGAATTCCACCTCTCTTGCAAATGGTAAACAGGATATGTCTTCTGGAAACACATCCGAAAATCCATGTACCACCAAAATAGAATCCAGATCCGAGGATTCTTTAGAATCATCATGTTCATGTGTGAGGTATGTTATAAATCCTTTGCTGATCAATCGATTCGCATCGAGCCAGAAAATCATGCAAGTTGGAACAACTCGCCTATCACCTTTAAAGCAATACTCAGAACCATCTGGAAGAGTGAACCACACACGCTTAGTGAAACAGTCCATTCGGGCTTGTTATTTTGCCAAACAATTCATGCCTACGATCACATCCAGCTCTCAGATGTCCTATAGAATCAGATCCACTTCAAGTATATTCGGACCCATACGTACAAAACAGTCGATGTAGACTAGATTACAAGTCAGTTGTTCTCCCAAAGGAGTCAGAACCGCAATAGGAGGAGACATGGGAGACAGAGGTCGATCTGAACTAAGTCCTATCCTTGGAGTCACAAATGATCTATTCACTCAGGGATCTAATAACACTTTAGCATTTTGAGAAAAGACTGAAATAGTACCTATCACCAGTATAGGGTCCCGTATGCCGGTTGAATTTTGAATCTCGCCTGAAGGGTCCGCCACTACTTGCTGAAAATGGTTTCTTGCTTTGCATGATCTTCTCGACTTCAGTCGCAGCAATGATCAATTCCTGCAAATTCTGAACCGGTGTTGAGCCAACAATGGTTTTGAGTTTGGTACTCAGACCATCCTGGAATCATCTTGCTAGCTAGTAAGGTTAGCTATCCTCTTCAAGTGCGAATCTGGACAACTCCCTTAATTCCTTCTATATTCCAGCAACAAACGGGTGCCTTGTTCCAGCTTATAGAAAGCTTGTCACTTCTTGTTTTTATGGAATTTGGTGTAAAACCTTTCATCAAACTCATACCAGAATTCTTCCCATGAAGGAAAACGTTCCCGAACCGCAAACTCACGGCTGTCCACCATGCGAGGGCTTCTCCCTCAAGTAAGAACATGGCGATGGCAACCTTGTTATCATCAAAGATGCAAAGAAAAAAGGACACTAGGCATAGGGTGTCAATCCATTCGTAAGCCGTAGCGGCACCTGTTGAACCCCTGAATTCTTTACATCCCAGTTGTCGGGCTTCTTTCAGAAACTTTGTAATGACAACTGGAAGTCGCTTAGCTTCCTTAGGATGTGTCGGCTGAATAGGTTCAAGTGGAGGAATAGGGTTTTCCATAGGTGGTGCGGGTGCATTCTGAAATTAGGCCTCCATTAGCTGCTGATTCACAGCAATCCCTTACAATACGTTCAGTATTTAAGCCATTACAGGATCAATGACTGGTGCAGCTAATGCCTCAGGTTGGCTTTCAGGCTCAGCTTGCCCTCCCTGCTCATTTTGTGCATCTGGTTCGTTCTGGTCAGTGAGTTGCTGTTCGGCTTTGGCTTCATACCTACCCCAACGATCCCTTTGTATATTCTGCCTTGCCATACTATATAAACTTACGAAATCACTCAACACATAACCCAAATACAAAACTAAGGAAAAGAAGTGGTACCTGGTGGAGAGGTGTACACTGGACGATATGCATATGTTGGAAGATAAAACACACATATGCACACAAGTACACACAAATCTCGGCTATCACATGCATACATACAAAGACACATTCGACAATTACACAAATCAATCACATGCATACATACAAAGACACATTCGACAATTACACAAATCAATCACATGCATTCGACAGCACATAACTAGAGATCGCAATCAATATTTAGTAAGTTACCCACACTCCGCAATATGCATCAACAACCAAAACACTTATCAAAACTCATCAGAACACATCAAGTTATACAATGTATAAGAACACACGTAAACATATAACAAAACACATAATCAATTACAACATTTAAACCTTACAAACCAATCTTTTTAACATCAAGTTACTTTCGGCATTAATCTCCTAAATATGGGTGTGTGTGCATGTCTCTTCCTACAAACACAAAACCAACAAACAAGATAGTATATAAAAAATCTTATTTCTTAAACCAAGCTCCGTTACCAAACCCATAAGGACCCGAATCCAACCTATTAAGACCTTTACCATCGTGAAACCCAAATAAACTCAACCTAGGACTTATCTGAATCTCACAAGACTTATCTCCCTAAGTTCCAATTTTATTAAGTTTCTTTCTTATGCTTTTTAAAGGTTGGAGCATGATAATGGAAAAACGTTCTGGCAGTATATAGAGTGAATAAAACCATCAGCAGAAGTTTTTAAAATTAATCAAAGGAACCACAGTACACAAGTCCCATAGGGATCTCAAAATCCAGCAAGTAATCCTCCATCAATTCCAGAAACAAACAAGCAAAGGAGAGATTCAAAGAACTAGAAATTAGTCCAATCAAAGTTCATGTTACATGCGCAAGCAATCAATAAGGAAGGAGGTATACGAATGTGATGCAATATCGTCCCATTGTGCAGCCTTGATCTCACACACTAGTACCACAAACAAATGATGTACCTATGTTTGAAAAATGGTGAAAACAACAAGGTGAGATTACAAGAATCTCAGTAGGGTCATAACATCATAAGATCTATAGAAATCTAAACAAACATCCCCGAACAACATCAGATTCGCCTACACATTTAATGGAATATTACACAAACATTAGAATAACATTAGGGATAGGGTCAAAAGCTTATAGGCTGAGATTGGACTGCAAACACTTCTGAAAATCAGAAGTACATAGACAGGAAAATCATTAGTCAATCTCATTAATAGAAAAGGCCATCCCCTTCCACCTGTGTTGCCAACACATAGGACAAGGCATCTTGCAGCACACAGGACTAGGCATCTTGCAGCACACAGGACTAGGCATCTTGCCAGCACACAGGACTAGGCATCCTAACTACACAAGGATTAGAGCATCCTAATTACACAAGGATTAGGGCATCTTCCCAGCACATAAGGATAAGGGTATCTTCCCAGCACACAAGGATAAGGGTATCTTCCCAGCACACAGGACAAGACATCTAGCTAGCACATAGGACTAGGTATCCAACGTGCACATGCTGGGGATTGCCACCCACACAACTCCCATGCCAATAAGAACCTCTGATCAGGAGCATCAACACTTACCCCGAATTGCCACCGGAAAAGAATCCTGACACACTAACGTGTCCAAGCACACATAAGCAAGTACAAAGTATAACAGCACAACAAGGCATCCTCAATCATATCACAACACATTCAACATGTTCAAAACAATACATGAAAATTAGGCACACACAATCTATCTCAAGGGTTCGAAATTGCCTAGGTGATCCTCAAGTCAATCCGCAACTCATGCACATACACAATAGCAAGGACAAATACCGAATACATTAATCAAATAAAAAAGATCTCTGAAGAAACCGATGAGGTATAGATCCTACCTTTCTTGTCTCTGAACAAGTAGCTAATCCTTTGTCTTTATTAAGAGGATAGGAACCATCTATATAACCATAAGGCAAAGACAAAACCATACTAAATATGCATATTCAATAACCAAGTAAACATCCTATTTTCTTACCAATTTCACTCACCAAACCTATCAGAAACTAACGATCAGATGCTGCTGAGACCTCCCCCTCAGATGTGTGATATGATAAATAAGAACAGAACAAGAATCAACCTGATTACCATCCCTATTAACCATGCTAATTTCGACACTATGTTAGGGTACAAGAGCAATTGCGATTTCTTGCATAGAAGGTTTAGAGGTTTCAATTTCATGATTACAAGGAAGGATTAGGTTTTAATTACACATATGATTAAAAGGATCAAAAATCAATAATCAAGTAAATCGATCAAAATCGGCAATAATAAAGCAATGGTTTAGGGTATTCCGATTTCATACATAGGGAAGATTCAAAGGATGAATTCATGATATTACAACATAAACAGGTGCCAAACAATCATACGAACAAAAGGAACAACAAAATCTAATTGAAGGATCAGTCAATGAATTTCAGCACTAAACCCTATGAATTACGATATGGAAAAGTATAAGGAGAATCTAACCTTTTGATTATGAAACTAAGATAGCAAGATAGAGGATAGAAAGAGGTTTCCAACAAGCTATTATATGCAGAAATCTGATAAAGGATGAAAGAATTTGGCTAGGATGAATGGTAAGAAATTTTTGCAGTAAGGGTAGGGTGTAGGGTTTGATTGCTTGATGATTTTATGTATTTTTGGTGTGTGTGGACATGTGTGGCCGGCTGGTATGTTTATAGGATTAGTGGGATTAACTTTTCCTACTTTTAAGGGTAGATACAAGGAGATAATCATTAAGATTAAATTCTGGAATTATCTCTTAATTTTAGGAGAGATACCATTTTTGATAAGGATGAACCAAGAAGGAAATATAAAGCAAGGAACTGAAATCAACCAAAAGAGGAATGAACCTTCAATACCATTTTCGGCTATCACACATCCATTTTCTCAGGGGAAAAATGGTTATTTAATTTTCACTGACTTCTGAACTTCTAGGACACAAAAATTAGGGTCTCACATTACGAGTCAGTCCAATTTTTCTTTCACAAGTTCCTTGGCGGATTCGGAGTACCAATCTTTGACATTAGCATCATTCTGCTTAAATAGCCCACCACCCCATTAAGTTCCACTTAGAGTGAAATTATATGTCCTTCTATGATCACACATTCCTTAAAATTGTTATGATCTCATACCAATGTACCAATGCACAAGTCCTCTTTAACTACTTTATATTCCTATTTCCTAGATCTTTTGTACATACTACCCTTTTTTTTATCTTATCATAGAGTACTATATATATATATCAATCATTACTTCGAGTTTTAATAAAGAATGCCGCATGGCAGATTTATTAACTCAAACTCCAATCATGTACTCGAGCATGCTAAACTTTTCACACTATGATTCCTTATCGCCAATTTCCATATCTAAGGTCCAATGACCTATCCATCAATACAATACCTGCTACTATTCAAGTAATCCAATTTGGACCATTTCATATGACTTCCTTCAAGAATTCCAACAACCCTGATTTATCACTTAGATCTCTAGATTTCTATAAAAACTCTTAGCTTTCTATGTCAAACTGATGTTCCATGCACATGCATATCGCACTCGTATCCATATATTTCTTTTCATTGCGATATCACACTTTAGTACACAATTTTAGAGATTTCACTTATATACGATTCGCATGTCAACTTTCTATCATCATAATGCACAACTTAATCACTATAACTCACGAAATATTTTCGTAATCCACGGCCTAAATTTTTATTCCTCCCCCTATATGGACCATTTAATTAAATTTTACTATGGCTCAATTAAATTCACATAAATTTTCACAGCAGCTCCCTTGTTTTCTACTTATACCAATATATTTTTTCTCAAATCTCAATTAATGCTACTAGTCTCAAGGTAGTCACAAACATCACTTTATATTATTCTTGACCATAGTACGCATTATTCTCACACATTATTTATATACATCATCCGTTCATCTTATTCACACATACCACTCTATCAAGTGCACATCATACATAACACATTGATAATAACCTAATTTTCCAATACAACAAACAATTATTCATTATTCATATCTATTCTTAATTTCCTTAGCATCACTTCTTTACGATATTAGGTTTAGGTTCATTGAGTGTCTTAGCGGTCTTCTTCGGTCTTTGTATTATGCCCTCATTATTGACATAAACTTATTCCTCCGGGAATATTTGATTTCCATCATATACCATCTGTGGTTCAATACTATGTGTTCTTTCTTATGGGGTAGTTTTCCTTGATGGAGATGTTATGGGTTTACTATAATATGTTGAGGCAATATGACCAATTCTACGACATTTATAACGTAACCATCCTACACAACCTTCTCTCTTAGTCTTTGATCTTTCACTCACACTAGGTTTTCAATCCTTAATTCTCGACATATGCCGATAAGAACCACTGGATCCAGAAATATTCTGCTGGTACACTATTTTACTAGGTGGAGTTTCCTCAATTATAGGTAAAGCACATAAGAGTCTCTTCCCCTTGTTAGCTGCTTCTTGAGCTTGAACAATCCTTTCAATACGTAAAGCAACTTACACTAAAGCATGATAGTTCAACTCCGAGGTTGAACCCATACAAGCTCTAATAGGCAATGTCAATCCATCCTCAAATCATTGATTCATTATCTTCTTCATAGTTATAACTTCGGGTACGAAGCTAGATAATTCCTGTAATTCAGTTTCATACTCAACTACCATTTTGGAACCTTTTCTAAGCATATGAAATTCTCTCCTCTTTTTTTCTCAATGGAAACTTGAGTAATATTGTTCATGAAATTCATGCAAAAAATCTGGCCAGTTAGGGTCTATTATATACCTAGCTCAAGCTGTCCTCCACCATATCTCAGCATCACCCTCAAGAAGTCTAGAGGCTACTCTTAATCTATCAGCCTCAATCAGTCCCATATCCAAAAAAGTTTCAGATACCCTATCAATCTATCTCTTAGCTCGAGTTGCATTAATCAACTTACCAAAGGAGTCGGTACAGCCTACTTGTCTGTCTTGGGGAAGGGATACTACATTTCCTCTTATTTGGTAATCCGCCAACATTTGTAATATAGTCGATCATAATTTTGCAGTTGGCATCTCGATCGGTCCTTGTTCAGATTGAGATACCTGTGTTTCAGATTTCGGTGTTACCAGTGGCGTACTTAGTTCTACTAACCTATCATACCGCATACACTCTCTTTTTATCCTTGTAACATATCATAGCTTTCTATAATCATATACACTGTAGACTTAATGTAGTATGTTCACACAATGTGTATGCATTTCAAACTCACAAGGGAATTCAAAAGAAAATTTCAAAACAAAACTTCAAAAATTTGATGCATGATATGCAATTCATATGATTTCTTATACTACGCTCTGCTACCACCGTAGTTGTCATGCCCCAAAATCCACCAAGACGTAACAACTGCCGTATAGCTATTGTACAAACTTAGATGGCCATCTGAAGAGTATACAATACCATACAAGGCGAGAACAAAACCAGTTTAAATTTTTATTTTCCGTATTTAAGTGCATGATGTACCTTAGAAGCAATCCCAAGAACTAAGAAAACATATTGAAACAAATGAATTTGCACAATTTACATCATGCAAGACACGAATCAAAAACATGATTTAATTATTAACAAATTATGGGATCCCAATTTACGATACATACACACATGAAATGTCATATGCATTTAGTCTAAAAATGTAAACCCGAATCCTCGACCATACCTAGTATCACGTACTCGATCAGAGAGTCTGCGATCTGGGGCGAAGCCGATCCTTTGGCTCTAACTTAGGACAACCTATCAAGCACTAGCATGGAAACCAAGTGAATGGATGTTTTCCTTGCGAATTCTTTTAAAACTAAAACAAGATTTTGTATTTTTTGAATCTAATAACTTGGCAAACACAAAATCCTAAATCATTACCAAGGATCATTCAAACCCATTCATAACAATACATCAACGAAAAATCATAGCAAAGCAAAAGCCACACGAAATCGTAACATACAATGAAAGACTCCATCATTAGGGTCACACTCAAACAATGTCAGCATGCATCACACATATCACAAATAAACAAAGCTCTTATAGATCTCGGCACACAATCGATAGCCACTCTTATAAATGGATAATATAGTCAACCTTTATCGTAGGTTGATAATATAACCTCTCTCTCTCACTCTATACCCGAGTTTAATATCACACACAGTAATCTGATAACACACAGTAATCTGGGAACACATAGTAATCTGAGGTAACACCCAATAATCTGATATGCTGAGGTGATCAATTCTAGGATATATTCATACATTATACTTCCTTAAAGTTAGAGTATCGACTAGTTCCATAGCCGATATTCCTATTGTTCCACTAGGGTTAGTATTGCCTAAATTTACCTTTCTTATAACTTTTATTTCATTAAGATTAGTATCCTGTAAACTAACCCTTCCTTGATCCTTCATCTCTTTCTGAGATAATTCCTTTTGTTTAGTCTCAAATTATCATTCACCTTGTTCATATTTTTCTTAATTACTTATGCTTTTATAATTTCTTTCTCTATTTCCCCTTTTGTAAAAATCCATTTAATAGTTTTCTAGTTTCTTTTCATTAATAAGTAGGTAAATTCTTATTAAAAATCTGTTGATTTTTCCTAGGTTGGGTCGACCTTGTATGTATTTTTTTTCTCTTATTTTGAATTTAGTTTTTTTATACGATTGTGCTATAAACTCAGCACAATTATTATCCTTTCGTATGACTAGTTAGTCATACAAGACACTGTTAGGATATTTTCGATAATCCATAGATTAGAGTTTTTCTCAGTAGAAACTTGATTCCTTAATATTCTCAATTTATTCCTATTTTAATTATTATCTTAATTCCTCTAGTATTATGTTTTTCCAACACAAGGTTCACGTTTCTTCTCATATGACCTAGAGGCCGTTACGAGGTATTTGTTAAATTATTTTTCTATGATTCCACTGGGCAATTTAATACTGTCGTTGCCCACATTGTTTATATTTCAATCACAACCCAAACATTCAATTACGGTTCAAAACATAACCATAGGAGCACGTATCAATCAAATCAAATGCATGAAATCATGATTTAAGGAATTTCCCATTGATCATGCGTTTAAATGTCAAACAATTCACCAATATCACACATCTCGTAAAAAATTCAAATTCATTTAAAACGATGGGAATTTAAAATTAAAATCGTCCACTAACAGATTTGTCGTTCATATTTCCTTCTTCAATCCGATACAAATTCCTGGTCCTTTTACAGCGACTTACAGATATAATCGCAATCCAATCCTTAATACCATCTTACAAATCATAATAATCTCATAATAAACACTTCTAGGTCCTCAAGCCTATCCTAGGAACCCAACAATCGTCCTCAAATTCAATCCGGATAATTTTATATTTTTTCTTAATTTCTAGATATTTCTACTAATTTTTATACCTATAAAACTCATCAAAACCATCAAAACTTTAAACTATTGGATTCCTCACAATTTTCTATGTTTTCTAGAAATTTTCCATATTTTTCTCCAATTGTTTTCTATTTTACATAATTTTTAAATGATTTTTGCCAATTTTCTAATTTTGGTCAAAGTCAGCATGACACTGTCATGTTTATACCAGATTTGGCTCAGTACCAACCCAAAAACCAACCTTCAACCAACTGACCAACCCAGCTCAGACGACACGTCACACACCCTGTTTGTAGACAACATGTCGTTTAGTTCACCTGTGAACTACATAGTACCCGGAAGACGTGGCCCGAGGTTGTGTTCAATCTCTGGTCCGACTGAAACAGAGGATTTCCACAATCGGGGCTCCACTGTCCCTCTCTCCAAACCAACTGAAACCTAGCTAAACTTTATCCCCACATCATGCGTAACAAAACTCACCTATAGATCTAAGATTTAGTCTAATTTTTACCTAGTTATCACAAGATCTATATTATCCAAAATTTCAAAGATGCAAACGGTGATACTCACCAGAAAAAGGAAGGAAATCTGCAAAGAAAAATATGGATAGACTTGCACAGGCAAGGCAAAGGGAATGGGATCGAAATGATTCTCTCTTGCTAGGGCTCGGTACCAAAAATGACCCTTCGTCGTTTTTGTAGTAATATACAGCTAGTGGCGGCGGAAGGACAAGGGTCTCTCAAAGCTTCGACTATACGACACCGTTCCAGTTCTTGCTGGAACGGTGTCGTCGATCAAAAAGACTTGACTCGGCCCCTTCAGGCCGAGGTTGGTCAAGACGACAGGTTTCGCTACCATTTTGACCAGTCTTGCTCAAAACGGCAGCACTTCCCACTTTTTGACCTTCTGCACATTTAATTTCTTCTTTTCTTTTTCTTTTTTTAAATAATAATATTATAATATTATTTTCTTTTAATTTGTTAAATTTTTATAAATTCATAACAGATACCTTATAAATTTGAAAAATATGCCAAAAAATCCTACAAGTTCTTTATAAACAATAAAATTTAATTATCATGACAAATTATATTTTTTATTTAAAATATTTGCTAAAAATTAAAATATTCTATGGCATTTATTAGAAAAATACTAATAATTAAAAATACTATTCCAAAAATCCCTTAAAAATTCTTAAACATCAATGTTCAATCTAAGAACCTGTCCATGATCCTAAACCATTAAAATTATTCTTGTTCCATACCCTTTCTATTTTTATATCATTTATATACATAATCTTATATATATAAAATTCTTAAATTATCCTGTAATTATTTTTTTCAATTCTTTTAATACATATTATTTCTTATGAGTCTCAAAGGATAGACTCAAGAGTCTTCGTCATTAAATGACTCGGATTTCAAGATCAACAAGTATCGGGTGTGAAAAGAAAAAATTAGCCCCGGATACCAAGTTCCAAGAAATACACTATTCGAGGTTCTTCCGGAGATTTCAAAAACCAAGAAATATTCCTACGAGTCGGTATGACTCAAAAGGTTAAAGTATGGACATGATACCTAAATTTGATTCTATCGAGCCGTACACTTACGTCATTACCCAACAATTATCACTTTCGGTATTTACCGATCTAATACTCGTACTTATCCATTTCTACGGCATCTATAACCTCTTATAACCTTGCCCCATGGGTGGGCTTATCAATCTACAATTTATCAAGTTATTGGGCTTAAGGCCCAACCGTTAAATTACGAAACCTCACAATGATGATGTGTGAAATTCTATAAGCAAAAGTGCTGCTAGAAAAAATTCCCCCCTTCTTGAAGTGACTACAGAAATCAGTTTAAGCACAAGAGAAAAGGTATGGATCTCTAAGAGTTGGTCTCTTACATGTGAACTTAAGAAGCCAATCGTTTGAAAGATAAGCAAAATTCTATCAAGTCTATTTTTATTAATGCTAATCTAGTTGAAACTTCTGGTGACTTTAAAGACAAGTTTAAACGTAAAAAAATAGGTTTCAAAAGAATGAGTGAATCAAGAAACCCATTCATCATAAGAATGGTCACAACAAGTTCCAAAAGATGAAAGTGATTTGTTATGTCTGTGGTCAACCCAGACACAAAACATACCAATGCAAACAATGACAAAATCAGCAAAAGGGAGATGACAAAAATCATGCTCAAACAACTCCTCAAACAAATGTGGTTGAAGTAGAAGGGATAATTGTTGTTGTTATTGTGGAAGCAAATCTTGTGGAAAACAAGTTAGACTAGGTGTTAGATACTGGTGTATCCAAATATTACTGTGCCAACAAGGAGTTATTTCACTAGCTCGAAGAAGTTGCCGATGGAGATAGGTATTTATGGAAAATTCTACCTCAATTGGGGTACTCGGTAAAGGAAAAATCTTTCTTAAGCTAACTTTTGGAAAAATATTGACTTTAAATGATGTCTTTTATGTTCCCTCACTTTGTAGAAATTTATTATCTGGTAGTTTGCTTATGAAGGCTGGACTAAAAATTAGTTTTGAGGCTAATATGGTTGTAATCTCTAAAAATAGGGAATTTGTGGGAAAAGGATACCTAGCTGATGGTCTTTTTGTGATAAACATTGATCCAAAATTGATGAATGCATCAACTTCTTCTTTTATTTATATTGCTGAATCTATAGCTTTATGGCATAATAGATTAGGCCATGTTAATATAGCTTTAGTTAAAAGAATTAAAAATATGTATTTAATCAACTCTTTGGATAATAATATCTCGAAGTACTCTATTTGTGTAGAAGAAAAATTTGTGAAAAAACTTTTTAAATCTGTCACTTCTAGAAATATTAAATTATTAGAATTAATTCATTCACACTTGGCCGATTTTAAAAAAAAAATTAGTAAAGGAGGTAAAAGGTATTACATTTCATTTGACGATGAGTTTTCAAAGTACAAAAAATCTATCTCCTTAAACTCAAAGATGAGGCTAAGAAGATATTTATAAAATATAAAACAAAAGTTGAGAATCAATTAGATAGAAAAATAAAAAGACTAATATCAGATATAGGTGGAGAATATAGCATTAATTCTCTAAAACAATTTTGGGAAATAAATAAAATTATACATGAGACAAGTGCTCCATATACAACTTAACAAAATAGTGTAGCTGAAAGAAAATATAGAACTTTAAAAGAAATGATGAATACTATGCTATTAAGTTATGGTTTGTCTGATAACATATAGGGAGAGGCTATTTTATTTGTATATTATATTTTAAATAGAATTTCTTATAGAAAATTAAATAAGATACCTTACAAAATGTGGAAAGGTTTTGCACCTAATTTAAATTTTTACATGTTTGGGGTTGTCTTGCTAAGTTACTTTGCCAGATTTTAAAAAATCAAATGTTGGATCTAAAACTTTTGATTGTGTATTTATTAGTTATGCTCAAAATAGTGCTATTTACAGATTTTTATCTTTAAAGGATAAATCGATTTGTGATTCAAAAGATACTGAATTTTTTTAACATATTTTTCATTTAAAGAAAAATATTGATTATGACGTTTCTTTTGGCTAAGATTAGTTGATTTACCAAGAAGAAATAAACCTATTAGATGCAAGTGGATTTTTTAAAAAAAATTAAGACCTGATGGTTCTATTAATAGGTTCAAAGAAAGGCTTGTAGTTAGATATTGATTATTTTGATGTATATTCTCTTATTACCAAAATAGCTACTAGTAGGTCTTTTACTGCATCAATATACAATCTTGTGATACATCATATGGATGTAAAAATAGTTTTTCTAAATGGCAATTTAAAAGAAGAAATATATATGGAGCAAGTGAGGACTGAAAATTAAATTTTGAGCTACTTCTGCAGGGAAGTTCATTAGAGGATGAAAGAGAATAGTGAGTCTTAACCCACGAACTAGGATCGATTTTGGATTTAAGAGGTGAAATGAGATTGTTTTATTATGGAAAATTTTATATTTGAAAAATTTTATAACTATTGAGTTATGATTGAAAAATCATAAAAGGAGTCCTATTAATGATTTTGGGATTCTAAGACCATAGAATACTCTGCTGATGATACTTAAGGGTATATAAATTTTTAAAGAACTTTTGGAAATATATTTGAAATTATTAAAAATTTTCTAAAGAAAAAATGGTCATATTTGATTTTGGTTTTAGTAAATTGTATATTTATGAGAAAAATATGATTACTAGTTTGATGAATAGTACTAATTATGAGAAATTTATAAGGATTTTTGGTGTATTTTTCGGAGGTGCATGCTAATTTATACGAATTTTGAATGATTTTTTATATTTTAAGAAAAATATAAATATAACTATTATCATTTTAATTAATATAAATATAACTATTATCATTTTAATTAATATAAATATTAGTTTAGTCAAAACGACACACTTCTGTGCTTTTTTGACCAAGGCTGGTCAAAACGTCACCAGTTGATGCCGTTTTGACAATCGAGAGAAACCCTCCCGAGTTCTGTCATTTCAAGTAGAAACGACGTCGTTTTGCCAATGGCAAAAACGACATTGTTTTGCCATTGTTTCTGGAACCTGTCCAGAAACTTCCTGCACCGTTTGACTCGTGTATTTCTCCCTATGGTCAAGTTTCTTTCATTTGTTTCTGGAGAGCTCATCAAGTTAAAAATTTCCCCCGGAGCTGTGTCGTGGAGTCACGATTTCATACGTGTAGGAAATGCACAATTTTGTGCTGCGAGAGGAGTTCGTATAGTCAATTTTTAGAGCTTTGAATTACTTTCTTTCTTTGGCTGATTCGGTCGGTTTTTGACGGTAAAGCTTCCATCTCTTTATGTGATTGCATTCGTCTTAAGTAGAGCTCCGATTAGGTATAAAATTTATGGGTTTTGAGTAAGTATTTAGGGACTCCAGTTTTGGGATTATTTTACGGCATGTTACAGGTCACCGATAGTGACAAGAGGTAGAAGACGACCTCGGACGACTTGTCTTCCAAGGCTGTCCTGTATGATGGGTCATTTGGGCATAACTCAGATAACGTGTAGCCTACATATGCAAGTGATGTGTCATCCAATGAGGGCAACAGGTGTAGAGTCCGAGCCTGAGGCTCGGGCAACGAGTGTCACGCCCTGGGTGTGACACGTGTTGGTTCAGAGTGAGGTTAGGGTGTAAGTCTGGCAACACCAGGTGTGAGAACTCGAAAAATTCGAATTATTTGGGTTTGGAAGCCCAATCAAGGATAAACGAGATTAGTAGGCCTTAGCCCATGAATTAGTATTGATTATGGGTTTACGAAGTGAAATAGGGTATTTTAATAAAGATATTTATTTTTAGAAAATTTGTATAGTTATTGAATATGATTGGAAAATTATAAAAGGAAGTTTCATTGGTGATTTTAGGATTTTAAAGGATGTAAAAATTTGTAGAATTTTTGAAAGAGTATTTATAATTTTTATGATTTTTCTAAAGGAAAAATAAGAGTATTTGAATTTTAATAAATTATTTAATTATGGAAAAAATATGAATTTTAGTTTCAGGATTCTCCTAATTACTAGGAATTTCTAAAAAATTTTGGCGTATTTTTTGGGGATATATTTGAATTATTATAGATTTTTTATTGATTTTTAGTATTTAAAGGAATATATTTACTATTAATTATATAAGATTATATTATATTAATATTTAACTTCCTAGAACGACAGGAGGAGATGTTGTTTTGACCTGACTTGGTCAAAACAACACTCACCCATGTCATTTTCATATTTCTTGAGCAAGAGTGTCGTTTCCTTTGAAACGAAGCCATATCGACTACCACAACACGACGCCATTTCATCGTGCATTCCAGAACTGATAACCTATCTACACCTTCTTTGACCGGAGATGGGATAAGGATGAATCGTTGATTTCGGATGTACATTGTGAACCGAGCCACCGAAAGTTCTCGAGAAAATTCCTCTCCCCCTAGCAAGCTCGTCCATGCCATTTTTGTGCAGGATCCGACGATGTTGCAGTCGAAATCAGGTGAGGAATTTACCCAAAAATCGGGTGCCAACCCCTTTGATTTACCCGTTTTTATTTGTTAAAATGTGTTATAAAACATATGTTTATATTCATGATGATGTGAGATTCATTTTGGTATGCATATGACTGAGTATTGTTGTGGAATTAGAGAGATAGGGGATTAGGGTTTCTCAGATTTTAGGGTTATTGTTGCAGGTTTTGGAGGCTGAAGACAACCTCGAATGACTTGTCGTCCAAGGCCTTCCTAGACGATATGTAGTTCGTCCGTAGAACGAACGATAAGTCACCTGCATGCACAGGCGACGTGTCATCTGATAGGCGCACCAGATGTAGTTCGAGCCTTCGGACAACACGTGTCACACCCTACATGTGACACGTGTAGGATCGGGTGTTGCTTCGAACATGTGTGTCACACTCTGCATGTGGCACGTGTAGGTTTAGGAACAGGTTTGGGTAGGAGTGTCAAACCCTGGTTCTGACATGTGTAGGCCTGGAATGAGCTTCGGGTAGTTTTGGAAGCATTAGAAGCTGCCAAAAGGCACGCTCTATTGGTAGAAAATTAAATAAATTCTTAAAAAATAGTAGAAAATTGGGAAAAATTCTAAAAAAATTACAAAAAATACTAGATTTATTTTATGTGTTATTATGATATGTGAATGGTTTTTTGAGATTGTGGGATCGTTGTGTATAGATGAATACCTAAAATAGCAAAATTTCGAGGAATCGATTCGAAACGCCATTGTCAGCTATTTGGGCTTCGAAACCCGTAAGTGAACGGTCTTTTCAAATTCTTTAAATTGCTGGCATGAGTTTTAATTTATGATTTATAAGAATTAAATAATTAAAATCATGCATGCGTTTTTGTGATAAGTAATACGTCGAGCATAATAATTAGGATAGTGTACATCAAGTAGCATAACATGATATAAAATGCATAGGTGTGTATTATTATGTTTGAGATGCATGAATACATCAAGTACATCTAAGAATCGACATCGGCATCGAGAATGCATCGAGTCTGCATAGGGTAACATATGACCCTTGAGAGCTCTCTAGGTCTGGTAGTGTGACGAGGTAAAAGGTTGGAATAGGTTTTGTTTATTTTAATGTTAATTAAATTATTAGTCACCTAATGCCCCGACATCACTAGTGGATTGGGCTAGGCAATGAATTTGACATGGATTTGTGTAGTGCATGTAATAATAAGATAAATGAAAAGATAATGAGATTAGAGTGCCACTAACGAACTCCAGTCCTATCCTTGGCCTGGATAGGTTGGAATATTGCCAAGCTCAAATCACAGTCATGTGTACTCCAAAGAATTATGCGTGTTGCATCTATTATGGTTGTGATGGCATTTTTTAATGAATGAATTGAACAATTGAATAAATGCTAGCATATTTTTGATATATGTTGTGAATGCTTGTGAATTACTTTGTTTGTCTTTCATGTCCGCTCACCTGGTAGGATTCTACTAGTATATTGGCATGAAATGCAGAGAAGATAATTAGGAGTTCACTCTCAGGCATCTTGAGAATAGAGTAATGGATCCAAGGGTTAGCGGCAAGTATGAACGAGGTAATTTTAAGAGCATCATATTCATAGGGATTTCCCCGAGTTTATTGAGTATAACAGAGCCAGTGTAATAATTTGATTCCTGGGTGTTAAATGTTAGATTAAATATTCATAGATGATACCTAGAAATTATCGTTTCTCCCTTGTAATACCACTTCCTAATGTATCGATAAATCCTTTTAATTACTATCTCCGCATTAATTTATACCATTAGCCTTGTAGGTCTATCATATGTATTGTCGTATATCGTAGCAGTATGTATGATGGGCCTACAGCGGGTTGTCGTGAGAGATCTTCAGGTACAAGGCATGACAGAGCAAACTGAAGGGTGTTTAATTGCAGGTTAAGAGAATAAGGTATGTAAACTTATAAAATCACTTTATGAGCTCAAACAAACTCCTTAGCATTAGTATGAAAAATTTGATACTATTTTGAAAGGTAATGGCTTTGTTGTAAATGAATCAGATACTTGTGTTTATTCAAAACTATATGAGTCTAACTGTGTCATTATTTGTCTATATGTGGATGTCATGCTTATTTTTGAAAATAATGTGGATGTGGTTAATAAAACTAAATTATTTTTGTCATCTCACTTTGACATGAAAGATTTAGGAGAAGCTAATGTGATTCTTGGTATTTAGTTGAGAAAAGTAAAAAATAATTTTTCTTTAAGTCAATCTCATTATATCGAGAAAATTCTTAAAAATTTTAATAGCTTTGATGTTGTTCCTGTAGGAACACCATATAATTCCAACATACCTCCAAAGAAAAATAATGGTCATGGGGTTTCTTAAGTTGAATGTGAGACCCCGAATTTTGAGTCCTTGAAGTCGAAAAGCTAGTGTAGATGAAAAGACCATTTTGCTCCTAAAAAAAAGAATGTGTGATGGCCGAAATTGGTAAGGAATGTCCAGTAGTTAATTCTGGCTTTTATTCCTTTTAATTTGAAACTTTGTTGGTTGATAATTATCTTAGAAAATAAAATCTCTAAAATTAAGGAAGGATAATTACAAAATGTAATTCTGATAATTATCTTACTTTAATCTAATCTTCAAAGTAGGTAAATTAATTCCATAACCACCCTATATAAATAGGAAGTCAGGCACAGTTAAACCTCACAAATAAAATATACAAAATTCATCCAACCAAAAACTCTACACTTTCCTATTTCTGCTTAAATTTGCTTAAACTTCAAACAGACATAACCCTCTCATACTTTTGTGGATTATTGCAAATAATAGCTTGTTGGAAAGCTCTTTCTGTTCTTTTTCCAAAAAGTTTAAATTTTTAATCTGAAGGTTATTTTTTTTGTTAAAATTTAAATTGTAATTCGGCAGAATTGCCAAAATCTGCTTGAACTTTAAACAGGCATAACTCTCTCATCCTTTGTCGGATTCTTGCGAAAAATAGCTTGTTGAAAAGCTCTCTTCATCCTATTTCTGAAACTATTGCGTTTTTTTTCTGGATGTTATTTTTTCATTATCGTAAGTTAAGTCATATTTCGGTGGGATTAGGTTTCAAAATTGTGTGATTCTGCCTTTGATTGATTTCTGTTGTTGTTCCTCTTGTTTGTATGATTGTTTAGCATCCATTCATGTTGTAAAATCATGAATTCATCCTTTAAATCTTCTCTATACATGAAATCAGTATGCCCTACCCTTGTCCTATTGTTGCCTATCTTGATTAATTGATTAACCTATTGGATTCTGATCTTGTTTCTTTTGATTGTACAAGTTATAAACACCTAATCCTCCTTTGTTAACATGAAATTGAAACTCTTACACCTTGTATACATGAAATCGTTCTTTGTCTTGTGCCCTACTCTTAGAGCTGAAATTTGCATAGTTATTTAGGATGGTAATTCAGGTTGAATCTTGTTAAGTTCTTGGCTATCACATCACACATCCAAGGGGGAGGCACCTGCGACATCTGATCACTGGTTTCTGGTAGGTTTTGTGAGTGGAATTGGTAAGAAAATAGGGTATTCAATTGGTTATTGAGTATACATGGTTAGTTTGGTTTTTCTTTGCCTTGTGATGCTATAGGTGGTTCGGAACCAATAAATAAAGGCAAAGGAATAGCTTCTTTTTCAGAGACAAGAGAGGTATGATCTATGCCTCATCGGTTTCTCTAGAGATCCTTGTTGTTTGTTTGTTGTTTTCTATTCACACCCTTGTTAATATTGCATGTGAATTGATTATATGGTATATGCATGAATTACGGATTAAGATCTGATTACTTAGACTATACCGAACCTTAAGTTAGGTTATGCGTGCCTAATTTGCATGTGTTGTGTGTTTTGAACATATTGAATGTGTTCTGACATGATTAAGAATACCTTGTTGGGGTATTGTGCTTTGTACTTGCCTATGTGTGCTTGTGTGTGTGTCAGGATCCTGTTGTGGTGGCCATTCGGTGTAAGCGCTGATGCTCCTTGGGAGAGGGGAGGCTCTTACTGGTAAGGGAGTCATATGGGTTTTAATCCCTAGCTTGCGCGCGTTGGATGCCTAGTCTTGTGTGCTGGCAAGATGCTTTGTCCTGTGTTCTGGCAAGATGCCCTAATCCTGTGTGTTGGCATGATGCCTTAATCCTATGTGCTAGTTAGGATGCCTAGTTCTGTGTGTTGGCTAAATGCCTTGTCCTGTGTGCTAGGAAGATGAATAGGCTTGTTGATTAGTTTGTGTGGTAACCTTTTACCCTTTGTGCAGCAAAGCCTTGGACAACATAGGTGGAAGGGGATGGCCTTTCTTTTTCCTACTGCTGAGAGTAACCTGATAAGTTTTCCTGCCTGTGTACTTCTGATTTTCAAAAGTGTCTGTAGTCCACCCGCAGCCTTAGTTTCAGCCTTATCCCTTTGATTAATTCTTGAATTACGTTATAGCCATAGTTGTGTAGGGTTGATCTGATGTTGTTTGGAATATGTTTGTTTAAGATTTCTGTAGATTTTATGATATTGTGACCTTACTGAGATTCTTGTAATCTCATCCTGTTGTTTTCATCATTTTTCAGGATTAGGTACATTCTTTTTTCGTGGTACCGGTGTGTGAGATCAAGGCTGCATGGCGGGGAGATATCGCATCACATTTGCATACATGTTCCTTGATTGATTGCACATATAACATGAACCTTGATTTGGACTATTTTCTGGTTATTTAAGTCCTTCCTTTGATGGTTTGTTTCCGGATTACTTTAGGAGGTTTATATGTTGAATTTTTAGATCTTTATGGGACTTGTGTGTTATGGTTCTAATGACTCAATTTAAAGACTTCCGCTGATGTTTTATTCACTCTATATAATACCAGAATGCTTGTCCAATATCATGCTCCAATTGTTAAGAATATAAAGAATATATTAAAAATCGAAAATTAGATGAGTAAGCCTTGTGGGATTCATATAGGTCTTAGTTTTTGGGCTTGTTTGGGTTTCACGGCGGTAAGGACCCTAATCAAAACAGTTTATAATAGGTTAGGAATTAAGGTCGTTATACTGAATATGCAAAAATTATCGAATATGTAATGTTTATTCTGAATTATACAAGACCGGACATAACTTTTGTTGTAAGTAGATTGAGTCGATATACTCATAACTGAATATAGGTGATTCATAGCATTAATGATTTACGAAATTCCCTATGATTATATCCTCCAATTGTGCATGCATAATAAAGCCTATCAAACCAAAATCATCATGTAAACAAGCATACAATCAATGGGTAACCAAAAGAACCAAAGAGGCATAGATCCTACCTCTCACGTGTCTGAATCATATGCAATCCTTTGCCTTTCTAATAAGATAAGAATTTCCTAAACCATCACAAAGCAAAGACCACACAATACTAAGCTTCAAGATACTTAATTTACAAACCAAAGGCATTGGGAATCCTTACCAATTTTACCTACCAAAATCCAGCGATCGGGATGCAACAATATCTTCCCCCTGAATGTGTGATGTGATGACTAGAAACTCAGTAAGAAACAACTTGATTATTCACCCTAATTCACCATGAAAAGTTTGGCAAAACTAAGAGCTTAATAGGGTATATACGATTTCAACATTAGAGAGTGTAAGGGGATGTGATTTCATGAAATTAAGAAAGGACTAGGTGCCAATTACTCAATCAATTAAAAAGAACAAGATCTGGAACCAATAGAAAAGTCAATTGATCAAATTTTCGGCAAATATAGGGTTAGGAATAGGGCATGCCGATTTTTTCAATAAGGAAGATACAAGGATTGAATTCGTCATAACATAACAAGGATAGGTACCAAACATTCAAACGATGAAGATGAACAGAAATAGAAACCAACAAGGGCTTGAATCAGAAGAAATTCGGCTAAGAACCATAGAAATTGCGGCAATAGAATTAAAAGAGAAACACTAACCTTTTACTTGTGAAACCAAGATAATAAGATGCACAATGAAGAGAGGATTCCAACAAGTTATCACACGTAGAAATCTGATGAAGGATGATCAATTTCGGCTAGGGTTTAGGGAGAAGAAATTTTGGCCAAAAGGGATAGGGAGGGTTTTTTTTTTGTGAAAAAAGAGAGAATAATTGTGTGCTAGATCGGATGGCCGGCCATGTTAATTTATAGGTCTTAAGGAGGTTTAATTAAGAGATAATTCTCTACTTTTAAACTTAGAAGGATAAGATATGATTAAAGAATAATTCTATTAAAAGAGTAATTCTATTTAAAAGGAAGAATTATCTAATACTTGGGATGATAAGGGATAAAATTTAAGGATAATAAAAATACCATAACTAAAATAGAAAATATTCGGCAACAACCATTTTAGGCTATCACGTTTTCATTTCTTCAGGGGGAAAATAGTCATTTGAGCTGCATTGGTATCTAAGTTCCTTTTCTGACCTGTGGATTTCTAGGACATCTACCTTATGGAGGATCAGGATCTCACAGTAATAGATATATTCCTATCCTATCACATTTCACCATACTGTCCTGGTTTGTGTGTTAATCTGTTGGATTATAAGCAAACTTCCCTTAAACTTATAATTACATTTGTCCAGTTAATCAGACTCGTTAGTGTATTCCTTAATGCACAAGGGAGATGAATACACTTGTCAGTACTAGTATAACAAGAATTGAAACACTCCAAAAAGGATTACAACACACATGAAATAATAATTCTCTTTTTGATTAATCATTCATGTTAATCATAAACCACAATTACATAACATATGCCTCGAATTTCGAGGACGTAATACACTAAAAACTTTGAATATAATCCTTACAAAAGATTTGAACTTTTTCAACTCTCCCTTCTTTCTTTCCAACACCTTATATTTATAATGTCTTGCCATTGACTAGTCGAATTTGCATATTTTTGACCTGTCATATAACTCCAACAGTTAAAAACTGCCTATAACTGCCCTTAACTGCTTGTTCGACCAGTCGAACTAGTATTACTTTGATCGGTCAAAAGTTTACACATTGACCGGTCGAACTATGGTCTTCCTATTTGTTACGGCTTTTGATCGGTCGATTCCTCGTAATTTTAACCGATCATGGAGTTCTCTAGATATCTTTGACGTCCTCTCCGATGACTTCGATTGGTCGACTTTGACAAGTTTTGACTGAACGAAACTAAGATTTAAGAACCGACCGGACGAACTGGGCAAAGTTTGACCGATCATTGCCTCCTTTAGAACTTCCTTGATGAATTTGACAGGTCGATCTTTGTATATTTCGACTGGTCAAAATGAGAAATTTTTGTAATACAAGATCATTCTTTGTTTTCACCTTCAACTTGAAAGATAAAAACTAAACAAACACATATTGGCATAGGTTGATTAGTTTATTAAAGATTTAACAAGTCAAAATTCCTTATTTGTATGTACTAGTAACCAAGTAAAAAATAGGGTAATAAATTTCCTCAAACTTAGAACCTTGCTAATTCCTTAGCAGGTAGTTCGAACTAGTCATCTAGCAATACACCATATAACTCTTACCATTTGAGAATCCATTTGAGAATCACATAACCAATAATGAGTATATTCTGATATGATGGTATAAAAAATTTTGGAGAGTATAGTTTTATATATAAGTGTGTGGCTAAGGGAATAGCTTCTTACAACATCAAACACCCATGCACTAGTTCATGAATTCATATGAGTACTTATTAGATTTTAATTTCAGAAGTAGAACTCAACGGTCACTTGCGATGATCTTTTGATTTTATAATCTTCTTTTTTTATTTTATTTTTCATTGACAATTATTCTTTTTCTTGTTTCTTTACTTTCATTTACATTCTTTCTTTCATTTTTTGTTGGATCTTCATCAAAGTTTTAACATATTCCCATCCTTCTTTTTGTTTCATCCTCAATACAAACATACTAGTCATGCTTTGCTGCTCTGGGTGCTTGTTAATATTACTAATGCCACCCAAAATACCACACTACTTAATATACACATTTTAGTCTACGCTCTATGACATTTTGCATACTTTATATAATAGTATACTCATTATATTTTGTATGATATGATTCTCAAAAATGAATAGTTTATTTTCATTCTCCACAAACTTAACATGCATGGTCTCTGTGCATACGTGAATAATGGGAAAAACTCAAGGTTTTATTCCAACATATAAAATAACATATAACAACAACAACACATAAAACTACATATGAAATGGAAACCTAAACAACTAAACACAACAGAAAAGGAAACAACAAACCAAATTGAAGACTAAAAAGAACCAAAGTATAACAATAACAACAAAAACATTAAGGAAAAGATCAGAATACTCATATAAGCTCGAGTTGGTGACAGAAAGGAGACTTATCCCATGTGCCAAGTTAGTGGCATTAGAGGTGGAGGAACAGGTCTATCATAACGCTTCAAGAAATCATAAAGCCACATATTGGAATCCCTCTCATAACGGATCATCTCCTCCTGATGTGCTGAATTTTGTTGCATCCTCTTATGGAAGGTGTGCATCTGGAGGTTATTGAGTTGTATTTGGTCGAGCAACTGGTTATGCTGCAGTTGCAAATAGTGCATGTGGGTGATCAACTCTGATTCCATGGCAGCCATATGGGATGTAGGTGTTGGTCGGGGACGAGGAGGATCACCCGCCTGTGGTGGTGGTAACTCATGTGGCTGTTGAGCATTCATGTAGTGGGCTTGGAAATAAAAGTGGCAGGTTTTGTACTAACGAACATCCTCATCAATCACCCGAATCTTCTGATTAATATAAACATTCATGTAGTGCGCATCTTCAGCACCGGGTACATAAGCTCAGAAGGTTGATGGATACCCATTTTTAAACATAACCCCATAATGAGGTGGGGATAATGGAGACAAGTCTTGGAAGAAGGCTTCCACACTTGCAGTTTCCCAAATATGTCTTGCCCACATCTATCTTCTGATTGGTGACAATCTTGAACAGCAGTCATGTTACTTCTCAGCTGACCTCATGCTCTTGAGACGTTGGGTTGAGGTTATGAGCAATGAAAAGCCTCCAGAACTTAGCCTCCCAGTTGAAATAAGTAGTGGTGGTTGTCCCTCCTACAGGCTAGGCCACTTCATGTCCCACCGTGAGCACATCATTTATAATGTCGAAATTAGGCGATTGCTCTTACTCATCACCAAAAGTGTTGTACGACAAGTTGTAGTACGTGTTGATAAACTTTGAGTTGAAATGCACCTTCTTTCCACAAACTTGATCAAAGGGGCCAATCATGTCTAAAAAATTGGTGAAGAACTCATAGATGAGTTTAGGGTACACAGGTTTATAGCTCTGTATGGCGAAGTCCTGCCACTCTAGGTTAATGACAGTCGTCTCATACTCTAGCAGCATTCTATGAGTATAGTTCTGCAGGTACATGTGTTGGAAATTACATGACTTCTCCTGGTGGAAAGGTCGTCCTTGCAACTGTCCGTAACGTTCTTGAGTCTCTACATAAACAAATCGCCATAAGTCAAACTCTTCCGGCTCGGGATCTAAGGGAAGATGATGAATGAAACTTCTTAGCCTAGCATTCAGCAGTGGATGGAGAGCGACCTTCAATGTTCTTAGCGCACGGTATGATTCCTGAAAATTAAATCAAAAGAGTGCATGAAGTAGATGAATTCAACTTGCACTTCAATACCCGCACATTATTAATTCACGAACTTAACTACTGAAAAAATAGTATATGATGAACAATGGATATCATGTAACAATAGCATGCTAAAAACACAAGGACGGAACATATCTACAAGCATACACAATACACAAT
This sequence comes from Passiflora organensis, assembly GCA_019739055.1. NCBI lineage: Eukaryota > Viridiplantae > Streptophyta > Magnoliopsida > Malpighiales > Passifloraceae > Passiflora > Passiflora organensis. Next base: position 5,631,469 of record JAEPBF010000136.1, read on the forward strand.
ACTAAACTTGTGACAAATGGGTTCCATTATGGCATTATATCTAAATACAAAGCTTAAATCTAAGGTTATATAGTAATCAACATGAAAAATAGCATAAGATTTAAAGATATTAAGGAACAAACTGGTAAAACCACAATGAAATCGAAATAGGTATAAACAATTCAATCTATGCAATAATGACTATGAATCACCCATCAATCCTTGTTTGCAACATGAAATAAAGTAAAAGAATCAAAAACTAGTTAAAAGGTAGGAAAACATACCTGGAAAGAAGAAAAACACCCTAGAAATGCTATAGAATATAGAGATAGTATGGAGAAAAGAAGGGTTGTGGAGGTTGCCGGGTTCGATGAGTTGACCTAGGGTTACTTAAATAGACTCGGGATTTCGATCGTTCGAAATGTGCTTATTCGATCGTTCGAAATTTGAAAAGTCCCAATGTACCTATGTTAAGATGAGTTTGACCGATCGAAATTTGAACTTATGACTAGTCGAAATTAGAACTAGAACTGCCATAACCTTTTAGTTTCCATCGTGTGAATGTGAAGGTAACTGTCTTTGACCAGTTGATCCTGTAAATTATCTTCGACCTGTCGAAAGGTTAAGGTTTCGATTTCAATTAGTGTTAGCAAAATAAAAGAAAATAAATGAATTAAGTAAAAGAATACTATAAACATAATGATTTTAACCCCATTCTGAGCCATATTTATGGTCTTGGCAAGACCATTCAATGTTTTACTCCCATGTTGTAATGGTATGGTGACCGATGGAGTAATATCGCCACCATAATACGGTTTTAACTGTTGTCCATTGACTTTGAAAGTATTACCTCTCAATCTATAAGTGAAAAGTATTACTTGTTCATTTTTTTTTCTTGTTTCGTAAATTTTACCTGTGTTCTAGCTTTCTGTACAAGATCAACGAAAAAGAAATTTTAATCAAGACAAAAAATGTAAAATAATCGTTACTTATGCTATACACTGTTCCTTGATAACGATGCTAAAAACTTGTTTCAGTATTTATCACTATACTTAAAAATTACAAGCGGACAATATCATATAAGTAATATAGTTGTTCGAAGAATAGGATTCTTCCTTAGAGAACTCAATAGCGTTTATAATCTATTATTTCAACTCTTAATTCTAGTTTAAGTAATCCATACCTTTTTGATATCAAAACTACAATCATTACAAAAATAAACAACCAAAATTTCAGTAATTAAAACTAAGGATCATACTCACCCTTTATTGCATATGACGTACGTCATAAAAATTCATCTCACCATTTACTCTAAACATTTAATTAAACACCTTCCAAAGACTTAATTATTCAACTCAATTCGTTCTTTACTATATTCTTATGCAAATAACAAAATCAAGATAATTATTCAAAAGGTTTAACCAAGATAGTAGGTATATTCATATCCTATCATATTTCACTATACTATTCTGGTTTGTGCGTTAATCTTTCGGATTATAAGCAAATGTCTCTTAAACTTATAATTACCTTTATTCAGTTGATCATACTCATTAGTGTATTCCTTAATGCACAAGGGAGATGAATACACTTTTCAGTGCTAGCATGACAAGAATTGAGACACTCTAGAAAGGATTACAACACACATGAAATAATAATTTTTTTTATTAATCATTCAAGTTAATCATAAACCACAATTACATACCGTGTGCCACAAATTCAAAGGGCGTAATGCACTAAAATCTTTGAATATAATCCTCACAAAAGATTTGAAAATTTTCAACTCTCCCTTCTTTTTTTCCTACACCTTATATTTATAAGGTCTTGCCTTTGATTGGTCAGATGTACATGCTTTCAACCGGTCGCATAACTCCAACGGTCAAAAACAGCCTATAACTGCCCTTAACTTCATGTTTGACCGGTCGAACTTGTATTACTTCAATCAGTTGAATGTTTACTCCTCGACCAGTTAAACTTTGGTCTTCCTATCTGTTTCAGCTTTCGAACGATCGATTCCTAATAATTTTGACCAATCATAGAGTTCTTTGGAATATCTCGAACATCTTCTCGTATGACTTCGAACAGTCGACTTTGACAAAATTCGACTGGTCAAAACTAAGGTTCAAGAACCAACCTGTCAAACTGGGTAGAGATCGACCAATCATTGCCTCCTCTGAACTTCCTTGATGAATTTAACCGGTCAATTTTTGTATATTTTAACCGGTCAAAATGAGCAGATTTTTTGTGATGTAAGATCATTGTTTGTTTTCACCTTCAACCTGAAAGATAAAAACTAAGCAAACACTTAATTGGCATAGATTGACTAGTTTATTAAAGATTTAAAAATTCAAAATTTCTCGTTTGCATGTACTAATTAAGATCTAAAAAACATGGTAATAGCTGTAATGATAGTTAAAGCTGTAAACATTACAGTTTCAACTTCAAAGTTGTAACGTGACTTATAGTTTAAAAACTGTAATGTGAGCTTTGAGTTGTAATGATGTAATGTTACACTTTTTGAATACCTCCTTCATCCTCTATATAAAGACTGAATTTTTTCAGCTCTACACACAAGAATTTCCCTTCTAAATATTCTCTTTGTTTGTTCTCTCTTGGCTGCCTTGTCTTGCTTCCACATCTTATTTTCTTAATACATAATTTTCTATATAATATTAAGGCAATCAAGTTATTGTACTTCCATCATGCATCCACTAGTACATGTGTAAGGAGGTTGTTGTGCATCCTTGGGAAGCATTTTGGCAATTTCGATTGCATCTAAGTCGAGCCAAATTTAGCTATCAAGTCAGTAGGTTACACCACATCATAGCCTTGTCTAAATTTTCTGGTTTCTTTGACTATCATATTCTTCCTCATTTTCTTCTTTCAAACAATGCTAGACTGAGTAATTATGCCATATGCCTTGGGTTGAGTGTCGGGCTAGATGGTGGCATCATATACATTCATAGTTTATTTTTCTCATGGTCCATATTCTCTATAATTAGGGTGTTATTACAAAATTTATGTGTTTCAACTTACTTTAGTTATTAAATTGAGTATGAGAGAGTTAAGATTCTACGAAGCACATTAACATTAAAAAGCTATATGCTTCAAATTATCGGCTCAGTGAGCCCAGATATATATGTGTATATGTGGGATAACATTTGCAATATTCAGTTGAGCTTCCAACTACAGGGCCAGGTCCAAACTCACAGACTTAAACTCAAACTTAAATGCCCAAGCCCAGCAGCCTGATCGTTTATGTTCGCCTAAGGAATTATATCTGCAATGCTCAATTGAGCTTCTACCACATAGCCCAAAAAATATATCTTGTCACAAATGATCTCATCACACAACACATATAAGCTCAAGACCTCCTCCATTTTTTTTCAATATGGGATTGGTTCTCATTCATAATTAACCCCATGTACAGACTGGGTCTCACATTGCCTATCATACGAACTAATATCATCCTCAAGAAAACATTTTTAAATGCATTGTGTCATAACCAAAAATCAGATTACACATCATTTGGCTTTGTGTGACACATCCCACACATAATGGTATCGCGAGAGTTGGTGAGTCACCATCAAAACTTACCATTTGGGAACCTTAATCAAAGGCAATCGGGACATTGAAGGAGAATCAATCAAAGGAAATCGAGGCATTCAATAGGAGTCAGGCATTTCCATATGGGAGACCTGATTTGGGGAATCAAGGTAATCAATATAATCGAAGATTACCATAGATGGGAAGTCAACCATTAGTGCTTTCTTTGTTTATCTTTGTAAGGAATCTGTTAGATCAATTGACTTGATCTTCACCATTCATTGGGGAGTTATATTGGCTGTATAAGAGATGGCTCCCCTCATTTGTAATCATTCAGCAATTCTTGCAATATTGAGAGTTTAGAGTTTTCTCTCTATCTTCTCCTGTGTGTCTCTCTTTTTAGTTCTTAAGTTTAGCATTCTAGCTAGCTTTTTTAGGAAGGCTAACTTAGCCTATTGGGAGAGCGATAGTCTAAAGTCGCAAGGGAAGTTTTCATTCCGCAAAACTCCGGTCCCATGACTATTGGTAACGGAGTGTTTCCGTAAATTGAATTTACCACTAATTACATTCCCATGACTGCCAACAAGTAATATAGTTCAAAAGAATGAGTATTGATCCTACAAGGAAATTCGTTTAAAATTAATCAATTTATCTGATCCATTATTCTATTTAAATGAATCGAATAGAGAGTTATAATTAAACTAAACTTAAAACCTAAATTACCTAGTTAGATGTTAGAATTAGGGTTGCTAGTTAATTAGAGAATCAATCCAACTATTGTTCAATTCCAATATTCTATATTTGTTCTTGATGATTTTTTAATCTCCTAATATCACTAACTATATTCCAATGATAATTGAACTTCTGAATTGTTTTGTCCTATCAATATGATTTCTAAGTTTGGTATATATATTCCTATTCTACCAAGTTACAGCTATGTCCTAGGACTTCTAATCTGTTGTCAAAGTTTAATTGCTCTTCTGAAATAATCAAGACTTACCTATGTACAAACTGGCCAGGTCTGTTAATTAATTAAGATTATAAATAGGATTAAGAACTTGTAATAAGAACACAGTGAATTTGAATCCCAATTTTATGACAAGAAATCAAGATGCAAAAGATGAAGAAAAATAATTAATCCAAAAAGTCTTTACATTAATTAAAATTCAAAAAAACAGATTAACGTCTTGATCTATAGAGGATCGTGCACATATTTCTGAAGAAAAGACTTGAATGCGTATAGTGTTCGATGAAAAATAGTACAACTCTGAAGTCTATTTTATAGTTAAAAATAAATAAATAATCTTTATTTGTATATGATCGTCCTTATCCGCACATTTTTGGGCTTGATCTCGTATAACCGACCGATTGGTGTAAGTGAACTGACCGGTCCCCTGATGTTCAGTATGATCATTTGAGTGAATCGACCAGTCAATTAAACTTCGACAACTCTATCCTTTTTCTGGTTTTTAGCAACCAACCGGTCAGTTGCTTCGGTATAGTTCCTTAATATCATCGACCGGTTGATTGGTTTCAACCGACCAGTCGCTTGGCTCTCGTAATCACCAATATCAATTTTGTTGTTTTGGTGCATCTATCATAAGAAAATGGTTCCTTTTGCTAATAAAATCCATCGCACACCTACTCAACCACAATACTTAACAAATGATCAAAATGTTCATTAAATTAACACAGTTAGCACATAATTGTCCTTAAATCGAACCAGAATCATAACAAATGTTTTAAAAACAAGTCATCAGAGAGCTAAGGCTTATTCTTTGAGAGAGAAATGGAGATGCTTACTGATGCCAACATCCCTGTGAGACCCAACTTATGTAAGGATTCAAGTTATCCAATCCCACATCGGAAAGGAGTGGGAGAGGTCTTAGGCTTATATGTGTTGTGTGAATGGATTATTTGTAATAAGATGCATCTTTTGAGCCATGTGGTTAGAAGCCCAACTCAGCATTGCAGTTGTGATCCATCTTGTGCACATACATGTCCAGGCTGGCTGGGCCAGAGGTCTGGGGGCAGGGTCATAAGAAATGGTAGCGGAGCCTGTCTTGCTCCCTCTTCTAGGTGGGCTTGGGCCGTGTTGTGTGTTCTTGTTTAGGCTCATGTGTTTGGACCCAAGTCAGTTATGTTTGGGCTCCTTCCATGAGGACACGAGGTCTATAAGGAGGGGAGATTATGAGACCCAACCTACGTAGGCGGTCAAGTTACCCAATCCCACATTGGAGAGAAGTGGGGGAGGTATTGCGCTTATATGTGTTGTGTGAATAGATTATTTGTAACAAGGTACATCTTTTAGACCATATGGTTAGAAGCATAGCTCAGCATTGTAGTTGTGATCCATCATGTGTATATACACGTCATGGTCTAGGGACCGGGTCATGACAATCCCTATTGTTGATGAGGTACGTATGGGGAGACAAACCCAACGTTCCCCTGAGCTTTGTAAAAAGAGAATGAAGACTCTCAATCATTTGTCATCATTAAAGGCAATAATCACTCAGTTGGAGATAAAGGTTGTCGATGACAATGATAAGCTTGAGGAGTATGGCCAACGCCTAGACGAGCTTGAGTCAAGAGATGTAAATGATCTTCATAAGGAGATGCAAGGCTCCCTCATTGCTATCAACTCTTGGAGGAAAGAGTTAAATGATTTCAAGGTGAATTTTCTTACTGAATTTACTTTATTTAAAGATGATTTGATTGAAATCAAGAATGAATACAAGCAGGGCATGGTACACGGGGTTGTCAAGCCCAAGGTAAATCTAGATGTCCCAAAGCCAAAGTTATTTGGCGGGACGTGGAATGCCAAAGAGGTGGACAACTTCCTTTTGACCCTTGAGCAATACTTTAATGGGGTAGCCATAGAGTGCAATGGAGATCAACTTTTCCAAGCCTCACTATATCTCACTGACAGCCACAACTTGGTGGAGGATGAAGCATGCTCAAATCAAGCGTGGCACTTTGAAGTTGGAGACGTGGGCAGATTTCAAAAGGTTCCTGAAGGCATAATTCTCACCGAAAAATGTAGAGTTAGAAGCGAGGAGAAGCTTTGTAAGTTGTCCCGTAAGAGCAGCATCCGAGACTACGTGAGGGAGTTGAATGAGGTCTTATTGGAAATCCCAGACATGCCCAAGATGGAGGCCATGTACATATTTTTAGGAGGCCTACTAAGTTCGGCCAAACTGGAGCTCCATTAACGCAATATCAATGAGTTCAACGATGCTATTACCCAGGCTGAATCCTTGGCAGAATTCGAGAGAAAACCCGAAGGTTCTAGCACACACAAGCCTAAGAGTTTCCATGACTACAAGGCTAGGGAGCAGTCCACAATGCCAAAGAGGGGAAGGAGAAGCCTTTCAAATCCTTCCACCAAGCCAAACCTATACAAAAGGAGGCAAAAATTAGGGCAAGGGTGAGAGACCCAAGTTCTCATGCTTTCTATGCAAGGGACCGCATAAAGCTATGGATTGCCCGATGAGAAATAAACTGGCAGCAATCACCATAGAGGCTAACATGGGAGAGATGTAGGCCCCAAATATGAGTTCGATACAATTGTTGAGTTTCATCAAAGCCTCAACCAATGGTGTCAAGGTGGAGTAAGCGGAGAGGATGTTTGCTAGGCCTATTATGGATGGGAGGGAGTCCCGAGAATTAATCAATACCGGTGCAATCCACAACTTCATGAAGGAGGAAGCAAAATGGCTTAGTATCAAGTTCAAAGAGGAAAAGAGTTGTTTGAAGACAGTGAACACTACAGCCGAGCCTATCTTTGGCTTAGCCCAAGGGGTTGAGCCATAAATGGGAGAGTGGAAAGGTAACCTTTACATTTCCATCGTTCTTATGGATATGACTTTCCAATCGTGATGGGATGCAATTCTTGGATCAGACTAGAGAAAACCCGGTGTATTGCACAAACACCCTTATACTTTTGGAAGGGAGCAAATATTGTTTGATGCCTATTGCTCGAGAGAAGGAGCTGAAGGAAAAAATATTTGCAGCCATCAGTTGGCCAAAGATTGGTTTGGTAGAAAGGATCCGAGAGGGTATGGAGCATGACCTCCAAGTTCAAGCCTTGGTAGAAAAAGTGAAGCAAGGCAAGACCAATAGATTTTGGCTTGAGGATGGGTTGCTCTTCACCAAACACAACTGCATATATGTCCCTCGACATGACAATCTTCAGAAGGAAGTGATGAAGGAGTGCACCATGATCCGGGATGGGTGGTGGCGTAAAATTGAATGTACCTTTCTCATAAGTGCACAATGTCAACAAGTAATATAGTTCTAAAAGAATGAGTAACGATCCACAAGGAAAATCTATCTAAAACTAATCAATTCATCAAATTCTTTCACTCTAGTTAAATTAACCGAATATTGAGTTGATTGTAATTCAAAAGTAAAAACTGAATTTAAACAATTGTAATGAAAATGTTGATAAATTAATAGATTGAATCAGAATTCGCACCTAGAATCTTTTTTACTAATTAACCTAGAAGATGTTCCTGATTTTCTTTTATCCAATAATACCTTCCCAAGTTATTACTGGCTAACCCAGTTACCTAATCAGCTATATTTCTATGCTAATTCAATGAACGGATTGACTAACCCCAATCAATGTGAACCCTAGGTTTGGTAGATATATTCATATTCTGTCAATTTAGATAACCTAGGTATTTTATCCCTATGTCGAAACCTAAACTATTAACCCTACCAGATTAGGTTAACCTAGAACGAAGCAATCAAGTTCGTTTTATAAAAGGCAATGTAGAATAATCTTCGTTAGTTAATCGTGTCAACAGATTCTGGTTTGAATCTTGGTTGGGCAATTAGAAACTAAATTGATAGAGAGAAAGAAAAATAAGTGAAACAAAATCAATTGTCATACTCAAAATCCAAATAACATATCGTTAATTAATCTCTAAATGACAAAGAGTTCCAACGACAAAACTAGTGTTTTTGTTCTAAACTAAGGAATCAACAGGTCGGTATGCTCTCGGTGACCCTTCCAATTTGGCATTTGGTTGAATCGACCGACTGGTTTAGGTTCACCGACCAGTTGATCAGGCTTCAGCACAACTTCCTCTCTAAACTAATCAGTCAGTGGGCCTTCGCAAATATTATATGATAACTCATCATTTGATAGTCATTTTTCCTCCAAAATGGCTTCTTTTCGTCCCTAAACTTGTGCTAATGCTTGCTCAACCAAAACATTCAACAAATTGTTAAAATGTTCAATTCAATAACTCAATTACTCATTAAAGACATGAAATGAATCAAAACTATGTACAAATGACCAACATAAAGCACAAATCATCAATGGGCTGGACACCCAGGCATTATTCAAACACTTATACTTTTGAAAGATGGATGTTATTGGCCTAACATGTGAGACTATATGGAGTGGTATATGCAAAACCTGTCTAGTTTTCCAACAAGACAAGGTTGAGCATTAGAAGCAACCTAGACTGTTAGAGTCATTTCCCATATCAAAAAGACCTTGGGATAGCGTTTCCATGGATTACATCAGACTCCCAAAGTTTGATAACTTCCAAACCATACTTAGGGTGACGGAAAAATTTTCCAAGCGCACAGTGTTCATTCCAGCCACAAAGGCATGCACAGTAGAGGAGGCAAGCTGCCTTTTCTTCAAACATGTAGTGAAGTATTGGGACATTCCAAGGTCCATTGGGAGTGATTACGACACTCGATTAATGGGAAGATTTTGGACCGAAATTTTCAAGTTGTTGGGGTAAGAATTCAACTTTTCCACCAGCTTTCTTCCTAAGACTGATGGGCAGAAGGAGAGGGTGAATGCTTTATTGGAGCTCTACCTCATGCACTATGTAAGTGCTAACCAGAATGATTGGGTGAGTTTACTTGATATAGCCCAGTTCTCATACAACTTGCAAAGGAGTGAATTGACATACATGAGTCCTTTTAAGTTTGCTAGTGGACAACAACCTTACCCTTCTAGCAAGTTTATCACAGGTTATCAAGGTCCGAATCCATCTACCTATCGCTTTTCCAAGAAGAGGGATGAGCAGAAAGAACTTGCATGAGTGCAATTGTCCAATGCGGCAAAGGGGATGAAGAAGTGGGTGGAAAAGAAGAGGCGATCCTTAGAGTTTGATAGAGGAGATCTTGTGTTGATGAAGTTGACGCCTTACCAAAGCTGAGTTGTTGCCAAGTTGCACAAGGGGATTGTGCAATGATATAAGGGTCTTTTCAAGGTGTTGAAGAGGGTTAGCAAGGTGTCATACAAGCTTGAGTAGCCACCAAGATTGGTGTTCCATCTTGTCTTCCATATGTCTGTTGAAGCCATTCCAAGAAGACATGGAAGATCCAGAGAGGGGGGATTCCAAGAAAGCTCCCACAGTTGTGGCCAATACCCACGATAAGCAGTTTGACGAGATTCTATCAAGGCAGGTGGTGTAAAAGAGTAGGAAGCACATGAACCATCTAGACTATCTGGTTCGATGAAAAGGCAACCCTCCTAGCGAGATTAACTAGGAGAAGGATTTCGATCTTTGGCAGTACCAAGATGAATTCAACGAGTTCTTGAGGCAGCACACAACAAGAACAATGTCAAGTTTTGGTAAGGGAGAATGTCACGACCGAAACTCAGAATACATGTCATTCGACTTCATGTGTGACACACTCCAAATATGATGGCATCTCGGGGGTTGGTGAGCTACCATCAAAGCATACCATACGGGAACCTTAATCAAAGACAATCAGGACATTGATAGAGAATCAATCAGAGGCAATCAAAGCATTCAATAAGAATCCCGCGTTGCCATATGGGAGACCCGATTTATGGAATCAAGGTAATCAATGTAGTTGAAGATAACCATAAATGTAAAATCACCCATTAGTGCTTGTCTTGTATATCTTTATATAGACATCGATTGACTCAATCTCCACCATTCATTAGGGAGTTGTATTGGCTATATATATGGGGTGTCTTCCCTCATTTGTAATCATCCAACAATTCTTGCAATATTGAGAGTTTAGAGTTTTCTTTCCATCTTCTAGTGTGAGGAAGACTGACTTAGACTATTAAGAGAGCAACAATCTAAGGTTGTATGAGAAGTTTCTATTCTGTAAAACTCTAGTCCCGTAACAATTGGTGCTTTATAGGTAGACAATTGTGGCAAATAATGTGAGACCCGTACCTGAGAGGGGCTTACGTGGCAAAATTTTGCCACGTCACCCACGGGAATATAACCCTCTACCATTCTCCTTTCTCCCAGCCAACTCCCCTGCCATTTCTTTTTCTCCCCTCTCTAACTCACTGTCTTTGTTCTTCATCATAATTGTCACCGACCGTCCGATCGTCTCACCGACTGCACCAGTGTGTTCCTCTCGTCGTCGCGAGCAACCGGACGTTGGTTTCATCTTCATCGGACCACGGACGCGTCCAGATCGGAGGCCGGAAATTCTGATTTTTGTGTCGGAAAATCGTAGATCCCGGCCGATCAGAGGTGAGTTTTGAAGTTTGGTTTTCGGATTCATGTTTCTGGTGTTTGTAGCTTCATTTTGATGTAAAAATTTTCGGTTTTGTATGAAGTTGGATTTTTCCGGCCGCCGCCGACCGCCACGTACCGTTTGGTAATTTCGACGTTCTAATCGCAATGGTGCGATTCGTTTTTCCATTTGACACGTTGTTGTTGAGTTATAGTCATTTTAAAGTTTATTGCTTAAGTTTAATACCAGTTGTTTGAGCATAACCTTATTGGAGTTCTGTTTTGGGATGTTGTGTTCTTAGGAAGAGCGAGTGTTGAGGAAAAGGGCAAGTGTATCGCTTCCTCTTCTTCAGCCCTTAAGGTAGGGTCTTTACCGTGTGTGACCCATCATGAGTATTTCCTTATTTTAAAGTTTGTGTTACCTTGATTTTGATTGATTCGTTGTATAGTCCATCGAAGCCCATCCGATTGATCCATTATCCAAGTTACATCGATCTTTTCCGTATGTCACTGTAAAGTATCATAATGTATCCCCAAAATTTCATATGATTAATCAAAGTCCATTTGATTGATTTGTTGTGTAAATTGGGCTGAATCTGTATCATTGCCCGTAAAGTAAGAAAATAATTATTGTAATTAAAGGTTTCTGTGACGGTATCGTATTGTGGAGTTTTAATTGTAAAATATGGTATTCCATTGTTATTGAAAGTTAACTAGTTTTCTTGATATGTAAGTTAAAGTATGTAAGTTTTCATGTCACTTGTGCTCCGTTTGGCCAAGCGTGGTGAGTGGTCGGTCTCTGAGAGTAAGTGGAGAGACACTCATCTGTTGGGAGGTGTATGGATGTTGTATGTTCCCTGCTTCGCAGGATGATCTGAGAGGACTAGTTGATCTTTTACGTATAAAGTTTTATTAATCAATCTAGTCTCGGACAACACTGGTAGAAGGGGCTATGTATGTAAATATTTTAAAAGTATATATATAAAACCTACCAGTGGGCTTCCGATTTCCCTTTAACGGGGGTTACTCGGGAAGTGATTTGCAGTCCGCCTATGTTTTTCCTATTGACCCTTGTCGAGTTCTACGTTGAAAACAAAAATACATTTCCGTGTCCAGTAATTAAACATTTTATAAACTAAACAGTAAAGTTAAGTTTTGAGAATTCATAAGTTAAACGATAAATTTATGAGTTCCTTGTTGCTCCTCTCCATTGATCAGTTCCTTGTTGCCCCTCTCCTTTGATAAGTTCACCTTGTTGTCACCTACTGAGATTCTCGAAAATCTCACCCCCTTCGTTTTTGTTTTTCCCTCACAGGATTAGATCGTGATTAGTAGCTGTTCTTGTTCAGTGTGAGTTTCGGGACTACTCGCTAGGACTATAGCATCTGCACATGTCATTATGTTGTGGGTTTTACTGGCACACTGTTGCATATTTATTGATTGGAGTTTTGGTTTCGTTTTCAGATACTTGGGGCTTGTGAGTTATGGTTTCACTTGTTTGCCTTGTGTTATTGTAATAAGACTTCTGCTGTTTTGAATGTTACTCCGTTATTTATTGTTCCATGTATTTAGTGCTTATCTGCCATGCTGCAATTTGTAAGTATTTTAAATTTTATTTTTGGGATTTACGTTTGAAAAGTCAAAATAGCCTTGTGGAGTTCGGATTGGTCCACGTGTTGGGCTTCTCTGAGCTTCACGGCAGTAAGGGCCTGATTTCCGGGTTTGGGTCCTTACAGGAGTGGTAACGGAGCCCCAGGTTTTTACAAACCAAGTTTTGAAAATGTTTTCATAATAATTTTTAAAGTATGATTGCCACTCACTACACTGCACGTGCATAGTCCAGCGTTGTATCGTAGTAATTGTCCCCTTTAGTTTTTAGACTAATTAGGATGTCCTTGTTTTTTTTATGGATACAGTATGGTTAGGACACGTACTATGGTAGCACGAGACCACCAGGATGTTAGTGGCAAGTTAGTTCATGCGCCAGGTCAGGATCAGGGTAACCAGGTTCCACCAGTAGCGCCTGTTGCTCCAGCTGCACCGACTCCAGACCCGACCTTAGCAGCAATTTTGGCTACCTTGCAACAGTTAGTAGCCCAGTCCCAGTCTGTTTCGGCACTAACCACACCTCAGGTTCCTACCACGATAGCACCTGTTGCTCCCGTTCAGCAACCTGTGGCCCCGATTCCGCAGAGAGATGCCAGGGAGCGCAACTTCATGAAGTTGCTGAAGGATGTTCGAGAGTTGGGATGTACCAACTTCATAGGTACGAAGGGTCCAACTGAGGCTCGTGAGTGGCTAGTAGAGCTCGATCGAGCAGCGATGGTTATACGATTGTTCGAGGAGGACAAAGTTGCGATAGTCACCTATCTACTCAGGGAGAAGCTTTGACGTGGTGGATGTCTGTCAGTCTGAGGTTCCGAGATCAGCTACCGTCATGAGCCGAGTTTCTTAAGTTGTTCCACGACAGGTTCTACACGGAGTTTCACCATAACGCCAAGAGAGCAGAGTTTTACCGCATGGAGTAGGGTACTCGGACTATTTTAGAGTTCGAGAAGGAGCTGAGGGAGTTGTCTTGTTTCACACCTGTTGAGGATTGTGCAGATGTTCAGTTAGCCCATCGCTTCCAGGACGGTTTATGTCATGACATCAAGACGATCGTAGGGACGACTCCAGTGGACAACCTCAAGGCGTTAGTTGTTGCTGCTGCGAATGCCGAGAAGATGGTTTTGGGTCAAGGTTCAGGTCAGAGGATGACAACTAGTCATAGTCGATAGGTTCCAGTCAGAGCACAGGTAGACTCATGCTGTGGTGCGACAGATGTCAGAAGTGCCACATTCCGTCGTGTCCACAGAACAGATAGTGTTACAACTGCTCAGAGTTTGGTCATAGGGTGAGGGACTGCCCGAAGCTGCCGAGATCACAGTCCTGTAGTGCTGCGACCAGGTGGCAGTCGCACAGGTAGACACATTGCTGAGTTTGTCGTTCGTTGCTTAGTTTGCCAGCAAGTCAAGGCCGAGCATCAGAAACCCGCCGGTCTGCTCCAATCGCTTCTGATTCCTGAATGGAAGTGGGAGCATGTCACGATGGACTTTGTTGTTGGTTTCCCAAGGACTCAACGAGATTTTGATGCGGTGTGGGTGATCGTAGACAGGTTGACCAAGTCAGCCCACTTCTTGCCAGTACGAGTTACCGATACGCCGGAGAAGTTAGCTCACCGGTATATTGATGAGATCGTCAGACTTCATGGAGTTCCAGTCTCTATCATTTCAGACCAAGACCCGAGATTTACTTCTCGTTTCTGGGGGAAGTTTCAGGGTGCTTTGGGTACTCGTCTGAATTTCAGTACGGCTTTTCACCCGCAGACGGATGGACAGTCAGAGAGGACGATCCAAACGTTGAAGGATATGCTTCGAGCTTGTGCACTCGACAGACAGACTACATGGGATAGATGTCTTTCGTTAGCAGAGTTTGCCTACAATAATAGTTTCCAAGTCAGCATCGGTATGGCACCGTATGAGGCTTTGTATGGTAGAAGTTGTCGTACGCCCCTGTGTTGGGATGAGGTAGGCGAGAGACGTCTGGACAATCCCGAGTTGATAGATCAGGCGACAGAACAGTTGGCTTTGATCAGATAGCGTTTGCAGACAGCTCAGGACAGACAACGGAGTTATGCAAACAATCGTCATCGTGATCTTGAGTTTCAGGTTGGTGACAAAGTATTCCTGAAGGTTGCACTGTGGAAAGGAGTACTTCGGTTCCAGCAACGAGGCAAGTTAGCACCGCATTTTATTGGACCGTATGAGATTACTGAGCGGGTTGGGCCAGTGGCATACCGTCTTGCTTTGCCACCGTCCTTGGAGAGGATCCATAGTGTCTTCCATGTTTCTATGCTACGGAAGTACGTTCGGGATCCGTCACACGTGCTGGATGCACCGCCGGTAGAGGTTGCCAGTGATTTTTCGTTTCCAACTCAGCCAGTGGCTATCGTTGACGAGTCGATCAGCAGCTTCGCAATCGATTAGTCCCTATGGTTTGAGTTTCTTGGCGTAGTGGTAGTTCCGAGGACCTCTCTTGGGAGACCGAGGAGTCTATGCGGGAGCGTTACCCCTACCTGTTCCAGTAGTATGGTACGTAAATTTCGAGGTCAAAATTTTTATAAGGGGGGTAGGTTGTGAGACCTGTACCTGGGAGGGGCTGACGTGGTAAAATTTTTCCACGTCACCCACGGGAATATAACCCTGTGTCATTCTCCTTTCTCCCAGCCAACTACCCTGCCATTTCTTTTTCTCTCTAACTCACTGTCGTCGCTCTTCGTCAGAATCGTCACCGACCGTCCGATCGTCTCACCGCCTACACCGTTGCGTTCCTCTCGTCGTCGCGAGCAACCGGCTGTTGGTTTTGTCTTCATCGGACCACAAACGCGAGCAAATCGGAGGCCGGAAGTTCCGATTTTTGAGTCGGAAAATCGTAGATCCCGGCCGATCAGAGGTGAGTTTTGAAGTTTGGTTTTCGGATTCGTGTTCCTGGTGTTTGTAGCTTCGTTTTGATGTAAAAATTTCCGATTTTGGATGAAGTTAGATTTTTCCGGCCGCCGCGGCGTTGACCATTGACCATTGACCGCCGCCGACCGCCACGCACCGCTTGGTAATTTTGACGTTCTAATCGCAATGGTGCGATCCGTTTTTCCATTTGACACGTTGTTGTTGAGTTATAGTCATTTTAAAGTTTATTGCTTAAGTTTAATACCAGTTGTTTGAGCATAACCTTATTGGAGTTCTGTTTTGGAATGTTGTGTTCTTAGGAAGGGCGAGTGTTGAGGACAAGGGCAAGTGTATCGCTTCCTCTTCTTATGCCCTTAAGGTAGGGTCTTTACCGTGTGTGACCCATCATGAGTATTTCCTAATTTAAAATTTGTGTTACCTTGATTTTTATTGATTCGTTGTATAGTCCATCGGAGCCCATCCGATTGATCCATTATCCAAGTTACATCGATCTTTTTCGTATGTCACTATAAAGTATCATAATGTATCCCCAAAATTTCATATGATCAATCGAAGTCCATTTGATTGATTAGTTGTGTAAATTGGGTTGATTCTGTATCATTGCCCATAAAGTAAGAAAATAATTATTGTAATTAAAGGTTTCTGTGACGGTATCGTATTGTGGAGTTTTAATTGTAAAATATGGTATTCCAGTGTTATTGAAAGTTAAACTAGTTTTCTTGATATGTAAGTTAAAGTATGTAAGTTTTCATGTCACTTGTACTCCGTTTGGCCAAACGTGGTGAGTGGTCGGTCTCTAAGAGTAAACGGAGAGACACTCATCTGCTGGGGGAGGTGTATGGATGTTGTATGTTCCCTGCTTCGCAGGATGATCTGAGAGGACTAGTTGATCTTTTACGTATAAAGTTTTATTAATCAATCTAGTCTCGGACAACTCTGGTAGAAGGGGCTATGTATGTAAATATTTTAAAAGTATATATATAAAACCTACCAGTGGGCTTCCGGTTTCTCTTTAGCGGGGGTTACTCGGGAAGTGATTTGCAGTCCGCCCATGTTTTTCCTATTGACCCTTGTCGAGTTCTACGTTGAAAACAAAAATACATTTCCAGGTCCAGTAAGTAAACGTTTTATAAACTAAACAGTAAAGTTAAGTTTTGAGTATTCATAGGTTAAACGATGAATTTATGAGTTCCTTGTTACTTCTCTCCATTGATGAGTTCCTTGTTGCCCCTCTCCTTTGATAAGTTCACCTTGTTGTCCCGTACTGAGATTCTCGAAAATCTCACCCCCTTCGTTTTTGTTTTCCCCTCACAGGACTAGATCGTGATCAGTAGCTGTTCTTGTGCATCGGGATTACTCGCTGGGACTATAGCATCTGCACATGTCATTATGTTGTGGTTTTTATTGGCACACTGTTGCATATTTATTGATTGGACTTTTGGTTTCGTTTTTAGATACTTGGGGCTTATGAGTTATGGTTTCACTTGTTTGCCTTGTGTTATTGTAATAAGACTTCTACTGTTTTGAATGTTATTCCGTTATTTATTGTGCCATGTATTTAGTGCTTATCTGTCATGCTGTAATTTGTAAGTATTTTAAATTTTATTTTTAGGATTTACGTTTGAAAAGTCAAAATAACCTTGTGGAGTTCGAATTGGTCCACGTGTTGGGCTTTTCCGAGCTTCACAGCGGTAAGGACCCGATTTCCGAATTTGGGTCCTTACAAATAACCATAGCATACTCTCACTCGCTCGGTCCCTTCCAGTCCTATGTATTTTCTCCCTTTCTTGGCAGCAGAACCCAACGGCGTAAATATAGTTCAGTAATCTAAGATCCATAACCCAGGAAAATTTTGGGCATATCGCTATTAAAGTTTAAAGCCAACTTTATTTAGCTCAAGAAGGCTAAGAATCCCTAAAATACAAAAATCAGCATTTCGTTTGAGAAGTATTCTCAGTATTTCCAGAGCCTGACGATTTTTTTTAGCCTCTTCAGTATGGTCTACTTGGTTATAAGATTCAAATTTTCTCATTGTGTTACATATTAATCATTATCCACGAAAGGTTCTTGTCGTGATGGGTGGGGACAAGAAACGTATGCACTGGCGAGTAAGATCAAGTCCGGCACGAGTATTTTGCAAATCCAATCCCGCTTCCAGACAAAGACTTAGTTGTCAATCCCCAAACCGAGATTGCTTTTTTTTTTTTTTCCAACTTGCTAAAGAGATATCCATAGAACATTCCCTGGCATCTAATTTAATTGGAGTGGAATTGTGAAGTTTTTGGAATTGGAAATTAATTTTATTATTTAATTAAATTTTAATTAGAATTATTAGATATATGATTTATTTATTTAATAAAAATTTAAAACCTTTTACTAATTACTAAAAGATGAATAATTAATTTTTGCGTTACTACTTAAAATTTGACGGTTTTGATTCCTCCAACTGTCACATCAGTCAAAGCATTGGTGAGGCATCTTTCAGGTGTTATCTTAGCCCACAAGACATGAGGACCGCAGTACTTTACACGCCACAAAGGGATATATACCCTTTTGTTAATGAAAGAGAAAAAGTAGATATCTATTAACATGTACAGTCATCTCTTCATTATAATAACTCTTATTTTAGTACAACTCTGACTTAATTGTATGTTTATAAAAGCATGATTTCGATAAGACCTAGTAGTTTCTATTGATTCTCTTATTCGTCGATATAGGCCCGGGAAATAACAAAGACCCGAAAACGCAGGCAAAGAACAGTGCAGAAACATGTCTGCAACTATAGCTTTTGATCAGGACCCCCGGGCACCCTTGCTACCTCTTTCGGAGGATCACACTCAGAAACCTGACCCGGGAGCCGAAACGCAGAAGATGACCATCGACGACATGCTGAAAAAGCACTGTGGGGAATTAGGGCGGTGGCAGTTACGCCACTTCTTGTTAACCAGCCTGGCCTGGGCTCTTGAGGCCCTCCACACTATGGTCATGATTTTCGCGGACCGTGAGCCGGCGTTTAGATGTATCGGACCGGGTTGCGATGAGAGTGCCAAGAGTGTTTGTGGGTTCACTCCAGGTTCGTGGGAATGGATCGGCGGTGCAGCGAGTTCGACGGTGGCCGAATGGGGGTTGGTTTGTGGGGACAAATTCAAGGTTGGATTGGTGCAAGCTGTCTTTTTTGGCGGCTGCATGGTTGGTAAGTTTTGTTGGTTTTCCTTTATCTTCGTTTTCCCTTTTTATTTTCTTTCTCTTTTCCTGGTGCCATACATAGTATGCATGATCGATTCCTGTGTCAATGGATATGCCGTGTTTTTGGCTGTGCTCCTTTCATTGTCACCGGCTATAAATTGGCCCAAGTGTTCATGGTCCGACTAACCCTTTGGTTCTAGAACTTTATTATCGTAAAATAAACCTTTTACGACCATAACTTAGTGGAGGGGTGGGGGGTGGACTATAAGCTATCTCTATCTTCGATCAAGTTTTATGTCGCACAACGTATTAAATGCAAATACTGATTCAGCCAACTCAAACTCCGCAATGTCAATAAATAAAAAGCACATGGCACACCGTGCGTTGTCTGTTTCCATGGCTTCTACTTCGATTATAAATTTATAGTAGCCAAGAGCTTTCTTGTTTGCAGACCTGATAAAAGAGTCCTTTTGACCACTAGTGGGCCCATATTTTGCTGCTATTGTTGATCGGAGAGATTCCACAAATTTTATAATCGCTGACTTAGATCTTCCCCTAGAACTAGAAGTTGGAGTTCTCTTATTTTAAGTTATTAACACCATATCTTTATAGCCATAGCGCAGCATAATCATTCCTGAATTTGCGAGGGTAAGGATCTCATCCACAGTGACTTTTGGAGAATAGATAACGATATCGCTCCACTTACCCCGAGCTGGCAATTTAAAACTTGAGTCAATATTTTGATAGTGACTCCTCATGAATTCATCTTTTTTCACAAAACTTTCGGTCCTGCTATACAAATTAGCTGATACCTTTCTAACACACCAAACCTATAACGGGCACCTCATAGATTCAAATCATGTGAAAATTCACAGGAGAAAAGCACGTGGATGAGTAGTGATTGAGAGGGGATTGTATCTAGACGGTAGGGATAATGATTTGGAGAAGATTCTAGCTTTCTTAAAGTTATTAGTCACATGGATAACAAGGTTGATGTTTAGGTAAATATATTCTCATGGCCCTTTTAATAATGTCTCGTCTGATCTTCATGCCTCTTTTTTTATGGGGGAATTTTCAAAAGTACTGAAATGATAAAAAGCATACCGGCCAGAAAAGGAATGATAGACCACGCGCAGTTTAGGAACTGTTCTTCTACTGGGGAGAGGACATAGTAATTTAATATAATAATTATGATAATTGTTTACGTTGTATTAGGATTAGGAGCTGTTATATATTTTAAGAGATTTGATTTGTTTGTTTAAATGATTTTATTATTTTGTTAGTAATTTTTATTTGTCTATTATTATGATTTTTTCTATTTAAATAATTTTATATATTGTAGAACTGAACGTAATACAATGTGAAGTCTTTCTCAGTATTATCTTCTTTCTTTGCTTCTCCCTATCTTCAACAACATTGGTAGCGTAGCTTTAGTCTTACGGGGCTTGTGTGAGAGACTTGTGAGGTTGAGAGAGAGCCTTCTTTCCTTTCTTCTCCCTATCTTCAACAACATTAGCTTCAGTCTTATGGGGCTCTTTAGTCTTACGAGGCTTGTGTGAGAGACTTGTGAGGTTGAGAGAGAGCCTAAATATTTTTCCAAACACTAACCCTTATTTCACAGCCAGTCACAATGGAAGCCATGGAAATATAAAGGAGTAAAATATCTTCCTTGTCAATATTGTGGCATGCAGAAATTATTTGTGAGGAGAAGGAGACGCAACAGCAAGGAGATGCTCAAATTGCAAACAGTCAATATGCTGAGCAGCTCTTTGTTGCATTGTTTTGCATCCACATCCAGCTCATAAAGTGAGTCCTATCCAGCTCATAAAGTGAGATAGATAGTGCCAGCTCATAAAGTGAGTCCTGGCTTATAGATAGTGGTTGTACAAACCAAAAGCATAAAGTGAGTCCTGGCTTATAGATAGTGGTTGTACAAACCAAAGGGCTTTTCAATGAACTTGATAGATCAACAACATCAAGAATCAAAATTGGAAATGGTGACTATATGCCAAAATTGGAAATGGTGACTATATACCAAAATTAGAAATGGTGACTATATACCAAAATTAGAAATTGGAGGAGCATCTACTTGGAGAGCTACAGAAAAGTTACAGTTACAGAGAAGTTACAGCTGACCCATACTTCCAGCTGATACATACTGATGTTTGTGGGCCACATACAACTCCTTCATTAAATGGCAGCGGGTATTTTTTAATCTTCATTGATGATCTAATAAGAATGTGTTGGATTTATCAAGACAGAAGTTGCTGGAATTTTTTTCAAGTTCAAAGCCTTTGATTTCCAATCAAAGTGATTGCAGAATTCAAGTAATCAGGTCTGATAATGGAACTGAATACACGTTTACAAAAGCTTCTTGTTGAATAGGCTACCTACAAAAGCAATGGATGGGAAAACACCATATGAGAGTTGGCATGATTCTAAACCTTCTTTACAAAATCTCAAAATATTTGGATTGTTTTTCTTATCTTCCACAAGTTAGAAGAGTTAAGCTTGATGAGAAGGCTGAACCAGGGAACCAGGGATTTTCATTGGCTATTGCTTGATTACTAAAGTCAAACATCAAATAGCTTGATTACTAAAGTCAAACATCAAGGGTTCGGATGAACTCGCAAGGACTCGACCCGAGAACTTTGCAATTCGATCAAGATGAATTATTATCTCAGAGAAACAAGATCACTCGCATAAATTTATCAATATTGCAATATTGCTGTTTGGAATCTGAAGTTTATCAATATTGCAATATTCTGCAGGATATGAGGAAGCAAAATCAGATTGAAAATGGTTATGTTGGTAGGAGGAGATGTTGGCATTGTATTATGAGTTGTTATATTTTTTAAGAGATTTGATTTATTTGTTTGAAAGATTTTATTATTTTATTAGTAGTTTTTATTTGACTATTATTATAAATTTTTTTGTTTAAATATATTTTGTATATTATAGAACTGATCGTAATAGAATCGGGAGCGTTTTTAGTATTATCTTCTTTTCTTGTTTCTCTCTCTGTCTTCAACAACAATAATGAATTGAAGATGATGACAAATCATGTTTTGATTTTCAGGGGCAGGAACTTTTGGGCATCTCTCGGACTCGGTACTTGGAAGAAAAGGATCTCTTAGAGTTGTTTGCTTCTTGAACGCGTTGTTTGGGGGTTTAACTGCATTTGCCCCTAGCTTCTGGATATATCTAATTCTCCGTCTTTTCACGGGTTTTAGCACCGGAGGGGTTGGGCTCTGCGCCTTTGTCCTTGCCACAGAGTCAGTAGGCCCTACAAAGCGCGGTGTCGCGGGCATGTCTACTTTCTATTTCTTCTCGGGTGGAATAGCGGTTCTATCTGCCATAGGTTACATATTTCAGTCTTGGCGCGCGCTCTACATTGCATCCTCCATCCCTTCCATCCTATTCTTAATCTTGGTTCTTCCTTTCGTTTCTGAGTCTCCTCGATGGTACCTTGTCCGTGGGAGAGTTGATGAGGCAATGAAATTAATGCGCAAGATCGCCAAATCCCAAGGAAATCACCTTCCTGATGGAGCTGTACTTGCTATCGACGAAGACGCTAACAATACTTCAGCCGATGACCAAACTGGAAAGGTTCAACTCGCCGAAAGACCAGCAGCGACCTGTTCTCTAATCGATGTACTCCGCTCGCCTGTTACTCGCATTCGTTTGGTTTTAGCCGTGGCCATCAACTTCACTTGTGCTGTGGTCTACTATGGCCTCAGCCTAAATGTCGTAAACCTGGATACCAACCTTTATCTGAACGTTTTGCTTAACTCAGTAGCTGAAATGCCCGCATACACTATAACAGCAATTTTGTTGGACAAGTTTGGGAGAAAGCCTTTAGCAATCGGGACACAGTGGTTTAGTGGGTTTTTCTGCCTTGCAGGGTGTTTGATGGGAAGTAGCGCGACATGGAAAACTGCAAAGATGGTCTGTGGAGTTTTGGGCATATTTGGGATGGCTGGTACCTACAATTTGCTTTTCATATACACAGCCGAGTTGTTTCCTACGGTGGTGAGGAATGCAGCACTTGGCTCAGCTACACAGGCCTCGCAAATCGGGGCGATATTAGCACCATTTGTGGTGGTTTTGGGCGGAGCATTGCCTTTTATAGTGTTCGCAATATGTGGGATTGCCGGAGGAATTCTAGCATTCCTGCTACCAGAGACGCTAAATCGGCCATTATACGACACTATGAATGGACTGAACGAAGGAGAGAGTGAATCGGTTTGGGTGGTTTGAAGTTGTGTTTTTATGTTTTTCTTAGTTAAAAAAAAAAAAGAATGCGGGATTTTCTCTTTTGGAGTTTCTGGTTTTGCTGTACGAAGAAAACTTTTATCACTGATCAAAGGCTGTGAATTAGTGAGCTTTGTCGCAGTTGCCCCCATGACAATATCAATATAAAAAAAAAATTAGTTAGTGGTAGGCCTGTGTGAAAGGTATTATACTAATCTGTCAAATTAGAATTATCTTTTTTTGGTTTTCGAAAGAAAGATTTGAAATGAAAAATTTAGTAACGAAAGACAGGACATTAAAATATGTACTTCGAGTATTTTCTCAATCACATATATTTTTTTTAATTCCTACTTTCTTAAAGGATGTGCTGATGATTTCACTTCTTGTTTCTTACAGAATCCGCTGATTATTTAACATTACGTATTTTTCGAAATTGCACTAATTCTGGTGTTGATTTAATTTCGACCCCCGCCACTCTAATTAATCTATAATTTGTGAGACATACCAATTAATCTACAATTTGTGATACAAGTTCCACCAAAAAAAGTTCAATTTGTTCTTATTTTAGCGGATTTTCCATATATTTATCCTTTCTAATGAGTTTGATATCATTTAGAATGTTGATTTCAGCACCTGCATATTTTCTGTATGACATTGGCACCATAAACTTCCATTGAGAATCTTGTCTTCAAAATTCTTTTTATTACTTCTTATTCATCGCGTTCAGCAGAGTTTAATAGAGTATTCATTACCAATAAAAATAATTAATCATATTTGGCACTAGAAATTATATATTTTAAAAATTAAAAGAATATCGATAATATTATAAACACTAATTTAGATAGATTTATCAAAAATTATAGTTAATCATATGTTGTCATACATGGAGAAGGTTGTTTGGACCAACAAGATTCATAACAACATACTAGTAAGTAAAATGTATAACGGAAAACCATCTCATTGCTGCCACTAAACTGGGAGAGAATAGGATGAAATGGAGAAGCGGATGTAACTAAGATGATATGAACTGAGTCATGTCATGTGTATGTGTGAAGATCACTTCCTAGAGGAACAACTCAACTGGAACAACGTATCTCCAACTCATATATAAGATATTATATTTAGCTGTCTCCATGTAAGAATCCATTCTCGAAAATCCAGATTCCTAATATCGGGAAATTCGGACTAGCCCAACATGTAGACCAATCCGAACCTCACAAGTTTTTTTGACTTTTCAAACATGTTTCCCAAGATAAGTTATATTTAATTTTAGAGAATAATGAGCATGTCTAATAAATCATAAGCATGTGGTACAAAAATAGATGGAAATACAGTGAAAGTCTTTATTTAAAATAAAACTCAACTACAAAAACATGTCCACAATACACAAGCTCAAAATCCAAAACCAGGCCTCAAGATTATTTAAAATAAAACCCAACTACAAAAACGTATCCACAACACACAAGCTCAAAATCCAAAACTAGGCCTTAGGCTCATAACTAAAACTTAATGTTAAGCCCAATACGTATTATCCAAAACATGGTATAAGTCCAAAAATCAAAGTGTGATCAAACCAGGATAAAGGTGCCAGTAAAACCATGTAGTGTCAATATAGATGTGATAGTCCAACTACTAAGGTCGTCTAGAAATTCACTCCTCAAATCGAGTGCCTATTGCTCACATACTAGCCCTGAAAAGGGAAAACAACAGCGAGATGAGATCACAGGGATCTCAGTAGGAATCATAGCATCATAAGCTCTATGGGAGAACAGAGACATATACAAAACATAACATAAAACAGTTTATTTTAAAACAATTGAATTTGATACATCAAAAGTGCACACACACACAGAAGAACAATGTCATGTACTTAGTGTTAAATGTAATATAGAAAACTAGCCTAATAAGTTATAACACAACGAAAGGAAACCTATCGGGATGGATATGGAAAACACTTCACAAGTAACCCCCGATAAAAGGAAATCGGAAACCCACTGGTAGTGTTAGTTTTAATTTTGAAAATCTAGTGTATGTAGTCCCTACTACCAATGTTATCCGAGACTAGACATAGAAACATATTACACAATCATACATGTCTCAATACTAATAACTGATAAGCCCGCAACACAAATATTAGGTAATACGTAACATCAATCATACAACTCTCAAGCAGGCAAGTAACTCTCTCTAACTCAGGGATTCTGTATACTCATCTCTCTAACTCTCTCTCCAAGCGAACGCAATAGGCTGTAGGATACCAAACTCATGAATATATATGTAGAACTCAGAGATACATTTATAAAACCAAAGTACGTTTACAAATAGAAATATTTTTTATAAAACCATGATATGTGCAATGCAACACAACCATCCTCATGAATAGCCAAGTAAAACTCAACTTACCGGACTAGATCTCACATTAAGGATTGTTTACCAGACAATAAACTCGCAAACCAGGAACTTATTTTCACACTCTGGGAACAAAACTCACTAGGTATGAACGAGAGAAACAGTCGAGCAAGCTAGCCCTACAGAAACCCTTAACAAATACTCTAAGTTAAGCTCATGTTAACATTAAAATCAATTCCTTATTTTAAAGTCAATCATTTTACAAAATATTCAATTATGTATTAAAGCCTTATATTCACTCTTATTACTTTCAAACACTAACCTATAATTATGCTAAGCCCATAAACTAACATTTATAAAATCTGCCAATACAAACCATTGACCCACCACTGAAAGCCCAATATAAATAATAGTCATAAATCCAAAAATCTTTTTTTTTTATTTAAGCCCACAAACTATAATCTTTGTTTGACCAAACTCTTATGCAAGCCCACAAATCATAACCAAGATATCTTTTTCCTCAAGTCTATAAACTAGGCATAACTCGTTACCTCAACCCTATGCATAATAAGTTTAAAAAAAAAAGGGAAGCCAAGTGATGCTAACCAAAGATAGAGCACTAAGAAGAAAAAGGGACAGCAACCCTCACCTAGTCCTATGGGTCCTCTTTTCTTTTATTATTTTATTTTTCATTTTTTTTCCTCTCTCTCTTTTCTCCTCTTTATCTCTTCTCTTACCACAAAATCAGAGTCAAAAACTCACTTTAGAAACTCAAACATTTTAGATATACACAACAAACACAAAAATAAAACTGAATATAACTAAGAAACCTAAGTAACATAATTGTTGCATAAATTGTAAACTCGCATTCACAAGTATACAATTATCAAGTAATATAGGTACAGAGTACCAGATATCATTCTTACAGAGAAACTATTCAAGCTCAAGCAATTGTTTTAATTCTAACTCCTAGTTAAATGAATCAATCAGGTGTAAATAAAGTAAAATTAAAATTAAAATTAAAGGATTCATACAAATAAGAGAGAACTAAGATTAAAAGAATTTTAAAAAATAAAATAAATCCTCGTTCTATTTATAATTCGGTTTTGTTCTTGAATATTAATCTGATAACACTTTCCCAAGTTGATTATCAGCTGACCAATATTAATATTAACTATATTCCTATGTTAATCTTTACGATGAATCAAAAATTCAAAGTGAACCCTATACTTGATAGATATATTCTTATTCTATCAATCTTTAATACTCCTAGGATTTCTATCTTCTCGTAAGAACATAAGATCGTCTCCTAACTAATCTTAAGTTCACCTAAACACATCTTGATCATAATTGTTACAATATATGCTTAAAATAGAAATAGAATGAAATATGGATAGACAACAGGTTAGGTAACTAGCACCAGGAGAACAAAATTAACAATAGTTGGAAAGATAATGTAAGACAATAAATTGCATTAAATAAACTTCCAACAACAATACATACCTATTATTCCTATTGGATCGGAAATACGTCAAAGAAAATAACTATTACGATGAATGAAAAGCTAAATTCTAACAAAATACTCTAATGCCTCTAGCTATGTCATGCTATGATTTACATAGTAAATCCTCTGCTTATTATCTGCTAACATAATCCTACATGATGGCCTACTTCTTTTATTTGATTTGTTGCTTCATGTTCAATTGGTGTGGCTACACTTTCGGTACATGAAGTCATGCTTGAACTACCTAGTGTGTGTACTTATGGAAGCAGTGGATGGGCAAGATCAATTTGAAAGAGAATAATCGGCCATGTGGTTAGATTTTGTAAGTCTAAAGAATCAAATTTCCAAGTCTAAGGTGTCAAGGGGCCGGACGATTGAGCGAGGAGTGCAGAGTCCAATTGGTCTGACTAACAAGTCCAACCGGTCAGACAAGGATGTCCGATGAGTCATCTTACGTGATTATTGTGCTTTAGTTGCTTTTTCCACCTATAATCCTATATCGTATAGAATATCAACACATACACTATTATTAGATCATTTTATTCCAATTTATGTCATAAACATTCACAAATAATAGTGTATGATATTATAAATAACAGGGTTGTAAGACCTCATCTCTCCAAGTGTCTAGTCAGGGAGACCATTCAATGAGAGTGTTCAATTTTGACCGTTTGACTCAAAAGTTGACTGTTTGACTAGGAGTTGACCGTTAGGGTAGACATAGTCATAGAAAGCCTATGTGTGCATCTAGGTGTCTTAGCCAGTGTTCTAGGTCGAGCATCAAGGTTTGAGCTAGTGGAAATCGATATTGGCCGGTTCAGGGTCTGTGTTGAGTGATCATAGGGCTTTGGGCCGAAAAACCCGTTTTGGGCCCGTTTGATATTTTTCGAGCCCAATTATCTATTTTTTAGCCCAAGTAATTATTTTAACCTATTTTTGATGATTTTTGGTTTTAAAATCTGTATTGGCCCACTTGGGGCATGAGCTTTTAAAACGCTTTTGTTCGGGTCCTTTCCAAGATTTTGACCCCGAGGTACAAATACTCAGCCCGACTCGACACTTTGAGTTTTTCTAAGTGTCGGAACAACAACCCACCCTTCTCTCCCTCTTTCTCTCTCTCATTCTCCCTCCATAAAGCACCTATTCGAATTTTATTGATTTTCTTTCGACGAAAACAACCGGGCTTTATCCCTAAACAATTTTCTAACCTACCGCAATAGATTTCCACTATTAGTTTTGGACCGAAAGGCTGGAATCAGATCGCTCTTTGTTTTAGGACATTTTTGGGGATTTCGTGGTAAGTGCCCTAAATCTTTATTTTTGTTGTTGATTTTTGGTTCCTTTAGATTTTTGTTTATATCTCTAAGCTATTTTGGTGGTTTAGATTTCATGAAAACACCCTCTGGTCCATGGGTGAGCATTTTGGGTTTCAGTGGCGTTTTTGATAATTTTCTGAGTTTTGTGATTTTGGCTTAATTGATGAAATTGGTGGGTTCTGATGCTTGGGTTAGTTGATTTATGAGTTGTGGAGCGTGTTTGTTTGTGGGAAAAGAAACCCAATCGTATGATTGGGTGAGATTGGGTGTCGATTTGGAGCCGTGAGCGGCTTGCGTGAGTTTTGGGCATTCCACTAGTTGGTTGGATTTTCGGTTTTGTAAGCCAAGAGTGTGTTGTTAGGGTGAGCTTTGTGTTAGTGTGAGTGCTGATGGGGTTACTTAGGGTTTGTTTTTAGTTTCGACTCTTTTTGTCGATTTTGTCGGTTTTTTAGCTTATGTGCGTTTTGGTTTGATTTATATGTTTAGACAATGCTGTAGCGGTCAATAAGGGCAAGGGTATTGCCATTGAGTTTTCTGTGTGATAGGAGGTGAGAGTTTACATTTCATTTTCTTACATAGAAACGTTTTAGTTTTGATAAGTTAAAATGCGAAACATGCTTGGTTTTGATTGGAGGCTATGCGTTCATTGTGCATGATGTTCATTTTAGCTTCACGATATTGCTTTCCATGATTTGGATGGATAAACTATGTGTTTGAACTCTTAACCATGTTGGTTAAGTGTTTATGCATGTTGAGTGGGCATGTGATCCAATGTTTTGAAACAGTTCGATTGTTTGCGTTTATACCCATGCATGGTTGTGTTGGGTCCCTTTTGATTTGAGTGTTTTGTGGCTTCAGAGGTGTTTTTTATTGCTTAGAAACTTTAGTAAGGGTTCCTGAGGGTTTGAGTGAGTTCCGGGATCGTTTCGGGTCATTTTCAGGGTGCATAACTCATCTGAGACAAGCACATGCCCGTATACTTTTCCAGAAGCCCATGTACTATTCTGGACCAAACAGTACACGACCTGTGTAGGGGAGTGCACAGTGGTGTACTCAGGTCATGTACATGTACACTGCTTACATAGGCAAGTACACGACCATGTACTCAGGCTGTGTATTGATATGTTCCCCCCTGTTTCAATTTCACACGCCTACGTACCTATTCCAACAACTCCCACACCCTTTTCGCAACCCGTGTACTCTATTTTGAGACCCCTAAACCTATCCAACACCAAATAATTATTGAATCACACTCCAAATCAACCCCTTTAATATGTTTCGCATTTCATGCATTATGGGTTTCAATGTAAAGGCTATATATGCATGTTCTTAGGAATGACATAGAATTGACAGTTAATGTTCGGCCAAGCAAGGTAAGTACATAGAATCCCAGTAGAGGGGAATATTAATTACCTAATTTTGTCGTATAAATGGATTATATATGTGTGTATAAATTTGCTATGACTTAGCAGTCTGCCTGAATTTGTTATGACTTAGCAGGCTACTTGAATTTACTATAACTTAGTAGGCTATGTGTTTATATATATGTGGATTGTGATTGAGTGAAATAGTGTGATTTCTTCACTCAGTTTCAGATAACATTGACAGTAAGGGATTTATATGTATTTTGTAAACGAAAAATTAAATGTTAGTGAGCTTTCGGTTTCCCTTTAGCACGGGAGTTACTTGTAAAAGCTTTCTAATCCACCTCGATAGGTTTTAGGGGCATAGTAGTCCGTGTGATAATGTTGTGTGCTATGAGTTTGTAAAACCTATTGAGTTGGTCTTTATTTCATTGTGTTTTACAATTTATGCATTATGCATACTTTCTTGTGAAACACATTGAGTGTACGCTTAGTACACATGGATGATATTGTGTATGCCTCTATTCCACAAGATATGTTTATGACGCTGTAACTTCCACTAAAGTCTTTGATCTCACCCCCTCTTGTTGATCTTTTCAGGGCTAGTTCGTTTGTCGTAGCCTTGCATTTTTTAGGTTATATTTTCCCGGTGTTGGTATTAGAGCTGGACTATTGCACTTGCATATCTTGGAAGCTCAACATGTTTTATGTTTTTGATATGAGCTTGTGAGTATGGTCTCTGGGTAGCATGTTTGGGCCATGCGGTCTATTGTATGTGATTTAAATACTTCTATAGTATATGTGTGCATACTCTGTTGAATGTTTTGTGTCGGGTATATTTTTTGACGTGCCATGCTCTTTTTAAAAGGAAAAATTCAAATTTATATGTGTTTTTTGGGATTATAGTTTTGGAAAGTTAATATAAGCCTTGTGTGGTTTTAATTGATCCACGTGTTGGGTCGATCGGGACTACACGGCGGTGAGGGTCCCATTTACCGAGAGCAGGTTCTCACAAGGGTCATCAATAATAGATGATCCTAGAATGAGAGTCACATAATACGTAGGGTATAAACCTCCATTCAAAACCACACAACAAGTTTTTATTAAACAGAAAAAGGGAAGGATCAAACTGATGATACGATGACTGCCACCTGCGATTGCGAATCAGTGGCAATGCCCTTCCTTTTGTCACATAAACCTGATCCGCCTATAAACGCACATACACACTATGAGGAAATGAACAATAGATACAATAGAACATCAAACAGAAAAGGGACTCCCTAAAGACCTCTCAGATTCCTCACACACACGCTGGAACACATTGGGACACTTATCTTGAAAAAGCCCAACAAAATGATTAAACAGACAAATGCCCAGATGGATGAGTGCAATGGAAACGAACTGGATAAGAAAGACAAGAGAATAAGGAATAGAAACTAAGGATATGTAATCAAAATAACAAAAGAAGGGAAGAAGAAACTGATGGTTATATGCATGCGATGAATGAATGGAAGAAAAAGGATGGATGTCGGCACTCCAAACAAGAAAGAAACGAAGTAGGGCTAGTTGAAAGAAAATAGGAAAGATGGCACGACATAGGAAACAGGTAATAACATAGGGTTTTTGGGAGGGAACTGGAAAGAAAATGAAAACAAGAAAGAAATGAGCGGTTGATGGCTTTCTGATGGCTAACGTAAGCTTATATAGCATGGGTCCTAAAACCCTAATAACCTAACTTGGAAAATTGAGCACAGACAGGAAAGACAAACCAACGGGCGCATGACCAAATAATCAACCCAAATAAAAACGAGCTTGCTCAGGCCAACAAAATGACCCAAAAGCCCACAGCTATTCAAAATGATCCCAAAACACGATCGGGTGTAACATGAGCAAAATGGTAATTTTTACAGCCTTGATTTCCGATTCTATCAACAACTCAAACATACACGTGGGCCACTAAAATGCTACTGACTAAGCAAATAAATAATGACTGGACGGAGACTAATGTGGGTCATACAATATGAGCAAGGGACATTACCTTTTGACCATCTCCTGTATGTTGATATATGAATAAAACATCATTTTTCATTAAAAAAAAAACTAATTAGGTGTTGTAGCCTTGTAGATTATTCTTTTTATCTTAGTTTCCCGAAATAATACATGTGAAGAGTATCATCCCTTTTATTATATCATAAAGAGATGTTTACGATATAATATACTTGAATCAATAATAATATTATACCTCTCGGATTGTTATAGCTATGTTTTGTATAGTTATGTTTGATTTCAACATCAAAATCACTCATTAATTTTATGTTTGATAAGGAAATTAGTTTTGATGAACTAATAATTTAACAAATCCCATTAGTTATAACTAATAAAAATATAAAATTATTTTAATAAAAGATTAAAAAATCTTTATTTAATTTTAAAATTATTTATTATAAAATACTAATAAAGAAACCAAATTAATTTTTTATTTAATGAAGAATAAAATCAGAATATTCAATCCAAAACCAAACTAACAATTAAATTAATATACCAAACATAGAATTAATCTTTAAACATCAATAATAATTCATCCTACCAATGAGTGACTCAAGATAAAATTTACAAATAAAAAAAATAATTTACATATTAAGATGTTAAACACTAACGAGTTCTTAGCCCAATTCCTGCTGTATTCTAAACAATATTATAAGTGGAGCTCTTAGTTTTTGAAGCCATGAATAAAATAATTAGCTTAGAAAAAAATTAGTAAAGGAAGCTAAGATCTCATGCTTCTAAGAATTGTTCCTGCTCCAACGATTCTTTATAATCAAAATGGTTTTTAACTTAAAAGAATTGTGAGAATAGGAATTATCAAAATTGAAATAAAATTTTAAATAAAATCATTTTAATTATTATTATTATTATTATTATTATTATTATTATTATTATTATTATATAATTTTTAAAAAAATTAATAATAAAAATGTATAAAATAAAAAACTAATCTCATCCATTTTGGGAAACCAAATAGGACGTAAAGGACATGTAAAGTTTAAATAAAGTTATTCAAGTTATTTCGTGAGTATAAATCTCAAGCGATGCTACATAAATCACATATTATTGCTAAAATAGATGATGGATATTCAGTAAAAAAAAAAAAAAGCTTTATGATTTATAGATTAGGTCTTCCCATTTATCATATGGGTTGGCATTAAATTGCAGCACAAATGCAATGCAATTGTAAAACTGAAACCTTTCTACATAAACTTATAACAGAATTATTATATTTACAATAAACCATGAAACCAAACTAAATTCTGATCAATCAACGACGAGGGCTGCTAAATCATGAATGGAGTTGGAGAAAATGTTGGAATAAGAGTCGGGAAATGATGTCGCCTGAAATAGTAAACGAAAATCATATCGTATATCAAATATTTGCAGCTCTCTAATAAACATGCCACAGCAAAATACTGCAAACAAAACTGATAAACAGCTCCATTCAAATACTCATAAACTGTTCAAATAGTGATAACTTTTTAAATTTAAAGTGTTTCCACCTTGATTGATTATTCCGTTGTTGATAAGAAAAGATTGAAAGTCTCAATCTTTCAGTTTTACTTCTTTAATGCGCTAGTCACCATGGGACAGATCATTTAGCAAGATTATGAAGAAATCTAATGACCAAAGAGAGAACGGAACCATAAGGTAAGATATGTAAAAAAGTCGTCTCCATCAGAGGTCTCAAATTCTTTTCTAGTCGTTTTCAATTCAAACCACTTGTATTGCTAATCAGTAACGAAACTCTCTTCTCAAAATCATAACCTTAACATGATTACTCCGAAAACAGACTAAAGATAATTTTCGTGTCTAAATTAATGTTTCATTTGATATTTTTGTGCATGTATTTATTATTTATTATTTTCTGTTTAGATGAATAGAGTGAAAAAAAAACAAAAATCATCATCTGTAATCTTGTGCGTAGCCAAAGATAAGAAAACTAAAGAGAGGAAAATAATAATTACCTATTATCCCCATTGTAAGACGTTACGCTGGATATAGTCCTGACTTCACCGCCGCCAGTGTTGGCTTTTCTCTTAACCATCCTCTTCGTTCTCTGGTCCTCCGCAAGCACGGTATCCTCCGATATCGCAAGCAGTGTCGGCTTCCACTCTCCAGAGGAATCCGCAGAGCTGATCCTCTTTTTCCTCCTCTGCCTTGGCATCGCCATGCTTAGCGTTCTCCCGAGCGGCCGCGAGTTCTCCGCCGGCCTCCCCGCTGTCTCAGTAGTCTCCTCTAGCGAACCACCTACCGGTCCGCAACACAGCACGAATTCCGGAAAGAATTTCATTATATTTGTATAGAATCAGTAAAACTGAAAGAAAATAGAAAATTCATAAAAGAGAGATGAGAAGAGGTTATCCTGGGCGGTTTAAGTGGATGATAGGTGGTTGACAGTTTGGGTTCGTGGTGGTTATGAACCTCCTGAGAGAGCTATCGAGTCGACGATGAGTAGGGGCTATATAGAGAGAGAGATCTTTTTGGCGTTATCTAGTTTGGGATAAGATGGTCATGGACTTTCCTATTATTACAAATATGCCATGCTTTTCGTTACTGGCCACTGAAGCGGATGTAGTCCCCGGGTTAATATCGTCTTATTCCGCATGTGAGGAGAAAATGGACTCTCCTCTTACAAATTTTAGATTTATACGAAAATTTATTATATGGATGGCAAATCCTTTTCATATGAGATGCCCCTGTGATTCGGAAATATTATAGGATCCAAAGCAATCAAAACAAAACAAAGATAATTTAAATAATTTAGCAATGTATAATGAAAATTGAACTTTTTCTTTTTTCATAATATTTTATTTTGTTTTATTTGAAATTATTTGTTCCTTTTGAGTTACACATGAATTATTCGGAATCACGTTGATTGGTTGTTACTCCAACTGATTCTATTTAGGTTGGCAATTGAGTCGATAAATATATATTATTATAATTTAATTTAATATTTATTTATTTATTTATTTCCAACAATAATTTTAATTTCCACAATTTTGAGTAATACATGTAACAGTTACTGCTAAATAAGTGATTTTTGCTTAACTCAAATAGTTTGATTATGCTCGATAAGCTTATTTCAAACTAATAAGAAAATCATATTCATATTAACAATAGATTTCATGTTTTAAACATCCAAACTTATTAATTGAAAAATAAAATTATAATTCTTAATGCATGCTGTGATTTAGTCATCGACCTTGGTGCAAAATGACGCCATTAGGTCTCCCTTCCTGCTAGGTTTGAAGAGCTATAGGATATATTAAATTAACGTGCATAAGCATAATGGACGTGGAGTGCTAAAAAGATTATTGACGTTAATTACATGAGCAACTTAAATTATTCGGTTCCTTTTTTTTCTTAAATCACAGACAGCTGCTGATTGGATATCACAAATGAAGGGTGTGTAGAGGGATCGTGGCGCACCTCAAGTTTTGTTTACTTGTATTAGTGAGTATCCTGCGATTGACAACTGACAATTGACAACCTCAACTGGATTAGCATGGCCCAATCACCAAATGCGCATGTTGTCTAACCAATGACTCTACCTTTTGGCTTCAAAATATGATTATCATGTTTAAATAAAATTATTTCTAAGTTAGTAGTGTGTTTAGGCATACTGTGACGATATTAAGATATTTGTGTTTTGCACATGTGATTTCTACTATGTGAGAAATACGATTTCTTCGTATTTCGTGCTTCAACCACAAAAGTTGAAGGCATTAATTACCCTACCCCATCCTTGTACGCATTAAAGGTGCAATTCCCACCGAGAATTAGAAATTCATTTGCCTCCACAAAATACATCAAGCGGACACAGGTGTACAGTATCTCCTCAACTCCCACATTCCCTCAACTAAGATGATTCATGAATCCTGTCCCATTTTTTTCCTTTTCATTTATTTCCCTTTTCTCTCTAGAAACCTCTCTCAGACGTGAAACATTACGAGAAAACGGCAAATCGAGACACTGGATGGCCACCCTTTTACAAATGGCAACACCTAAGCGTTCGTCCATTCTTTAGAAATTACAAACAAAGAATTGCCTAGAGACGAGGACGCTTTGAATATTGGCATTGCATGCATCTTTGCTGGTCTTATCATGTTGAAAATGGGTCATATTCTGAAGGATCTTCTGTCAAGTCAATTTCAGCTGTAATGGAGTTTGGGTTGTGTTGCTTCGTCATGACGGCATATAATCTGGCTTCATTGGCCCATTTGACAATTATGTGTTTGTATTGATTGGGTTTAGGACACCTGTTCCCTGCATTCAATTTGCAAATTTAGATATCATACTTTGGATTTTGTGTTCAGTTCATGTAATGTTTGGTTAAGAACTTAAGATAAAGCTAAATGTTATTAATAGTTATGGTGTATTTGGTACCAAAAATTAGTAGTATTAATTTTGTAAAACTAATGTTAATTTATTAATTTTGTCAATAGTTATTTTAAATATATAAATATTATCACACTAGTCCAGCTCTCTTATCTATTACATCATTTTTTTAAACAACCACTATTGAATAACCATAGAAATAATAGAAAAAGGCTATACTGCAAAAGACATCGCAATTATTTTTGTTTAAGAATTTAATATTTAAGTTAGTAGAAGATACTTTGTAGTCCTTTACCATATTAGTTTTTTTTTTATTTTCGTTATATATATATTCGTATCTTGTATGCTAAGTTTTGTTAATCATTAATTTAACAAATTTAATCTAATAACATAACAAACATAAATTCATTAATTAGTTATTGTTTTACAACATCAAAACCAACAAAATTAACAAATCAAACATAGCATTACATAAACTACAAATTCTTAATTTGGATGTTAGAAGATTAATTATGATCGCGGGGCACCCAAGTAGCCAAATAGTGGCAGATATTAAAAGATCAATTTTGCTCTGTAAACAATTATAAGAAACCATTAAACAATTATCTCAGAGCTCTCAAATTTAATATTATCTATGGATAAAAAATTATCAATTATTGAAATTTATTAATTAACAGAATTATCACTTATAATTAATATATTAAATAATAAATAATAATATTTAATATGACATGTGATTAATATTAAATAATAATATATTATCATATTGTTCCTTATTGATAATGTGTCTTTGCATATTTTGGATAGTCTCAAAGTGTTCGATGTCGAAATCGTCATACTTCCACAGAACACCACATCCAAAATCTAACTGATGGATGCTAGAATAATTTCATTATTTAAGCGTCAGTACCGTCGTTACCATTTACATGCAGTGTTTGATATGAACGAACCAGGTTCCAAACTAATATTTACATGGTTGACAAACTAATTGTAATACGCTGGAGCAAAAGTAGATATTCACAATCTGTGATTACAAACTACTTCAAGCACATTGGGCTTTCCCAATCAAATTGCTTAGGAGAATAAAAAAATAAAAGCAGAGGAAAATACGATCAACGAAGATCGCAAAACAGTAATTGAAGCATTTATCATTAGCCATCTGATATCAATTAAGAATCTTTTGAATCGAATACAGGAATTGTAAGAAGTGCATCAATAATTTGATGTATGATGAGCTTTTTTTTTTTTACTGATAGCAACCACAATACAGATGAGATGGAAGAAATAAATGTCAACCAAGATAACATAACTTATAGTCTTTGTGATCAGAGTGGACTAAAAAAATACATTGAGAATCTTACACCATCTACACATTATTAGATATATAGATAACAAGAATACAGTAATCTCTCAAAATTAATAAATTTCTAAAATTTTATTATTAATTATTAGAGAATATTAATTTTTAAAATATTAAATTTAAGAAATCTGTTAATCCTTATGAGTTCAGCATAATTTTGTCGGCGTGCCAACTTAAGCTTCACGTCCATTTCTGCTGATATATGCTTATACTGTTTCTTCTTCCTCCTGCTGCTAGGACAGAAACTGAATGGAGTACCGCCCAAATAAGATTAAATATGCATACGTAAATTACGCCTAAAGAAACAATCTTTGTTCCTGAATATAAAATCTAATCGTCAAAATGTGAAGAGGATGTAACTCGCCAGCAAATTTTTAAATGATACAGTGCTAATACACAGTTTAGCACAATACACAAAAATGGTTAAGCAACTTACGGGTTGCCGTCCATTCAAGACACAACATTTTAGTATCCAAGAAAGTTCAAGTCCAGACAAGATGATTATAGCTGAGGACCATGACCATGAATTTTGAGTTCCAATGCTGTGAAAACAGAATGACAAAAAGGTACCGAATGCTACTTGCCGATCGGGCAAGGTTGAACGTGGTAGTTATTGCCAGCGATATCCATTACCCATGAATTTCCCACCCATGTTGGTGTTATTCCCAGGTGGAGGGGTTGGTTGTCTGGGTCTTGCATACTCTGCGAAAATAACCCAGCCATCCAGAAACTGCCAGCAAAGAGAAAGAGGAAAGATGTTAAGATTTTGTAACAGAAACAAAATTATTATCAAAATTACCAGAGCTATGAATTATCAAGTCAAAACCAAACATTCGTAATTAAATTTTTTTTTTGAATTTTTAAAGGATATTATACTCCTTTTGAATTTTTTTATTTATATATTAAGGGTGGATCTAGTGTTCCATACCCAAAATCAAGAATTGAAACCTAGTTAAGAATAAATAAAGCTTACCACTTAATCACATATCGGTATAAACATATCAGATTAAACCGTACAACATTTACTCATATCATGTAAACAGTTGAAGATATTCTTGAACTTAGAGCTTAACAAACTCAAACACAAGAAGTCTCCCATTCCGGCTTCTTCCCAAAAGTTCTGAGGGGAAATTCGAATATATGCAACTTCCAAGTTGGTCAACATGGACCGAGGCCACGAGAAGAACACCGAATAAGAGCGCCATCAATCAGACAGCACAGAAGTTTTTGTTTTGGGAAGCAAAAAGTCAACAATGCATGCATCAAAGCATATGCAATACATTGCTTCATTAAGTTTAAGACCAGCCGGAACATCATTAGCTCATCTCAGGTAGACATTCTTAAAGCACGCAATAAACCAGTTTAATGGCAGATGATAGCTAACGATAAGGTGGATGATTCCAGGCCCAAATCCAGTCGAAAAGAGAAAAAGATGAGCCTGTTTTCCAAACAATTAACTTGTTTGTTGGTTACTCTTTTTTTCTCTTTGTTTAAAGCATTATGCATATTTCTCCGTCCATGCCCCCATATATTGCATTGCACTCCTCCAACACCATTCTTAACACCTTGTCTACGACAGAAGTTTAACTACAGTCTGAAACAGTTAGAATAGACTTCAACATACTTCTCAAATGAACCAAAACATATATCTGTCTCAAACTCACCTTGCCATCCATCCCTTCAATTCCTTTCGCAGCATCCTCTAATGTGGCATATTTGACAAAACCAAATCCTTTAGAATATCCCGATACTCTGTCAGTTACAACTCTGGCTGCAACAAGCACCGGCATATTGAGTTATCTAAAACAAAAAAGTTTGAAAAACGAAATACAAAAGGCACACAAACCGTGAACCACTTCACCAAATTTGGCAAAAGCCTCCTGAAGCCCCTCTGTGGTAGTTCTTTTACTAAGACCTGGAAAATGTTCACCAAAACATAAAGTGAAAACCCATGACAGTTGAAGGACCCAGCTAAATGTTAGTCATTGCATCACCCATCCGGGCATACAAGGACTATAAGTAGATTGTCATGTTTTTCTATTGTTGTTATCACCTAGGTATCAAGATGTTTCCCGACAACTGTCCAAAGCCATCCAATTAAATTGCACAACATGTCTCGGGTTTTGAAATATGTATTATTTGTCAATCTGAAGCCTACCCTACACTTTGAGGGAGATCAATATCCATCAAGTTGCCAGTAACATTAGAATAGAACACGCAGCAACAATCATAAACGGGAATCAACATTTGCAAGACAGTCGTTACTACAACCAATATGATTTCAAAAGCAAGAAAACATCAATACCATTTGCCACAGATTTATTCTAAATAAGCAGCTTTAGTTGAATTCATAGCTTTCAAAGGATATTTCCAATTTCCCAACGATTGTGAACTAAAGTGGCTAAAAATGTGGATGAAACAACAAAAAAAGAGAAAAACAAACGAATTGCATAAAGAAATTTATTGGAAGTGCAAAGATCATATCTTACAGATTCTCTTGATTCCAACCACAATCAAACACTTGACAACAAAACGAATTGCATAAAGAAATGATAGCAACCAAGGCCGTTACACAAGACCCAAAGGAGAAAAGAAACAAAATAAGCAAAAATTAATAAAGCACGTAGACGAAGAAAGAAAGGAGACGTGCCGGAGACAAAGAGGTTGGTGTTGGGCTCGGCCTGTTCACGAGCAGGAGCCGAAGCAGCAGCCTGCGAAGAGAGGAATGGCAAAGTAGAAGATGTTGTTGAGAAGAAGCGAACGAAGCCACGGGGAACCGCTGCCACAGCCGCTGTCGTTGCTCTCATGGCCATGGTTTTGTAGCTTTTAGTTTTTGGGCAAGGGTTATTGGTTTCGGCTTAAACCCTCGTCGAGGAATTGTCGAGACAAAAGAAATCTAAGTCGCCTTTGAAATTACTGTAATGGCCTTGGTTTCTAAATTTTAATATATAGTTTATGGCTTTTGCGATACGACGTAATCGACCCACAAATATCTCTAGCTTCTTTAATTATTTTTTTCCTTTCTCCTTAAACGTAAAATTAATAAAAAGTTATATTAGTTTTATATTAAAAATAATATCTTACATATATCGGATAATTTATCATAAATTCTCGGTGCATGCAGGCAATAACACTTATATATATATATATATATATATGAGATATTTGTTGAATTATAAAAATATTTTAATCGTTATTCCTTTTGTGATTCCGTCTAAAATTCATTTTTTGGAATTTAACTCGAGTTCATGAATTAGTATGTTATGGTATCTCTTAAATACATGTGAACAAGATGTTTGTGATAAAATACCACTAGGAGAATCTATCGAATATTTTTTTTATTGGAAAAACCTCAGGCTAAAAGCGAAGAACCTAGACAAAAAACAATAGAGTTCGTGAGATCTGAAGCTAACTGCTAAAAAATACATGATGGAGGAGAATCATAAACTTGCAAACCTAATTGATGAGAACGCTTCATCCTTGCAAAGCTATTAGCTACCGAGTTAGCCTCTCTGAATATGTGATCAATGACCACTTGCTTAAATCAAGCAAGGACCTCACGGCACTGTATAAGCAAAGCGCTCCGTGGGGCTTTAGTTCCCTCAATCTCAACGCCATAGACTACATAGACTACATCCCACGAGTCGCATTCCAAGTGCAGGTTAATAGTGCCCAAGGATAAAGCCATGGATAAACTAGTTTTAACAGCCCACACCTCAGCCTCCCAAATTGACGAGCAAGCGACAGCATGAGAAAATCCTAAAATTCAGATCCCTGCAGAATTTTGCAGAAGCCCTCCTGCATAAGAAGTTCTTCTGCTATGATTCATACTACCATCACAATTTAGCTTCAATCAACCTGGGAATCGTAGAATCTATCTAATCCACTTTCCCACGTGTCTGGACCGGATTAGATTAACAATCCGAAGCTCCCTCATCGAGTACTCAAACTCCTTCCTCTCCTATAGAATGGTTTCTCCCGGATGCTTCCCCATATCACATTTCCCATCAAACAACTATTAT
This sequence comes from Passiflora organensis, assembly GCA_019739055.1. Lineage (NCBI taxonomy): Eukaryota > Viridiplantae > Streptophyta > Magnoliopsida > Malpighiales > Passifloraceae > Passiflora > Passiflora organensis. The sequence goes on from JAEPBF010000136.1 coordinate 5,672,719, forward strand.
TCCTCCACTTCCATGTTAAACACAGACCTTGTATGACCCAAGTTGGAAGTCAGCCATACCTCTAGATCCATAGAAAAAAAAGAATCAGAACCAGTTGCCTCCAGACATGACTAGGAAAAACATAGTCCCTTGGAACATGGATTATAGACTCCGACACCAGTTTACAATGTGGACAGCGATTATCATCTACAAAGCCCCTTCTACAACAGAGAAGCTTAGTTGTTGGCAGTCTGTTATGTGCCACTAGCCACAAAAAATAACAAACTCTTTCTGTAAGGACCCAAACCCGGACATCAAGCCCTTACCGCCATGAAACCCGGAGAAGCCCAATATGTGGACCAATCCGAACTCCACAATGCTATTTTGACTTTTCAAACGTAAATCCCCAAAAATAAAATTTAAAATATTTACAAGTTACAGCATGACTGATAAGCACTAAATACATGGCACAATAAATAACGGAGTAACATTCAAAACAGCGGAAGTCTTATTACAATAATACAAGACAAAACAAGTGAAACCATAACTCACAAGCCCCAAGTATCTGAAAACGAAACCACATGTCAAATCAACAAATACATAATAATGTGCCAATAAAACCAAACCATACTAACATGTGCAGATGCAATAGTCCCAGCGAGTAGTCCCAACGCTCACACTAACAACAGCTACTGATCACGATCTAATCCTGGGGAGGGAAAACAAAACGAAGGGGGTGAGATTTTCGAGAATCTCAGTAGGGGACAACAAGGTGAACTTATCAAAGGAGAGGAACAACAAGGAACTTATCAGAGGAGAGAAACAACAAGGAACTTAGCAAAGGAGAGGAACAACGAGGAACTTAACAAAGAGAGGAACAACAAGGAACTTAACAAAGAACTTATCAAAGGAGAGGAGCAACAAAGAACTCATTAGATCATCACTAAACTTGTAAATTTTCAAAACTTTAACTTTACCGTTTACTTTATAAAACGTTTACTTACTGGACCCGAAAATGTACTTTCGCTTTCAATGAAGAACTCAATAGGGGTCAATACGAAAACATGGGCGAACCGCAAATCACTTCCCGAGTAACCCCCGCTAAAGGGAAACCGGAAGCCCACTGGTAGGTTTTACATACACATTTTTTAAAAATATTTACATACATAGCCCCTTCTACCTGTGTTGTCCGAGACTAGGCAGAGAAAATACAATACACATCATACCTGTCTCAATACGTAATACGAACGAACCTGCGAAGACGTGGCAGGTAAACGTAAACATCACCCATACAACTCCCGAACAGATGAGTGTCTCTCCGCTTACTCTCGGAGACCGAGAACTCACCACGTTTGGCCAAACGTACGTAAGTAACATGAAAATTTCATACTTTAACTTTCATACAAAGAAAACTGGTTTAATTTTTCAATAACACTGGAATACCATATTTTACAAGTAAAACTCCACAATACGATATTTTACCATATACCGTCACAGAAACCTTTAATTACAATAACATTCTTACTTTACGGGCAATGATACAGAATCAGCCCAATTTACACAATAAATCAATCAAATGGACTTTGATTGATCACATGAAATTTTGGAGATACATTATGATACATTACGGGTACATACGGAAAACTCAATGTAATTTGGACAATGGATCCATTGGATGGGCTCTGATGGATTACACAACAATTCAATGACCCAAGTACGGATTTAAAATCAAAGAATACTTAATATGAGACAAATACGGTAAAGACCTCACATTATGATACTTTATAGCTACCTACGGAAGAGAACAATGAAATTTTGAACAATGGACCAATCGGATGGGCTCCGATGGACTATACAACGAATCACTCAAAACCAAGGTAAAACGGATTTTACAACAAGGAAATAATAATGATAAACCACATACGGTAAGGACCCTACCTTACGGGCTGAAGAAGAGGAAACGATACTCTTGCCTTTGTCCTCAACACTCGCCCTTCCTAAGAACACAACATTACGGATATTAACCTTCAAATGACTATAACTCAATAACGACACATCAAATGGAAAAACGGATCGCGCCATTGCGATCAGAACGTCGAAATTACCTAACGGGGAGGTTTTTCACTTTTTGGTCAAAGTCCACGGTCAACAGACGGTCGCCGGTCAACGGTCGCCGGCGGTGGCCGGAAAACTCCAACTTCATCCAAAACCGAAAATTTTTACATCAACATGAAGCTACAAACATCAGGATTATGAATCCGAAAACCAAACTTTAAAACTCACCTCAGATTGGCCGGAATCGACGATTTTCCGGTGAGAATTTCGAAACTTCCGAGCTCCGATCCGGGCGCGTCCGTGGTCCGATGAAGGTGAAACCAACGGAAGATTGATCGTGATGACGAGAGGAACACAATGGTGCAAACGGTTCGAAAATCAGACGGTTGGTTTGATACTGGAGGTAATTGAACTTAGTGAGAGAAAAAAAAACAGAAAATGGGAGGGAGGGGGAGACATTGGCCGGAACTGGGTTTTTAACCCAGGGGGGTGACGTGGCAAAATTTTGCCACGTCAGCACAAGTCTTACAACCTACCCCTTTACAAAAATTTCGTCCCCGAAATTTGTGTACCGTACTACTAGAAAAGATAGAGGTAACGCGCCCGTATAGACTCTTCAGTCTCCCAAGAGAGCTCCTCGGAATTACCACTACGCCAGGAAACTCGAACCATAGGTACTAAACGACTACGAAGCTGCCTGATCGACTCATCAACAATAGCCACTGGCTGAGCAGGAAACGACAAGTCACTGGCAACCTCTACCGGCGGTGCATCTAACACGTGTGACGGATCCCGAACGTACTTCCGTAGCATAGAAACATGGAAGACATTATGGATCCTCTCCAAAGACGGTGGCAGAGCAAGACGGTATGCCACTGGCCCAACGCGCTCGGTGATCTCATACGGTCCAATAAAGCGCGGCGCTAACTTGCCTCGCTGCTGGAACCGAAGTACTCCTTTCCACGGTGCAACCTTCAGGAATACTTTATCTCCAACCTGAAACTCAAGGTCACGACGACGATTGTTTGCATAACTCCGTTGTCTGTCCTGAGCTGTCTGCAAACGCTGTCTGATCAAAGCCAACTGCTCTGTTGCCTGATCTATCAACTCGGGACTGTCCAGACGTCTCTCACCTACCTCATTCCAACACAGGAGCGTACGACAACGTCTACCATACAAAACCTCATACGGTGCCATACCGATACTGACTTGGAAACTGTTGTTGTAGGCGAATTCTGCCAACGGAAGGGATCTATCCCACGTAGTATGTCTATCGAGCGCACACGCTCGTAACATATCTTCCAACGTCTGTATTGTCCTCTCAGACTGACCATCTGTCTGGGGATGGAAGGCCGTACTGAAGTTCAACCGGGAACCTAAGGCACGATGTAATTTCTCCCAAAATCGGGAAGTGAACCTCGGATCTCGATCGGATACTATGGACACTGGCACTCCGTGCAATCTCACAATCTCGTCCATATACCGGGAAGCTAACTTCTCTGGGGTATCGGAGACTCGTACAGGGAGGAAATGGGCAGACTTGGTCAATCTGTCCACAATCACCCATACTGCATCAAAACCTCGCTGAGTCCTCGGTAGACCCATAACGAAGTCCATCGTGATATGCTCCCACTTCCACTCTGGAATGGGAAGCGACTGCAACATACCTGCGGGTTTTTGGTGCTCGGCCTTGACTTGTTGGCATACGAGGCAACGGGCAACAAACTCCGCAATGTGTCTCTTCATCCCCGACCACCAGTAATGTTCCCTCAAGTCCCGATACATCTTGGTACTACCGGGATGAATCGAGAACGTAGAACTGTGCGCCTCGGTTAAAATCAACTGACGTAATTCCTCATCTCGAGGAACACAAATTCTACCTCGAAACGTCAAAATACCATCATCTCGAACCCTATACTCACTGACTGTATCACCACTAGTATCACTATCCAACTGCTGTCTCAACTGAACCAACACTGGATCCTCTTAACTGCTTGACTCGGATTTCCTCAAGTAAAGTGGGTATGGCAAAAATCTGTGCTAACAATGCTCCAGAACCATCACTGTCAAGCTGGACTTGAGATGCCCTTAAGCACATAAGCATCGGAAGGTACTCTGAACGGATATATGCTAAGGAAGAAGAAGTCTTCCTACTCCAGGCGTCGACAACAACATTTGTTTTTCCGGGATGATAATCGATTTCAAGGTCGTAATCTTTTATCAACTCAAGCCATCTCCTTTGTCTCAAGTTAAGCTCCTTTTGAGTCAGGAGGTACTTGAGACTCTTATGATCTGTGAAGACTCTGCAAGTCTCACCATACAGATAGTGGCGCCAAATCTTCAATGCAAACACCACAACTGCTAACTCCAAATCATGGGTCGGGTAGTTACATTCGTGTGGCCTCAACTGTCGAGAGGCGTAGGCGACTACCTTCCCATCTTGCATAAGCACACAACCCAAACCATGCTTCGAAGCATCACTATACACGACATACTCCTTACCGCTGACCGGTAAAGTAAGAACAGGAACGGAAACCAATCTGGATTTCAACTCCTAGAAACTCTGTTGACACTTCTCGGACCATACAAATGGTTCACCCTTACGTGTCAAACGAGTCAACGGTCCTGCTAACGTCGAGAAGTTCTCCACAAACCGTCGGTAATAACCGGCTAAACCCAGAAAATTTCGTATCTCAAGCACATTACGGGGAGGTTCCCATGATACAACGACCTCGATCTTCTTGGGATCCACCAATACTCCTCTAGCCGAACATGTCCCAAGAAACCGACTTCTCGCAACCAGAACTCACACTTGGAGAACTTGGCGTATAACTGTCGAGCTCTAAGTATCTCCAATACCATCCTCAAATGCTCAGAATGCTCCTCCTCTGACTTTGAATAAATGAGGATGTCATCAATGAAGACAATCACGAACCGATCAAGATACTCCCGGAATACTCGGTTCATCAGATCCATGAAGACGGCTGGTGCATTCGTCAATCCGAATGGCATGACCAGGAACTCGTAGTGCCCGTAACGAGACCTGAAAGCTGTCTTCTGAACATCCGACTCACGGACTCGCAACTGATGATAACCCGACCTCAAATCAATCTTTGAGAACACCGATGCTCCCTGAAGTTGGTCGAACAAATCATCTATACGGGGCAGTGGGTACTTGTTCTTCACGGTAACACGGTTCAACTGCCGGTAATCAATACACAACCGTAATGAACCATCTTTCTTCTTCACAAACAATACTGGCGCCCCCCACGGTGATACACTGGGTCTAATGAACCCACGATCCACCAAATCCTCCAACTGTGTCTTCAATTCCTTCATCTCAGCTGGAGCCATCCTATACGGCGGGATGGATATCGGGTTTGTCCCCGGAAGCAACTCGATCCCGAACTCCACCTCTCTCTCTGGTGGTAACCCGACTACGTCATCTGGGAATACATCGGGAAACTCACTAGCAATCGGAACCTGACTCAGCTCTAGTGACTCGGCTGAGGTGTCCCTGACATGTGCTAGGAATGCTGTACAACCTTTACTGATCATCTTCTTCGCACTAAGCCATGAGATCATACAAGTAGGCACAATACGCCTATCTCCCTCGAAGCAGTACTCCGAACTATCGGGTAGAGTAAACCAAACTCGCTTGGTGAAACACTCCATTCGGGCACGATACCGGGCTAAGCAATCCATACCCAATATAACATCAAACTCCCGGATGTCAAGCGGAATCAAATCTGCCACCAACACAACTGTACTCAACCTCAGAACACAACCTATATACACCTGACTGCATGTCAAAAGCTCACCTAACGGGGTCATAACCTCAATAGGTGGAGCCAACGGAGACAATGAGCAATCTGCACTAGCTGAAATTCTAGGACTGACAAAAGATCTATTTGCTCTTGGATCTAACAGAACTCAAGCAAAAACAAAAAATACAGTAATAGGACACTGAGTCTGTACTGGCTAACTGGAATGTTGACCCTGTGTCTGACTACCAGAAGGTCTGCCTAGTGCTTTGGATGGTGGCCTAGTAAGACCCTGAGAAGGTGTACGACTGCCACTGGGTCTCGAAGCATTAAAGGACTGTGATCTCGGTAACTTGGGGCAGTCCCTCGCCAAGACCAAACTCTGAGCAGTTGTAACATTGTCTGCTCTGTGGACACGACAGAATGTGGCACCTCTGACATCTGTCGCACCACGACATGAGTCTACCTATACTCTGACTGGAAGTTATCGACTGTGACTGGGAAGGTGTGTGACTATCACCTAGTTAATGAGACGGCCTCGGGGAATACTGTACTACTGAATGACTTGGTAGACGGTCAGATCTCGAACTGTGTCTAACTGGACCTCTGTTAGGTGCGATCAAACAGACAAGGACATCCTAATTAGTCTAAAGACTAAAGGGGACAATTAATACGATACAACGCTGGACTATGCACGTGCAGTGTAGTGAGTTGGAAATCATACTTTAAAAATATTATGAAAACATTTTCAAAACTTGGTTTGTAAAAACCTGGGGCTCCGCTACCACTCCTGTAAGGACCCAAACCCGGACATCGGGCCCTTACCGCCGTGAAACCCGGAGAAGCCCAATACGTGGACCAATCCGAACTCCACAAGGCTATTTTGACTTTTCAAACGTAAATCCCCAAAAATAAAATTTAAAATATTTACAAATTACATCATGGCTGATAAGCACTAAATACATGGCACAATAAATAATGGAGTAACATTCAAAACAGCGGAAGTCTTATTACAATAATACAAGACAAAACAAGTGAAACCATAACTCACAAGCCCCAAGTATCTGAAAACGAAACCACATGTCAAATCAACAAATACATAATAATGTGCCAATAAAACCAAACCATACTAACATGTGCAGATGCAATAGTCCCAGCGAGTAGTCCCAACGCTCACACTAACAACAGCTACTGATCACGATCTAATCCTGGGGAGGGAAAACAAAACGAAGGGGGTGAGATTTTCGAGAATCTCAGTAGGGGACAACAAGGTGAACTTATCAAAGGAGAGGAACAACAAGGAACTTATCAGAGGAGAGAAACAACAAGGAACTTAGCAAAGGAGAGGAACAACGAGGAACTTAACAAAGAGAGGAACAACAAGGAACTTAACAAAGAACTTATCAAAGGAGAGGAGCAACAAAGAACTCATTAGATCATCACTAAACTTGTAAATTTTCAAAACTTTAACTTTACCGTTTACTTTATAAAACGTTTACTTACTGGACCCGAAAATGTACTTTCGCTTTCAATGAAGAACTCAATAGGGGTCAATACGAAAACATGGGCGGACCGCAAATCACTTCCCGAGTAACCCCCGCTAAAGGGAAACCGGAAGCCCACTGGTAGGTTTTACATACACATTTTTTTAAAATATTTACATACATAGCCCCTTCTACCAGTGTTGTCCGAGACTAGGCAGAGAAAATACAATACACATCATACCTGTCTCAATACGTAATACGAACCAACCTGCGAAGACGTGGCAGGTAAACGTAAACATCACCCATACAACTCCCGAACAGATGAGTGTCTCTCCGCTTACTCTCGGAGACCGAGCACTCACCACGTTTGGCCAAACGTACGTAAGTAACATGAAAATTTCATACTTTAACTTTCATACAAAGAAAACTGGTTTAATTTTTCAATAACACTGGAATACCATATTTTACAAGTAAAACTCCACAATACGATATTTTACTATATACCGTCACAGAAACCTTTAATTACAATAACATTCTTACTTTACGGGCAATGATACAGAATCAGCCCAATTTACACAATAAATCAATCAAATGGACTTTGATTGATCACATGAAATTTTGGAGATACATTATGATACATTACGGGTACATACGGAAAACTCAATGTAATTTGGACAATGGATCCATCGGATGGGCTCCGATGGATTACACAACAATTCAATGACCAAAGTACGGATTTAAAATCAAAGAATACTTAATATGAGACAAATATGGTAAAGACCTCATATTATGATACTTTATAGCTACCTACGGAAGAGAACAATGAAATTTGAACAATGGACCAATCGGATGGGCTCCGATGGACTATACAACGAATCAATCAAAACCAAGGTAAAACGGATTTTACAACAAGGAAATACTAATGATGAACCACATACGGTAAGGACCCTACCTTATGGGCTGAAGAAGAGGAAACGATACTCTTGCCTTTGTCCTCAACACTCGCTCTTCCTAAGAACACCACATTACGGATATTAACCTTCAAATGACTATAACTCAATAACGAGACATCAAATGGAAAAGCAGATCGCGCCATTACGATCAGAACGTCGAAATTACCTAACGGGGAGATTTTTCACTTTTTGGTCAAAGTCAACGGTCGGTCAACCATGAACAGTGTCGCCGGTCACCTGTCGCCGGCGGTGGCCGGAAAACTCCAACTTCATCCAAAACCGAAAATTTTTACATCAACATGAAGCTACAAACATCAGGATTATGAATCCGAAAACCAAATTTTAAAACTCACATCAGATTGGCCGGAATCGACGATTTTCCGGTGAGGATTTCGAAACTTCCAGGCTCCGATCTGGGAGCGTCCGTGGTCCGATGAAGGTGAGACCAACGGCAGTTTGATCGTGACGACGAGAGGAACACAATGGTGCAATCGGTTCGAAAATCAGACGGTTGGTTTTGATACTAGAGGTAATTGAACTTAGTGAGAGAAAAAAAAACAGAAAATGGGAGGGAGGGGGAGACATTGGCCGGAACTGGGTTTTTAACCCAGGGGGGTGACGTGGAAAAATTTTGCCACGTCAGCCCAAGTCTTACACTTTCCGGACCAAGTCGCCTTCAGACATTCTTCCACAACCTCTTCTCAAGCATGGTCTCTTAGAGAGCAAAGCTCGAGCCGAAAAAATAGAAAACTATCCATCAATGGGGAATCTCCAATGCAAAAAATCAGGACCACCAGAAGGATATGGTGGCTGAATCTAGGCCAATAGTATACAAATATAAGAAGGTAAGAAGGCCTTAAATAAGGCCTAATTCCATCCCCCGAGGTAGAAATAAATTAGCAAATCGGGAGCCTCTGTAACTCTGAAGGTACTTTCAAATGTGCAAAGCCAATAATAAGCCCAGCCTGCTCAATACAGAGGTCCTCCTAAAATCTAGCAGAAGATTCATCCTCAAAATGCCAAATCCCATCCTTGAGAAACAAAGATCATATACCATGAAGAGCTCGTTAGGTAGAGGGACTCACTGCACTTAAAGATTTTTTACCATGAAGAGCTCGTTAGGTAGAGGGACTCACTGCACTTAAAGATTTTTTATGTATACTATCGAATGAAAAGGTATGCGCACCATACTTTGAACAAAGGACACTGGGCCCATAATTACTTTTTTGTGTGAGAAATTGCTAACCCAACTTCATAGTGATAACTTTGTTAGTCTCTGCAATTTGAAAGAGACCCAAATTCAAATCACCTTGATCTTTGATCATACAAATCGTATCCCAGCTAAGTAGGTGAACTTGTTACAGAATGATATGGCGCTCCAAAATTCTCTCAACCTAAACACTATCAACCTATACCCAAACCCATCTACCCCAGCTGTAAACACTACGAATACAACAACCCCATTAGCAGGCACTCAGTGCACCCTTCCAAACCGCAACTATCAAACCTAGCACTTAATGGTCAGCAAAACCCATTGCAGCCCCAGCAGGGGGGTCCATATTCGAAAGCAACAGGACAGGACGTGGACGCCAAGGAATATCTTCAGTAGCGAAAAGTTTGTCTCTTACTTTGTGGAGTTCATCCCTGACAACTGGGATCCAGATAAACTTATTCAGGTCATTAACAGTCGGGAACAGGTAGTTGATGTCTTTATCCCACACAAGCAAAGTGTGAGGAACTCTCGTTTTGGGTTTGCAAGATTCACTAGGAGCCATGATAATGAGGCAGCGCGGCTGGAAAATCTAAACTCCTTGACTGAGGAGGGTCATATGCTAAAGTTCAGCATAGCCAAATATAGAGTGGATTTTGGCAAACTCAGACTAATGGTCCATCGTCAAAACTTGGAAGGCAACAGGAAGAAGGAAGGCGTCAAGAGCGACGTCCAAGGTAGAGGCACCCGATCTTATGCGGAAGTGGTGGCGGATGACTACCGTAAAGCAGTAGTTCCAGTCACCATTCAAGTGAAGGCCTCGGCGGAAAATAAGGAGTGGCTCAATAGGAGCATGGTTGGGATAGCAAGGGACGGAATAGTTCTACACAATCGATTCCCAATAGTGGATGAAGAGAGAGGAGATTGGGAAGAGCATGCGAGACGATAAGTGGAAGTTGTATCTAAGGTTGGTCCACTTGACTGGGTGTGCTCTTTATCTATTATGAATTCGTGCTTTTGGAACATTAGGGGGATTAGAAGTAAAATAAAGATGGCAGATATACGTAATATAGTTATTAGAAATGAGATTGGGATCATGTTCATTGCGGAGACAAAAATGGAAAGTATGACAGAAGCGATGGTTAACAAGTTGTGGCCAGGACAAGGGGTGAAGTGGTGCATGAGTAATGCTCGGGGTACGGCGGGAGGTATCCTGGCTATGCGGGATAGCTCGACGATGAAGGTGCTAAACAAGAAGTGTTTTGATGGGTGGATCGCACTGGAGATAGAGTTAGTGAGATCGAGATACAGATATTGGACTGCAGGGATACACGCTCCAAACACTCCCCAGGAACGGATGGGCTTGTGGGAAGAAATCCTAGTGGTGAAGGCAGCGAATACAGCCCCATGGGTCTTGTTGGGAGATTTTAATGAGATACTATTATCCTCTGAAAGATTGGGCAGCCTGTTTGATGACAGGGGTGCGGAGAGGTTTAAATGGTTCTTGGAGTAGGGTGGCCTCGTTGACATACCATTACAAGGTAAGACTTTACCTGATTTTCTAATAGAAGTTCTTCCATAATAGGCAGAGGAGTGGCCAGTGCAGAGTGGGTGGCAGAAAATGGGAATTTCAGTCTAATAGCAGGGAATAAAAGACTATCAGATCATGTACCAATATTATTGAAGAAGGATAGTAGATCATGGGGTCCTAAACCCACGAGGTCTTGGGACTATTGGTGGGAGGAGAAGAATTTCATTGAGGTAGTGAGACAATTTTGGGCAGAAGGGGGAGAGTCATTCCCGGGCCGCTTTGCTTTGATCAGGAAACTTAAGTTTCTGAAACATAAGTTAAAAGAATGGGGAAGGGAGACCAGAGGCTAAGCTAGAGAAGATAATGACAGAGTTGGATAAGCTGGATCAGAAAAGGACAATAGACGCAAGCTTCAGCAACGAAGATGAGAGCTCCTACAAGACAATGAGAGTAAACATGTGGATATGCAAGAAGAAGATAGAATATTCCTGGAGGCAAAATTCCAGAATTCAATGGCTGAAGCTTGGTGACAAGAATACGAAGTTCTTCCATATTAGCGCCAGCACAAGACAGAAGATGAATTATATGGGATCACTGGAGATTGATGGCAGAAATATAGAAGAGTCGGAGGAGATTAAGAGAGCTGCTCAAGAGTATTTTAAAGGCATCTTTCAGGGGTATTCAGAGAGCTGGGTCGAATGCGGTAACATGAGGTTCGCAAAAATAAAAGAAGAGGACGCTGCGAGGCTGGAGAGACCTTTCACGACGGAGGAAGTAAAAGCGGCAGCGTGGGAATGTGGAAGTCGAAAGGCCCCTGGACCTGATGGATTCAACTTCCTGTTTATAAAAAAGGCATGGGAAGTGATGGGTGATGATATTGTAAGTATGGTGGGTGAGTTTTACTCGAAAGGAATATTACCGAAAGGAATAAATAATTCCTTTCTGGTACTGATCCCTAAGGTGGAAGGTGCGAAGAACTTGACCTTGTATAAGCCTATCAGCCTTATTAATGGCTTGTACAAAATCATTGCTAAGATGTTGACGATGAGGCTAAAAACAGTGATTTCACCGGTGATATCCCAAACACAGTCCGGATTTGTAGCAGGAAGACAATTAGCGGACTCGGTTATGCTGGCATCAGAAGTGATACACAGCCTGAAAAAGGAAAAGGGAAGTGGTTGGTGTTTCAAGATTGATTTTAGGAAAGCGTATGATACGGTTTGCTGGGAGGCATTGATGAATATCCTGAAAAGTATGAGTTTTAAAGATAGGTGGCGCCAATGGATCTCTCAATGTGTCTCCACAAGTCGTATAACGGTGCTGGTCAATGGAGCTACAACACAAGAGTTTGAGACGAGAAGAGGACTCAGGCAAGGGGACCCCCTATCCCCATTGCTATTTGATATAGTGGTAGAGGCCCTCTCACGTATGATTACCAAAGCTGAGGAAGTGGGGCTGATTTCAGGGGTGAGGTTAGGAAGCAGAGCAATAACGCATCTGCAATTTGCAGATGACGTCATATTATTTAGTGGGGATGACCTGTGCGGATTGAAGAACCTCAAGAGGGTCCTCCGATGTTTCACTTTGCTGACAGGGCTAAAGGTAAATTTTCATAAAAGTGCCTTAATTGGAATCAATCAAAGCAGGGAAGAGGCAAGAAGGGCAGCTGACATACTGAGATGCCGATCAGAAACACTGCCAATTAAGTACTTGGGGCTACCACTTGGGGCTAATCCAAGATGGTATAAGACTTGGGAAGGAGTACTACGACAATTTAGGAGGAAGCTGGTAGCCTGGAAAGGGAAGTTTTTGTCTTTGGGAGGGAGGATCACGTTGATTAAGTCGGTGTTAAACAGTTTACCAATCTTCTACATGTCAATCTATTTGATTCCCAAGCGAGTGGTAAAGGAAATTCAGAAATTGATGAAGAGATTTCTGTGGAAAGGGAATATTGAGACGAGATGTCTGCATAAGGTTCAGTGGAGGAGAGTATGTATGAAAACCGAAGTAGGAGGAGCCAGGATAGGCGACTTATATCTGAAGAGCAGAGCCCTACTCATGAAGTGGTGTTGGAGACTCCTTTGTGAGCCAGAAAGTTTATGGGCTTCGGCACTTACACAGGTCCTGCACCCACGATGGAGCAGAGACAGGATAGTAGTTTCCAACACTAAACTATCACTGGTGTGGAAGGACATTCTTAGCTGTGTGAATGGGGTGGATGAGTTGGGGCTTTATGTTAGAAATAATATAAGGTGGGAATTAGGACAAGGTGATAGGTTGCATTTCTGGTCCGACTTGTGGTGGCGCGACGTTCCACTCATGGAAAAATTTCCTAGACTGTTTGAGTTATCAATTGACAAGCAAGCACTCATCCAGGACATGGGTACTTGGAGGGGTGAATGATGGGATTGGAGATTTACCTTGAGGAGGGGTTTCTTTGCGTGGGAAGAGAATGTATATAATGAATTGGAGGAGTAGTTAAGGGGTGCTATACCAGCGAGAGCATTGAGTGATAGAATAGTGTGGAAGAATGGGGCTCAACAATTTTCTGTGAAGACTTGCTATGCCACGTTGGAGGAGCAGGAATTCAGAGAACTGGCGATTAATATCCCTAATGTTTGGCTGCATCAAGGAACACCAAAGAGTAAAGCCTTTCTTTGGTTAGCATGCCAAGATAGGATACTATTAAAAGGCAGGTTGGTTCAGCTAGGACTGCTAAGTGTTGGAGAAGCGAACTGCTTGGCTTGTGGAGAAATGGAGAATGATGCAAATCATATTCTGCTGAAGTGTAAGGCATCATGGTCTTGCTGGGTGGAGGTACTAAGAAGATGGGGTGTTCAGTGGGTATATCCAGATATTTTGGTGGACCTATTGAGACAGTGGGAGAGCATTTTTTGGCAGAAGAGGGTGAGGAAGAGGAAGATCTGGGATGCAATTATGGTGGCAGTGCTATGGAAGATCTGGCGTGCGAAGAACGAATGCATCTTCAAGGGTGAGAGAAAAAGTCCTAAAGATGTAGCATTGGAGGGGCTCTGCAAGGCATAAGTTGGGCAAAGGTGCATTTCAAGATGCAGTTTGGCAGAGAATCAAGTCTACTGCCGATAGAGGACTGGTGGCAAGTGCTGGAATGAAGGGGATTGTTCGGAAGAGAATCAACTCTACTGTCGATAGAGGACTGGTGGCAAGTGCTGGAATGAAGGGGATTGTGTAAAGTTAAATTACCTAGTATGTCAATTAGACAATTTAAAGTTTCATTGCCCTAGGTAGTTTGTATACCTCAGTGAACGGTTATGATTTCTAATTATATCAATAGATTTCATCGATTTCTCAAAAAAAAAAAAGGTAGGTGAAACTTCCTTTTCTCCAGCAGGAACTCCAAATAAAAGCATGAATTAATTGATCATTCTCACGAGTAACACCAACAGGAAGCATAATCATTTGCATTTGATATGATGGAATCGTTTTCTGCACAAATTTTGCTAATGTAATCCGGTCAACAAAGGATAGAGATTTGGCCTTCCAACTAGATAATCTCTCCCTGATCTTCTCTACCATACCTTGGAAATATCCCCTAGAAATACGGTCATGCAAAATCGGGGCTCTTAGATAAATTTTGAGGTTTCTGGTAATTGAGAATCCCAGCAAATCCCCAATTTTCTTTCTGCACCTGGTTAGTCGTATCATTCGAGAAAAAAATTGTGAGACCTGATCCTCCATAGGGTAGATATCCTAGAAGTCCACAGGGCTCAAGTACCTATGCAAGCTGAAATGATTATTTTGTTCTTGAAGGAATGGATGCGTGATGGGCCTAAAATGGTTATTGCCGAATATTTCTTGTTTTAATTTTGATTAATTATCTTTAGTTTTATCCTTTATTATCCAAGGTATTAGATAATTCTTCCTTTTAAATATAATATTTCTAGAATTATCCTTTTAAATAGAATTATCATTTTAATAGAATTATCCTTTTAATAGAATTATCCTAGCATAATTCGCCCTTAGGCGACAGGCACGAGGAAAGGCCTTAGAAGCAGTTCCTCATCCTTTGTCGGATTTCTACAAATAATAGCTTGTTTGAAAGCTTTTTCTATCCTCTATCCAGCTATCTTGGATTGGTCATTAGAAGGTTAGTTCTTCCCTGTCGAAATTCAAGTCATAATTCGTTAGTTTTTATGCCAAGATTGTGTAATTCTTCATTCAATTGATTTCTGTTGTTATTGTTTTTGTTCTTATGATTGTTTGGCATCCATTCATGTTGTAAAATCATGAATTCATCCTTTGAATCTTCCCTATATATGAAATCGACATGCCCTATTCCTAACCTTATGTTTGTCCAAATTTAATCAATTGACTTGTCTATTGGTTTCAGATCTTGTTCCTTTTAATCGTTTGAGTGTCTGGCAGCTATTTCTTCCTTATTCACATAAAATTGCAGCTTCTTCTTATCTGTATGATGAAATCTCAATTTACCCTATTAATCCCTAAGGTGTTGCCGAAATTTGTATGATGAATTAGGGTGAATAATTAGGTTGCTTATTGCTGAATTTTTGGACATCACATCACGTATTCAGGAGGAATATAGTGCTGTATCCGGATCGCTGGATTTTGGTAGGTTAATTGCTAAGGATTCCTAATGTTTTTGGTTTTTAATTAAGTAATCTTGTAGCTTAGTATTGTATGGTCTTTGCCTTGTGATTGTTTAGGAGATTCTGATCTTATTGGAAAGACAGAGGATTGCATCTGATTGAGACTCGTGAAAGGCAGGATCTATGCCTCATCGGTTCCTTTGGTTACCTTTTGATTGTATATTTGTTTTAATTATTGATTTTGGTTTGATTAACTTTGGATTGAGTGCGGAATTGATTGGTATACCTTTGGGTTAGTCTTGGAAATTACTAAGTAATAGATTGCCTAATTTGGTTATGACTTTGAGGATTGTTCATTGATTTGTATTGTGATTTGATTTGTATTGTAATTTGATTGAGGATCATTTGTTGTGATTTGTGTATGCGTCTGCTATATGTGTATACGTGTATGTGCTTTGTTTGAAAGATCTTTTTTTCGCTGGTCATGCGAGGTAAGTATTGTTGCTCTTAAGGAGAGGAGAGGTGCTTACCGAACCGGGAGGTTTATTGGTGGTTATTCCCAGCAAGAGCTCATTGGATGCCTTGTGGGCCAGTTTGAGTCTGGACGTCAAGATGCCTTATATGCCAGTTCAGGTCTAAACATTAGGATGCCCTATTTTTGTGTAGCAGGATGACTTGTATGCGTAGCTACAAGAGTGCTCCTAAGCCAGATAAAGTTTGGATGTCAGAGATAACTAAAAGGCTTGCTGTAATATTGATTGTCTAACCGTTTTACCTTTTTTATAACATAGCCTTGGAAACATGGGCAGATGGGGACAAACCTTGGTTTTGAAAATCAGATTATGTTATAGGATGCCCGTGTGCTTCTGAATAAGAATTGTTTTCAGTCTTTCCCCTTTTTCCTACCAATTTCAGCCTACCCTCATATTGTGTGTGCTTGTGATGACTTCGGCCCCTATTAGGTGTGCTTGATGCTTGCGGTTTTAAGTAGATATCTTAGCTAGTTCTAGGTGTTGATCTTTTGGTTATTGGGAGATATTTGATTGGGAATCCCTAGGACTTATGATGCTGTGACCCTATTGAGATTCTTGTAATCTCATCCCTTATTTTCTCCTCCTTTGGAGGCTTAGGTGTGTGCTTTGTTGCTGGTACTAAAGGTGTAAGATCAAGGCTGCAAGGCTGGACAAGTGTGCACTTTATTTGCACCACTTTCATATTGAATGCGCATGTCTTTAAACTTGTGCGGATTTGTATTCTGGCTTTTCAATCCCTCTTCTCTTTCTTATTGCATTCGAAATAATACATGATAGTATTGGTTGATGTTTTGAGATTCTTATGGGACTTGTGTGTTATATTTCCATTTTTTTTCAATGTTAATGTAAGTCTTCCGCTGATGTTTGCTTTCACTTTGTATAAGCCAAAAATTCAATAATATATAAACATGCTTTAACCTTTAAATAGCATATAAATCAACCAATAAAATTTATAATTAGTAAGACTTGAGCCTTGTGGAATTCAAATAGGACTCCTATGGACCGTAGTGCAGTCACCAAAGGAAGTTGGCATACTCCAAGAAAATTAGATTTACTGATTCGTTGCTTCTTTGATAATCAAGGAGGTATTAGATTGATACCATAAGAGCCAATCCCCTCCAAAACCAGCCATCCAGACCCAGCTTTACAAGAATTTGAGCAACTTTCTCCCTGCTAACTCTTGGCTTGAAGATAATACACACTTTTGGTTTATTCCTACAAAGAAGCTCCTTCATGGTAGGCAAAAGTAATCGACTAGCTGCTCTTCAGTAATTCTAACATAAGATCAATATAAAGATACTTCTTAGGCAAGAAAAACAAGCCTGCACCTAGGCTTCAACTCCTTCACCCTCAACTATCATTCTTTGGGTTTGAATAATAATCCTAGGGTGTGAAAGCACGCCATTTGTCTCTATAAGAGCCGGTGGATCATTTTTTCTTATCCCTACTACCTCCAATAAGATCATAAGAAGCATCCAAAATATCTGTTCTTGAATGCTTGGCAGTTAAATTACTAATATGATCAATAGTGAAAATCGGTCCAGGTCAGTGGAAGGAGATGATTTAGGAGTACTAGGCCTCTTATATAGGCTTTCATCCCTAGTACGCCTATTTGGATGGGAAGCTTTATTAACAAGAACCAAAGCTTGATTACCAACTGAGTCCTCTATAGAAGAGGAGGATCATGGGCCAATGCTGGTGGAGAAATGAAGCAACGAGCCCAAAATATTGGGCTCGCTAACAATCTCTTTCCGTTTACAACTCTCCCCTTGGTCAATCGTAACCAACTACAGGTAAGAGGGACTAGGCTATTGGAAAATCTCCTTCAATTGATTACTAGCACCTTAGTCAACCTTGACTGCAGGCCTTTTCCTTTATAACCAAAAAATTCCATAGAAGGAATGTTCCCACATCTCAGCACCACATCCTTTAGGGATCTATTGCAAGGACCCAAACCCAAAATCAGGCCCTTACCGCTGTGAAATCCGGACTAGCCAACACGTGAACAAATCCGAATCCCACAAGGCTTATAAGACTTTTCAAACACGATTCCCAAAACAAATGTATTTAATATTTCAAGAAATGGAGCATGTCAAATAAGAAACAAACATCTGGCATATCATCGGAGTGAACAAAATACCACAATGGAAGACTTTATTAAATAAATAAAAATCCAAAACAAAAGACGGGTTTATACAGTCACAAGCCCAAAATCACAAACTGGGCTTAAAGCCCAGTTCATAAAACTATAATCAGTAACGTAGTAAATGTATAAGGATATAATAATAATCAAAACATCAAAATGAGTCTAAAAAGGAAATGCTAGAAAAGAAAACCATGTAAAATGTGCAGGTACGATAGTCCAACTAAGTTGTACGAAGCTCACACACCTCAAAACACTGTCTACAACTCACGAACTACTCATGAAATGGGAAAATAACAACGGGTGAGATAATAATCTCAGTAGAAGTCACCACATCATATGTCCTATGGGGAAACAAAGACACGCACTAAGAAGAGAAGAAACGATTTACTATAAAAACGAGCACGTAACTGATGTAACTCAAAGAGTATAGAATTTATGCATTTGATTTTATAATGTAAAACGTAGTTCCAACACAATAGGTTATAACTCAATACGCACGATAGAACACGGCTAATAATGCCTAACAAAACCAATCGGGATGGACATAATAAATCACTCCTCGAGTAACCCCCGCTTAAGGGAAATCGGAAGCCCACTGGTAGTGTAAATTTAGATTTTAAGGAAAATAATATACTTATACTTAACCCCTACTACCAACGGTGTTCGAGACTAGGCAAAGAAAACCACACGTATCGTACCCGTCTCAATACTCAACATGAACCAATCTGTGAAGGACGTGGCAGGCAAACGAAGGCAACACCCATACAACTTCCGAACAGGTAAGCAACTCTCCCCTAACATTGGGATTCCATATACTCAACTCGCATTGGCCAAGCGAACGTTTATTGAGATAGATATCATATTGAATACAAAACGTGTATTAAACATCACACTTATTTTAAACAATAGTATAGCATAATATATTTTATAAAAACTATAAAACATGCTAAGCATCAAGACATTTTCAAGTTCCACCAGTACTTTTTTCAGTACTTTTTTTTTTTTGGGGGACCCAATATAAGTATAAATAATAAGAAATATAATTTTATAAATTTATTTTATCTAATTCCTCAAACTATAATTTTGATTTATTACGCTACAAATTATCTACAAGCTATAATGTATTTACCAGATTAATATTAACATTATATATATATTATATGTATAATTTAGCCGAACCATAAATATAAATGATTATAGTTATTTATAGTATATCTACAAGTTGTACTTCATAAATGTTTATTCGGCAACAATCTCAGAATGTGTGCGATCAAAGCCCTTTCTTTGGCAAATAAAGACTAAGCATAGACACTACAATTTGGTCCAGGGCGCAAAGAAGCTCAACCATAGGAAGAAGGGATAGGAGCCGACTGACCAAATTAAGGCACGGGGACACTCATTAATTAGTTATTGTATTCTTTTTACCAAAAGAAATAAAAGAAAGAGTGATGCTTCACAAGAAAATAATATTAATGGGTGAAGCAATTTAATAGGCAAATAGTGTGCTGTCAAAATTGGCAATTAATATTCTTCACGAATAGATTAAATTGACAACATAGCAATGGGCTCGCAAGATAATAACATTTATGGGCAGAGACGAAACAATTATGGCCAAAGACTAGACTGAAGCAATTAAGAGCAAATAGCATTTTTCTTAAATAGAATATTTGCCAATCATATATAGATATTTTGTTATGGTTCAGGATCTATTCAGTTTAATACGTATATATATATATATATATATATATATTATTTTAATAAGTTAGTTGGATAAGAGGCTCGTGGGATTGAATTCGGGAAATAGGTGTGGCTATATTTCTTGATTATGACTATACTATGAAAGACCCAATATACACATCTCCTCAATTATAGGGAGGCACGGTTTCATTTGGCATAAAACAAAAATTAGACAATCAACAGACAGCTCACAATGGAAGAAAAAGAAAGGAAAGAGGCATAATCAAATCCAAAGATTTCGCATCAACAAAGAAGGATCACAATTACTTTTATTTTGAGAGAGATGGTCAATCAAGCTAAGAAATAAAAGGGTGGGACAAGATGACAATAAAGTACCTTTCTTTTGAAGATGCATGGTAAATTAAAAGGAGAAGAATCAAGAGAGAACAAGAAAAAATACACTTCTTACTTACCCACTAGTCTCTATTATAAATCATCAAAATATGTACCCACTTTTATATATGTTTAACCAAAGACCCTATAGAGCTACATTGTTAAGCCATGCTCATCACCTACAATAAAATATAATGGAGAATTTGCTTACCAATCTACATAATAAATATAATGGAGAATTAGCTTACCAATCTACATTTAAATAGAATGGAGAATTTGCTTACCAATCTACATTAAATGGAGGTGTATTTTAAGGTTCTATATAAATGGCATTATATAAGAATATTGTTTGTGTTAAAATACACATAATAACTAAAGAAAAAGGAATCAAAGAAAAGAAAACAACAAGCAACATAATAACTAAAGAAAAAAGAATCAAAGAAAAGAAAACATGGGCAACAAGGACGAAGCAATTGCCGATCAAACATATGAGGCATAGTCTCCTACCTCAAGTGCAAAAGAACTGGTGGCAATTCCCTTAATCGCATAATCCAGAACCACCTGAATCACAAGAATGATGAACTATCAAAACAAATAAAATCAAAAAGGGAACATAATCCTACCGGCTCCTCACTGTTATGTTGATACCCACCATCCTAAATTAAAAAACATAGACAGACGAGCATAGTGGAATATTACTGGAGGAAAGAAATATAACCATTAGAATAAAGTGAATCTTGCAAGAATTGGGGGAAGGATTTTTTTTGTCTGGAGGGAATCAGAAGAGAATGGTCAGTAGTATCGGGAGAGAAGAAATAACGTATGAAGAAACTAAGGGTGGCTGGTGATTTTTTTGACAGCTAACACATGCTTAAATAGCCTAGGTCCCGAAATCCTACTGGCCTGACTTGGAAAAACAAGCCTAGCTAGGCAAATAAAAACAATTAGGCTTGAAAAGAATGAATAATGGGACCGGCTCAAAGGCTACAAAACGACCCGAAAACACTCGGCTACTCAAAACGAGCTCAACAACAAGTTCGGGTCTAATTGGGGCAAAATGGTAATTTTTTATTACCTCGATTTCTGTCTCGATCAAAGTGTCAAACGAACATGTAGAGCACTAGAACAATACTAATTATACCTAAACGTACTGACTGGACATACAACTAAAACGGAATTTCACATACCTCACCATAGTCTTCAATGGTATGAGTTCGTCCCACCACACTATCACTATAGGATAATGGAGTCTCAGTCATAACCTCATCCATAGGGGAGGTCCCACCTTCATCTCGAAATTTGACTTTACCAAGTGTGGCCGTTGGACCTCCAGAGCCACTGTCGCTAACGCTTACAGCACAGAGCATTTTTTACTTTGCAGGTTTGCCTAAGGATTAACTATTTTGTGTGGTTTCACTCTCTCTCGAACGTTTCTGCAGCAATAAGGATTAGATCACAGCAATAAGTGTTAGACCCAGCCTGTAGGGGGGGTCAGTTACCCAATCTCACATCGAAAAGGAACGAGGGAGGTCTTGGGCTTATATGTGTTGTGTGAATGGATCATTTGTAACAAGATGCATCTTTTGGGCCATGTGGTTATAAGCCCAACCGAACGTTACAGTTGTGATCCATCACACGCACATACACGTCCAAACCCGCTGGGCCAAGGGTCCGGGAGCCGGGTCGTGACAATAAGGATGCAGCAGCTCTACTTATTAAGTTTGATTTTAAAAAATTGATAAAAAAAAACTCTGCTCGATAAGTTCACCGTTCAATGTTGTTGGAGGTTACTTTGTGTGGGCTCTGCTAGATGGCTGCGAATGGAACGCAGGTTATGCTGTTGTTCGGTCAGTTTGGACTCTACCTTGTGGATTACAAAAACAGCCTTACGAGACTTAGTTGGGTTACTAAGACCTCTACTTTCAAACTTCAAAGGCTTCCTAAGACCACAAGGCAGCGATTTATTTTAGACTGGATTTCTATCACCAAAGCCACGTTTGGTGATTGGAGTTATGGCACACCCTTAGAATACTTAAGGATATGGTAGAAGGACCTTGGTGTGTTTTTGGGGACTTTAATTCCATATTGAACGCAGAGGCAAAAAGGGGCGGTGCAGTTTTTCGTGATAGTAGAGGCAGGGCTATGCGAACTATGCTGAGTGACTATTCTTTGGTGGATGTTGGGTTTTCAGGACCCCGTTTTACTTGGTTTAGGGGGATGGTTTGTGAAAGACTTGATCGAGTTGTTGGAAATTCTGAGTGGTGCCTGAAGTTTCCGAATGCGGAGGTACATCATTTACCACGGGTGAAATTTGATCATAGGCCCATTCTCCTACTTCATGAAGGTCGTAATGGGAGACGAGCTGGGATCCGACCGTTTCGGTTCCAAGCAGCGTGGATCACTCATCCTGGTTTTGAGGAATTTGTCATAGAAAATTGGAAAGTGGAGTTGAGGTGGCAAGCCGCTTATCCAAAATTTGTTAATGCTGTGCAAAAGTGGAACAGTTCAGTATTTGGGAACATTTTTACCAGGAAGAAAAGTTTACATAGTAGAATGTTGAGTATTGAGAAAAGGATGGAGAGAGATCCTTCTATCCGATTGGCTGATTTGTATAGAAGTTTGAAGGAAGATTATGAGTTGGTAGTAGTGCAAGAAGAGATTCTCTGGATGCAGAAATCACAGATTAATTGGATTAACTTTGGAGATAAGAACTCACACTTCTTCCATATGTCCACTGTGATTAGGAGAAGGAAGAATACTATTTTTCGGCTGAAAACTGATAATGGGGAATGGTGTGAGGATGCTCAAAGGTTAGCTGTTCTTGCTACTGATTTTTTTCGACAACTCTATTCAAAAGAAGGGGGTAGCCGTAGGCCTTTAGTGACTGTCTCGGGGTTTCCCATGGTACAATCGAATTTTATCATGACTAGCCTGCATATGTTGACTTTAGAGGATGTTCATGGAGTTGTTAGAAGGATGGGTAAGTTTAAGGCTCCGGGTTTGGATGGCCTACAACCGATTTTTTTTCAAAGTCAATGGCATATAGTGGGTGAGAGTGTTTGGAAGTTAGTGCGTAATTTTCTGCTGACAGGGGAACTGCCAGCCGATTTGAATGATACTTTGCTGGTCCTTATACCGAAAGTTACTGTTCCTGAAGAAATGATTCATTTCAGACCCATCAGCCTGTGTAATGTGGTCTATAAGGTCATCACCAAACTGATTGCCAATGCTTTACAGCCACTTATGAGAACACTTGTGTCAGATACACAGTCTAGTTTCATTCCGGGACGCCAGATAACGGATAATATTGTTATTGTCCAAGAGGTAGTCCATTCCATGAGAAAGAAGAAAGGAAAGGTGGGTTGGATGGCATTGAAGATTGATTTAGAAAAGGCTTACGATAGGCTTGATTGGGACTTCATCGAGCAAACTTTGAAACAGGCTGGTTTGGAGGATGACTTGGTAAGTCGAATTGGTGTTTGCACTAGATCGCCGAATATGCAAATTTTATGGAATGGCGGGCTGTCTGAGAAGTTTACTCCTTCTCGGGGTATTAGGCAAGGAGATTCGCTATCTCCTTACATTTTTGTGCTTTGCATGGAGCGACTTACGCATTTGATCTGTGATGCTGTGGCTGATAGAAGTTCGCGGCCAGTGAAGTTGGGGAGATGTGGGCCGGAGTTGTCACATCTTTTTTTTGCTGATGATCTGTTTCTTTTTGCTGAAGCTTCTGAACAACAGGCTAAGGTGATTTCTGCAGTATTAGAGAAATTTTGTAGTAGCTCTGGACAACGAGTTAGATATCAGAAATCATCAGTTTTTTTTTCAGCCAATGTGGGGGGAGCTTTGGCTGTATTAGCAGTAGGCTTACTTTTCGGAAGGTTTCTTCACTAGGTAAATACCTTGGTGCCCCGATAATTCATGGCAGAATCTCTCGCGCCCATTTTCAAGGCATCTTGGATAAGATTAGAGCCCGCCTCGCTACTTGGAAGGCTAAGCAGTTGTCACTTGCTGGTAGAATTACTTTAGCTCGTTCTGTTCTTTGCTCATTACCTATATATAATATGCAGGTTAGCTTGTTGCCAGTTAGCATCACTGAGGAGGTTGATAAGGTGATTCAAAACTTCATCTGGGGTTCGACTGCGGATCGAATGAAGTTTCATTTGGTGGGGTGGAATAGTATTTGCCAGCAACGTGGAAAAGGAGGGCTTGGCCTACGCATGGCTAGGGAACGCAATGAGGTTTTGGTTATGAAGCTCGGCTTGAGGTTACTAACTGAACAAAATGCTCTTTGGGTGAGAGTTTTGAAGGGTAAATATGGATGGGGTACTCATAGTCTAGATATTGGCAGTCGCAAACAGGTATGTTCTTCTGTTTGGAGGTCTGTTTTCACTATTTGGCCATTTGTTATTAAATCGATAGGTTGGGTAGTGGGCAATGGAAAATTGGTCCGGTTTTGGGATGATTGGTGGGTGGAAGAGTTGGGGCCTTTAATAGTGTATGCCATCGTCGAAATCCCTAATGAATTTCGTTTACTTTCGGTGGAGGTTTTTTTGAAGATGTCACTTGCGCAGAAAGAGATTTGGCTTCGGGGAATATTGCCTTGCAGTGTGTGTGAAAGGTTGTTGCAGTGCGTAGCTCCTGCAAATGAGGGGGATGAGGATGTGCTTAGATGGGCTCTTACTGCGAATGGTAAGTTCTCAATGCAATCAGCATATGAAGCGTTAAATGAAGGATCCGAATTGGCAGAGGAGGAGTTATGGCAGAAAGTATGGAAATGGCCAGGTCCGGACCGCATCCGTACTTTCCTGTGGCTTGTGGGTAAACAGAGGTTGCCTACTAAAGCCTATTGTTTCTCTAGACATGTTACTCAGGAGGAAAGTTGTCCAAGGAGATGTTTAGATAGGGAATCGGTCAGTCATGTATTAAGGGACTGTGTTTTTGCAAAAGAGGTATGGTGTCAAATACTACCAAGAGGATCTTGGGTTGAATTTTTCCAGAAACCATTTGATCTTTGGTTTTTGGAAAATCTGTCATCAATTGCTTGTGTGGAGGGTTTGCATTGGAAGTTAGTTTTTGGGACAGCCTTGTGGCTTATTTGGAAGTGGAGGAATCAAAAGATTTTTCAACCTATGTTATCAAGTCCAACGAATAGGGGTGCTGAGGTAGTTCGGGCAGCTTTTGAGTTTTTTCGTGCTACTGCTCTTGTTGCCCGTGTTGTGACTGCTCATGGGCGTATGGAAAATAGGTGGGTCCGATGGATACCCCCAATTGGGGGTTGGTATAAGGTGAACTGTGATGGAGCTTGGTATCGTGCCACGAAAGACGGTTGTGTGGCATGTGTTGTGAGGGATGAAAAGGGGTGCTGGAAGGGAGGTTATTGTCAAAAGGTTAGGTGCACTTCTGTATTGGATACCGAACTTACAGCGATTCTAGCAGGCTTGAGATTATGCCTCAGCTTGGGTTTCACGAAGGTTGAAGTTGAATCTGATTCAATGGAGGCTCTTCAATGCCTGCAAAACTTGGAGGACTCGAGGAGAGCTTGCCAGGTGATACAGGATTGTAAAAAAATCATTCTGAATTTTGATGATATTTCTTTTTCCCATGTGTTTAGGGAAGTCAATTTGTTAGCTGATTCTATAAATGTATTTTAGTAGTGCAATTTTTAGAAGCTGCCCCGCTTGCAGTGTCGCAAGCTTTTCTATTTGATCGCACAAGTGAGGTGTTTTGTTATCGTTCGGCTTTTGCTTCTCTGTGTTTTGAATAAGAGTTACCCTTTACCAAAAAAAATAAAAAAAGACAATCAAATATGTTTCATTCAAATCTGTAAATTGTGAGTTAAATAAATATGATATTTTTAGTTTTTAACAGATTTCTTCTGTACTAGACAGTGGGTTTTTTTCTCATCAAATTCCCTCTTGTTATCATTGTATAATGAATACCCATATTATATGATTCATTAGAACGATTCCATAAAAAAAGTTTAAGAATTCACATGCATAAAGATTAAGAAAAATTATAATGTGAGATAACCGGAAGTGTGTGGTTATGTTCTTAACCAAATATCCGATGACGAGTTCCACAAAAGAAATAATTACAGTCTAGTTCAACAGTGAGTTGTGAATTTCACAGCTTAACCATCTTTCCTACTTTTTAAATGAAAGGAAATATTTTATTCGTTATTAGTGAAAGATTATTTTTGTCCATACACAATCTTAAACTAGCATAATTGATAAAAAAAATAGATATATACTTCAACTCAATTTTTATCTACACTTACCATTACCAAACGAAATCAGTCCAATCATTTTGCAATATATCACTTTTTCTAACATATTCATCCTATCAAACTTGGCCCAAGTGTATACATTAGACACCAGTTCTGTACTACATATCATGTGGAACAAAATCATAACCCCTAATCAATACGCAAAATAAAACATTAACACAGTTGCAAAAAATAATTTCTTTATAAATCTTCACCAGTAGATTACGGAACAATGCTAGAAATAGTAGGATTTTATAAAACACGAGCACTTGCTAATGCAGGTGGCAGACTCATATTAGTTAAAAAGTCCAAAAGCATACAGCATTATTATTATAGTATAACTAGTCACTACTAACTTCCTCACTATCTTTTACGCTACACAAACAGATCTTAATATATAGATAGTTCAGGAAAACGATGTTTCTAGTAATTTCGTCAAATTTATACCATAGCTACTGAAAACCTTTTAACGTCTCTTGAGCAGGACCACCAGTATAACCATCACTGCTAATCCAAAGAAAGTTGCTCCCGTCTTCCCATTATAACCTAAACTTGACTCCTCTTCAGCACCTATCCTGCTGTTCACTGTCGATGTAAACCCAAAAAAGTTTTGAAGTTGACAAGAGAAATTGTGTACCATGCCAACCACAGCATCTTTGACTCTTGTCAAAAATTGGAAACTTAAATCGTTGTTTTCATCATCAGATAATTTTGTAAACTTCTTTGGAGATGCAGTATCCTCAACGGAGACATCTACAACAGGTTCATTGCACCCAGATCCAAATGGGGTTTAGTAAAGCCAATATAACAAGAAGTGCAAAAAGGAAAAGACAAGGCTTGTTATTTGTGAAAGAATAATTCTTACCAGATGCAGTATTTTGGGACCTGAGAAATTCCTGAAGAGACTCATTTTTCAAAACGGCATTCCAGATATTTGGATCACTAGCAATAGAAGCAACAACATGCTGTGGAACAAAACCAAAACTGGTAATCCTACCCCAACAGAAGCTTGAGGTGCTGGAATGTACAAAATAGTTCTACCATTTCAAAGAATAATACAGAAAAGAAAGGGGGTTCTTTGATAGATCAGAACCTGAACTTGGGGGCTTTCATTAAGTAATGAAAATGCCATAACCGCATGCTTGGGAACAGGAGCTTTAAACTCCCGTGCAATGCAGCTTTTAGTTTCCAAAGGATCCAAATTTGAAAGCAAAGGAAGATCAGAACGATCAGTTTCCACATGTGTAGGAGATGATAGATATACGCTGCACATCATGTTCAAAGGAAATTGAAATTAAGAAACGAAATATAATCCAAAGAAGTGACGATTGATAAATTATCAAACTTTTAATAGTTCAGTTATTCCAGAATGGTTGGCTTTAGATGTTCCAAGCCAAAAGTAAAATCCATAATTAACAATGTTTATTAGCTGAATTTGGTTTGAATAACTTAAAAAGCAAACTGTAACAACATAAATTCATCATTAGGTCAAAAATGCAAAATATCAATTCATAAAGGAAACAGCAGAAACATCCATTTGGCTATGGCAAAACAACGATTAGCAACTTTTCAAACACTTTTCGTGTAACTATGATCTCCAATGTAAAAGAGATAGCAGGGTTATAATCAAATATAAAAAGATTATAAAAATAAAAATACAATAACTAAGGGAATATTTTCATTCAGAAAAAAGAAACAAACGTGAAATGATAAAACGTGTGTACGTATTGAGCGCATCTTTCAGATCAGTCGTAGCCGCTTTAGCCTCTTCAAGGCTGGGCGCCCCGCCGAATACAAGCCGCGGCAACGACTGGGCCGTCTCTTCCTCAAGACCGCCGGCTAACTCCCAATCGTCGAGTTCCCACGACGGCCTCTGAATCGACTCATCAGCTTTTACGTCCTGCGCAGGCGATGAAATAATTGCCGAAACCGGGCGCGGAACGTTGCGCAACAAGTTCTCCGACTGCTCGGGCAGGGCGGCTAAGCCACTTCGGATGCCAGCGTTGGCCACGCCGACCCCGGCAACCCCGGCGACCTTGGCCGCAGCTCTCATGACTCCTCCTCCCATATCGATCGGTGGTAGAGAAGATATCAGTATTCAGCAGTGAATTATCCGAGGATCGGGAATGAGAAATGACGTGGTTTAACAGTGGGCTGACACTCCTTTATCGTATATATTTATATTGATAGGCAATATCTCTTCGGCTTTCCGTGTTTTTTTTTTTGTTTTTTTTTAATCTTTTCTAAATCTTTTCTAAATTTTTGTGTGAGATGTTTCTTTTACGTTATATTAGGCTTGGCTTGTGTGGATAATAGGATTAGGTGTCTAACTGTATTTTAAGAAGACAGATTGAATGTTATTTGTTACAGATTGATTTTTTATTATTATATCTTAACCAACTCATAAATTTTTAAGAGATTCTATATTTCTATGCCGAGTTCTCTCAAAACCATCTTAAAAGATCGTCGTTTTGCAAATTTGGTGAGAATCTCAATTTATTTTTAGGTCCTATTAAAAAAGGTTATTGTGAGGGCAATTGGTGGTATAAAACGAGAAAAGACGAGAGAGAGAGCCGAAAGATAAGGAGATAGTTTATGACTCCTGCGTTTTCTAGGCCTATGGCCCCTCCAAGGGACAAGATATTTTCTGTTAGCAGCCACTATCCAGGTTGTTATTTCCATCTAGTAATGGCAACTTTTGGAGTGGTTTGGGCCTACGGAAATGATCTCGTCTTTCAATTCCGACTCCAATATTTGGCAAAATGGTCGAATTGCACTTAGTTGCTGATTAGCGTTGACGATACGAATAAGTTCAAAACTTGAATTCTGAAATAATTTTCAAAATTCTAAAATACCTTTGTCCTTATTAGGATCTTAAGGTTAAAATGTGGGATCATTCCCAAGATGTGAACTCATGTTGTCCGTCCGAGTTAAAGAGAATACACTAAGTGATTCACTAATGTATCGATATTATCAAAATTTGATCAATTCAACTAGATCTAATTCAATTAGATCTAACTGAAAATTAGACTGAAGTTGTAGATATAAATTTTTTAATTATAATATCTTAAAAATAGTTTCTAATTTTTTAATATATTTTGATTTAAAATTTTTAATTATGATAATTATATATATATATATTGAAGATTTATATTATAATAATACTTTAAAACATTATATATAATTTATTTTTAGATAAATACGAATAGAACAAATATTTTTGATAGGATATTTGTGGATTTGAAGAAATAGTAATTTAAAATCAATAAAAATATCCTTTGTTTTAAAAAACCATCCTGATGTTTTGGTTATTCTACGAAAATATTAAAAACTTTGACAACCAAGGAAGCTAAAAAAACTGAAGAATCTTAAAAAAACAAAGAACACAATAGTGAGGAAGGCTTTATTTTTATCCGATTACCTTTAACTTCCTTTTAACCAAGGCCTTCGAGATTTAGATTAGGAATTGGAATTTTTTAAATAAAAAAATAAAATTAATTTTATAACAATAAAATTAAATTAATTTTAATATTAAATTAATATTTTTATTAAAATATAGCATTTTACGATTTTCAATAAAAAAATCTAAACCTAGTCCAACACAAAGTCACCGAACAAGGCCGCCTACCAGTCAAATGCAATAAAAGAACAATGCTTGAAACTTTTCTTGAGAGGATGTGTTACTTTAACTAGGTTGTTCTTTCAATTTATTCTCTCTTATACCATGCAAGTCTCTAGACTTCCATATCGACTACATAAATATATAAATAAAGAATACTGAAAGTTTATTTGGGTCCAAACCTTCAAAGAAAAATGTGAGGTTTTGTAATTTATAGGCCCAACACTTAAGCCCAATAACCCGATAGATTGTAAATGGGTAAGCCCATGATCCATGAGCCAAGGTTATGAGAACCCAAGGATGCCATAAAATCGGATAAATAAGAATTTTAGATTGGTGAATACTGAAATTAATAGTTGTCGGGTATTGATATAAGTGTGCGGCTTGAGGGAAGCCAACTTAGATACTGTGTCTATACTCCGATCTATCGAGTCATTTGGACTCGCAGATGTCATTCTTGGTTTTTGACACCTCCAAAAGAACCTCGAACGGTGTAATTATTGGAACTCGATATCTAGGCAGTAATTTTGTCTTTTCACATCCTGATACATATCGATCTTGTAATCCAAGTCATTTGATAACTAAGACCCTTGAATTTACCTTTTGAGAGTCATAAAAAATAATAAATATTAATAAAAATAGAATCAAATTGTTAAGTTATTTAAGAGATTAATTATTTAATAAATTAGGAATTTTATTTATATAGGAATATGTATATATATGATATAAAAATGAAAAGGATATGGTACAAAGATAAATATGATGGTTTAAGACCATAAATGTATTATTAGATTGAATATTGATGTTTATAAATTTTTGGAGAATTTTTGGGATAGTGTTTATAATTATTAGTATTTTCTAATAAATAATATAGGATATTTTAATTTTTAGTAAATTGTGTAAATAAAAAAATACAGTTTTTCAAGGTAGATAAATTCCAATATTTATAAGGAGTCCGTAGTATTTTTCGGTGTATTTTCTAAGTTATAGGGTATTTTCTATGAATTTATAAAGATTTAACAAATTAAAAAATATATTATTATATTATATTATATTTTTTTAAAAAAAGAGAGATTAACTGTCCAGAGTCAACACGTGGCAAGTGCTGCCGTTTTGACAGGCTTGGCCTTAAGTCGACCCTGTGTCGTTTATCACAGGACGACGTCAAATGTGAAACGACACCGTCTGTTCTTGGGAGGGTCGCTAGTTTGTCTTGTCCGGTGACCCACCGTTTTCACACTTGAGCCAGGAAAACTCAAGTTGTTGCTGGGATCATTCTCGCCTCGCTCCCACGAGTGTACTCGTGAGTTTTCTAAGTGATTTTCTACTCGTTTCTGGTGAGTATAGCTGAATTTAAGCAAGAAATTTCAATTTCTTTTAATACCTGAATTCGAGCATGATAGGACACGGTTTATACTAGGTTTGATTTTTCAAAATGAAGCTTAGGTGTAGAGCTCGTGTAGTGTTGTGATGTATCTGTGCAAGTGGTAGAAATTAGGGTTTCGAGGAAAGGGAGAGTTGCAGGTGCCGCTGGAGGAAGGGGATGACTGCGGACGACATGTCGTCCGAAGGCATCCCCATGTGACATGTCGTCTGGAGAGGAGAACAAACGACCTAGGGGTGACACAAGTGACATGTAGTTTAATCTGATTTAGTATGGCTGGTTCCGGTTCAAAGTTGGGTTGGTACCGGGCCAAAACTGGCATAAACGTGGCAGCATGTCTAGACGACACGTGTGACGTTAACTTTGATCAAGAAGATAAAAATTGGTAGAAAATGATAAAAAATAAAGAAAAATAGAAAAAAATATGAAAAAAATTCTAGAAAATAGAGAAAATTATGAGAAATCCAATGATATAAAATTTTGGTAATTTTGATGAATTTTGATAGGTATAAAAATTAGTATAAGTTTCTGGAAATTAAGAAAAAATATGAAAATTATATGGATTGAATCCGAAGGTGATCGATGGGTTGGGTAGATTTGAGGACCTAGGATCGATTATTATGACATTATTAGGATTTATTTAATATATTAAGGATCAGATTGTGATTATCTGTGTAGGAAGTAGAAAACGGAATAGGATTTCGGATTGAATTCAAGAAGGAAATCGGGACATTAAAACTGTGAGTGGACATTTTTAATCTAATTTCCCATCGTTTTAAATGATTTCAAATTATTTTATGAGATACGTGATATCTGTGAATCGTTAGCACATTTAAACGCATGATCAATGGGAAATTCCTTAAATCATGAAAAATCTTGGTTTTATGCATATGATTGGTCGAAACATGTTTCTGTGGTTATTTTCTGAATCTTAATTGATTGTTGAAATGTGATCAAAATAATGATGATATGAGGGACAATAGTGTTAAACCATCTAGAGGAAATTTTAGAAGAAAAATGAATTACAAATACCTCGTAAGGACCTCAAGGTCGTATGAGAAGAATGGAAAACCCTCTGTTGGAAAGATATATCACGGGAGGAATTGAGACAAAATTCGTACGATAACAAGCTGAGAATATTAAGGAATTAAATTCCTATTAATAAAACCCTAATCTACGGGCTATATAAAACATCTTGACAATGTCTCATGTGATTAATTGGTCATACGAAAGGATACTAGTTGTGCTGAGTTTAAAGCACAACCGTATAAGAAAAAAAAATTCAAAATAAGAGGTAAACAATTCATAGAGGGCCGACCCGACCACGAAATGTAAATAAATTCTTCTTAAAAATATATCTAATCCCTAACGAATGATAAATCATAAAACTATTAAATAAATTTCTACAAAAGAAAGCAAATGAAGAAAGAAGTGGTAGAACCATGAGTAATTACGAAATTATGAATAAGGTAAAGGATAATTTCAGGCTAAATAATCAGAATCATCCTAGAATGAGACAAAGGATCGAGGAAAGGTTAAGTTTCAGAACATTAATTTTAATGAAGTAAAAACTATAAAAAAAAGCAATTAGTGTAATGCTAACCTCGGTGGGATAAAAGAAATAGCGACTATGGACTTAGTCGCCTAACAATATCCCAATCTTAGGATAGCATAGTGTAAGAATCTATACTGGAAATGATCACCCCAGTATATCATATTACTGTGTGTTACCAGATAACCGTGTATTCAGATTATTATGTATTATCAGATTACTGTGTCTGATCTTAAACCTGGATATAAAGAGAATGAGAGAGATTATATCACCAACCTGTGATTAGGTTGGCTATTTTAGCCATCTATAAGTATGGCTATCGAATGAAAGTCAGGATCTATAAGATCCCTGAATGTTTGAATTGTGAGCGTATGATGTGTGATGATATTGCTTGAGTGTGACCCTAATGATAGGGTTTTATGCTGTATGTTGTGATCTCGTGTGATATTGCCTGGTTGATTTGTCGTTGATGCATTGTTTGAATGGTCTGAATGACCCTTGGCCATGATTTAGGCTTTGCATTTGCTAAGTCATTGATTGAAAGAATACGTAATTTTGTTTAAATTTTTAAAAAATTTATAATGGAAAAATATCCAGTCACCTGGTTGTCTTGCCAGTGCTTGATAGGTATCCTTGGGTTAGTGTAAGGACCTGAATTCCAACCTATTAGGACCCTTACCGCCGTGAAACCCGAATAAACCCATCCTAGGACCTATCTGAATCTCACAAGGCTTATCCTCTTAGAATTTTTAACAAGTTTTCTTCTTATGCTTTTAAAGGTTATAGCATGATATTGGACAAGTATCCTGGTAACATACACAGTGAATAAAAAAATCAGCGGAAGTCTTTAAATTTAATCAATGAAATCCCAACACACAAGTCCCATAGGGATCCAAATATCCAGCAAGTAAACTTCCTACATAATTTGGAAACAAATAAGCAAAGGAGGAATTTGAAAAACCAAAAAATAGTCCAATCTTAGTT
This sequence comes from Passiflora organensis, assembly GCA_019739055.1. Classification (NCBI taxonomy): domain Eukaryota; kingdom Viridiplantae; phylum Streptophyta; class Magnoliopsida; order Malpighiales; family Passifloraceae; genus Passiflora; species Passiflora organensis. The sequence continues at coordinate 5,706,837 of JAEPBF010000136.1, forward strand.
CATGTTATATGTGTAAGCAACCAAGGAAACAAGAATGCGAATGTGATGCAATATCGCCCCGTCGTGCAGCCTTGATCTCACACACCGGTACCACGAACAAAGAATGTACCTAAGCCTGAAAAATGGTAAAAACAATAGAGTGAGATTACAAGAATCTCAATAGGGTCACAACATCATAAGATCTACAGAAATCTTAAACAAATTTCTCCCAAACAACATCGGATCAGCCTATACAACTAAAGGGATCACGCATTTCATCATTCAACAAAGAAAAAACGGATAGGGCCGAAAGCTAAGACTGAGAGTGGACTACAAACATTTCCAAAAATCAGAAGTTGCATATCATAAACAAGAAAGCACCTGTGTTGTCTAAGACTTCACTACACAAAGGGTAAAAGGTTGGCACACAAGCTAATCAACAAGCCTATTTATCTTGTCAGCACATAGGACAAGACATCTAGCCAGCACACAGGACTAGGCATCCTAACCAGCACACATGACTAGGCATCCTAACCATCACACAGGATTAAGGCATCCAAACCACATAAGGATAAGAGCATCTTTCCAACACATAGGACAATGCATCTAGCCAACACAAAGGACTAGGCTTCTAGCCAGCTCATAGGACTAGACATCCAGCACGTGCAAGCTGGGGATTGCCACCTATACAACTCTCATACCAGTAAGACCTTCCCTATCCTAAGGAGCATCAGCGCTTACCCCGAATGGCCACCGGAAAAGGATCCTGACAAGCACACACAGGCAAGCACTTAGCACAATACCACAACAGGGTATTCTTAATCATGTTAGAACACAATCAACATGTTCAATGCACACAACACATGCAAATTAGGCACTCATAACCTAACTTAAGGGTTTGGTATACCCTAGAGGATTATATCTTGATCCGCAATTCATGCATACTCACTACAACATATGTGCATACACTTATCATACATGTAGGCACCGAAATTAACAAGCAAACAATAAGGATCTCTGAAGAAACCAATAAGGCATAGATTCTACCTTTCTTGTCTCTAAACAAGAAGCTATTCCTTTGACTTAATTCAAGGGATCCGAACCATCTATAACATCATAAGGAAAAGACAAAACCAAACTAAGCATACATACTCAATAATCAAGTAGATATCCTATTTTCTTACCAATTTCACTCATAAAACTTATCAAAAACCAGTGATCAGATGCCGCAAGTGCCTCCCCCTTGGATGTGTGGTGTGATAGCCAAGAACTTAACAAGAATCAACCTGAATTACCATCCCAATCAACCATACAAATTTCGGCTTTAAGAATAGGGCAATAGGATAAATTACGATTTCATGTATACAAGCCTTAGGGGTTGCAATTTCATGTCTACAAAGAAGGATTAGGTGTTAATAACAAATATAATCAAAAGGAACCAGATCAGAAACCAACAGGTTAATCCATTGATCAAAATCGGCAACAATAGGGCAAAAGGTAGGACATGCCGATTTCATGTATAAGAAAGTTTCAAAGGATGAATTCATGATATTATAACATGAATGGATACCAAAAATTCATACGAAAAAAATGAACAACATCAGAAAACAATTGAAGGAAGAATCACACAATTTTGACACCATAACTAATGAATTATGACTTGAATTTTGACAGGGAAGAACTAACCTTCTGATGACCAACCCAAGACAGCTAGATAGAGAATGGAAAAACTTTCCAACAAGCTATTATTTGCAGAATTTCAACAAAGGATGAGAGAGTTATGTTATGATGAAGATCAAGGAAATTTCGATAGCCATAAATATGGTGTAGGGTTTGAGGTTTGAGGTTTAACGATTTTGTATGTTTTTGGTAAGTGTGGTCGGCTACTCTTTTTATAGGGTATTTATGAGATTAATTTCCCTACTTTAAATGCTAAATAAGATAAGATAATCATTAGAATTTAATTATGGAATTATTCTTCCTTAATTTGTCTCATAAGGTAAGTTTGAACCAATAAAGAAATAAATCAAAGGGAAATGAAACCAGAAATGATTACAAGATCATCCATACCATTTTCGGCCATCACACATCCATTTCTTCAGGGGCAAAATGGTCATTACACTTGTACTGGACTTCTCTAACTCAAAATTCGGGGTCTCACAGTTAGAATCAAAGGACCGGCTTTGCCCCAGATTGTAGACTCTCTGATCCTGATACAAGGTTTGGTCGAAGATTCAGATTGACACTCATGGACTAGATGCATGTGACATATCGTGTGTGTATGTATTGTAAATTGGAATCCCAAACTATCTTGATAACTTGATCGATATTTGATTCATATTTTGCATGATGTCAATCCGGCATGTCCGCTTGTTTTATTATGTTTTCTTAGTTTCTTAGGATTGCTTCCAAAGCACATCATGCATCTAAAATACGAAAATACAATTTTAACTTGTTTCGTTCTCACTTTATATGGTGATTGTATACTCTTAGTGTGAGACGCAGCCTGCGTAAGGGGTCATGTTACCCAATCCCACATCTGAAAAGAGTGGGCTTGGTCTTGAGCTTGGTCTTGAGCTTGGTCTTGGACATGGTCTTGAACTTATATATGTTGTGTGAAGGTATCATTTTTAACAAGTTTCATCTTTTAGGCCATGTGGTTAGAAGCCCAACTCAGTCTTACACTTATGATCCATCACGCGCACATACACGTCCAGGCCAGCTGGGCCGAGGGTCCGAGGGCCAGATTGTGACAAATGGTAGCAGAGCCAATCTTGCTCCCTCTTTCGTGTAGGCTTGGCCATGTTGTGTGTTCACATTTTAGCTCATGAGTTTGGGCCCAAGTAAGTTATATTTGGGCTCCCCTCGTGAGGGCGCGAGGTCTATAAGGAGGGGAGATTGTGAGACCCAGCCTGCATAGGGGATTATGTTACCCAATCCTATATCGAAAAAGAGTGGGAGAGGTCTTAGGCTTATATGTGTTGTGTGATGGTATCATTTGTAACAAGTTACATCTTTTCGGCCATGCGGTTAGAAGCCCAACTCGGCATTACAGTTGTCATCTATCATGCGCACGTACATGTTCGGGCCCATTGGGCCGAGGGTTCGGGAGCCAGGTTGTGACACTTAGGATGGCCTTCTAAGTTTATAAAATAGCTATATAGTGGTTGTTACGTCTTGGTGGATGCGAGGCGTGACAAAAATGATCCATTTACTAAGTTGGGATACTCTGTCATCCAAAGGCCCATAATGGGTTGGGGCTGAAAAAAATGTTGTCCCAGAATGATGCACTTCTTATAAAACAAGCTTGGTGCCTCTTTCATAAAGAAGATATCATTTGGGATAGAATTATTTTCAGGTGACCCAAACATGTAGAGGAACATAGTCAGGATGTGGATGATAACGAAGATTGAAATTTAATAGAGTGTGGGCATTCTAGAGGAGATTATAGATTTTTTTATTGCAAAGAACAGTACAATTAAGCGATAACTTTGGCATTCTCAAACCAAAATCCTTACTTCGACCTATAATTATTCAGATTATTGATCTCCATCTTCAATTAATTATAGATGGGAGTGAAGATCAGTCATTGTGGGGTCTTTCAGCATCGAACAATTTTGATGTTACTACAACATACTTACTATACTATAAATTTTAAATCATTTTGCTATGACAGCATAAGTAGCCAGTTTGTATCTAAAGACAATTTTGATACTATTTTGCTATTAAAATAACAGAAATAAAAAGATAATTAGCTAATTGTATTGTGTTGTGTAAAACTGAATTTATCTATCGTAAGTGCACAATTGTGAGACCTCGATCCTTTGTCCTAGAAGTTCAGAAGCCAGTGTAGCTGAAATGACTATTTTGCTCTTGAAGAAATAGATATGTGATAGCCGAAAATGGTACTGAAGGTTCAATGTTAATTTCTGATTTCATTTCTTCCTTATTTCATTTCTATCATTAATGGTATAATATCTATTCTTAAGAGATAATTCAGAATTAAATCATAAGGATTATCTCATTATATCTAGCCTTAAAAGTAGGAAAATTAATCCCATTAAACCCTATAAATAAAGTAGTCATCCATACATATAATCTTACACCAAAAACACACAAACTTATCACGTGATAAACCCTACTAAGTACCTTTGTTGCCGAAAATTCCTTAACACTTACTATTGCTGAATTCTTTCATCCTTCATCAGATTTATGCAAACAATAGCTTGTTGGAAACCTTTTTCCATCCTCTATCTAGCTATCTTGGTTTCATTATTAGAAGGTTAATTCTTCCCTATATTTTTTCTTATCGCAATTACCTAGGTATTGGTGCCAAAATTTCTTGATTCTTCCTTCAATTGGTTTTTTTTCCTCTTATTTGTATGATTGTTTGCACTTATTCATGTTGTAAGATCATGAATTCATCCTTTGAATTTTCCCTATGTATGAAATCGGCTTGCCTTATACCTATGCCCTATTGTTGCTGATTTTTATCAATTGACTTGTCTATTGGTTTCTGATCTTGTTCATTTTAATCGTATATGTAATTAACACCTAATCCTTCTATATTATCATGAAATTACAACCTCTAAACCTTGTATCCATGAAATCACAATTTTTCCTATTGCTCTAACTTAGTGTCGAAATGTGCATGATGAATTGGGTTGAAAAATCAGGTTGATTCTTGTTGTGTTCTTGGCTATCACATCACACATCCAAGGGGTTGGTTCCTGCCTCATCTGACAACTGGGTTTTGATAGGTTTGATAAGTGAAATTGGTAAGAAACTAGGATGTCTACTTGGTTTCTGAATTGTGTATGCTTAGTATGGTTTTGTCTTTGCCTTATGGTTATATAGGTGGTTTGGATCTTCTTAATAAAGGCAAAATATTAGTTACTTACTCAAAGACAAGAAAGGTAGGATGTATACCTCATCGGTTTCTCCAGAGATCCTTGTTGTATGATTGATGTTTTTGATGGATGTCCTTGTTGTTGATTGTATGTGCATGTTTGGTGTGGTGTATGCATGAGTTGCGGATTTAGCTATGAATCCTTAGGCAGTTTTGGACCCCTATGATATGTTGTGTATGCCTAATTCGGTTGTATTGTATGCATATGACTTGTTGATTGTATTGTGGTACGATTGAGGATGCCCTGCTGTGATGTTATGTTTTGTACTTGCTTGTGTGTGTTTGTACATAATTGTATGTCAGGATCCCTTTTCCGGTGGTCATCTGGGGTAAGCACTGATGCTCTTAGGGAGGGGAGAGGTTCTTACCGGTATGGGAGTCGCATAGGTGGCAATCCCCAACATGTGCATGCTGGATGCCTAGTCCTTGTGTGGCTAGATGCCTTGTCCTGTGTGTTGGCAAGATGCCCTTATCCTTGTATGGTTTGGATGTTGTGTGGTTTAGATGCCCTTGTCCTTGTATGGCTAGATGAATAGGCTTGCTGATTAGATTGTGTGCTAACCAATTACCCTTTGTGCAGCTAAGCCTTGGACAACACAGGTGGAGGGGGATGACATTTTTGTTGATATGATCAAATGATGAATTGCCTGCCTGCGTACTTCTATTTCCAGAAGTGTTTGTATTCCACCCACAACCTATAACTTTCGGCCCTATCCCTATTATGATTGTTTGATGACTGGTTGATATGCCTTTAGTTGTGTAGGAGAATCTGATATTGTTTGGGAGATGTTTGTTTAGATTTCGGCAAATCTTATGATGTTGTGACCTTACTGAGATTTTTGTAATCTCACCCTGTTGTTTTCACTATTTTTCAGGCTTAGGTACATTATTTGTTCGTGGTACTGGTGTGTGAGATCAAGGCTGCACGGCAGGACGATATTGCATCACATTCGCATACCTCCTTCCTTGCTGATTGCTTGCTTATTTACCATTAAACATGACGTTTGATTGGATTGCTTTCTGGTTTATTGAATCCCTCTTATTCTTGTTTATTTCCGAAAATTTATTGGAGGGCTACTTGCTGGATTTTGAGATTCCTCTGGGACTTGTGTGTTATGGTTCCCTTAATTAATTATAAAGACTTCCGCTGATGTTTTTATTCACTCCATATGTTACTAGAATGTTTGTCCATTATTATCATGTTCCAACCTTTAAAAAGCATAAGAAAGGAATTTAATAAAATCAGAACTAGTATGATTAAGTCTTGTGAGATTCAGATAGGCTTTAGGTTAGGCTTGTCTGGGTTTCACGGCAATAAGGATCCTAATAGGTTGAGTTTGGGTCCTTACAACGACAGTCACAAGTGATGCAGAACTTGAAGTCCAGATATGGATCCCATATGGAAATCATTTTAATCAAATCAAACAGCCTAATTCAATATTCTAGTTAAATGATTGGAATATTATTTAAGTTTCAACCTAAACTAAGATTTAATTTAACTAAATAGATAATAAGGTTAGTACAGTTAAAATTATAAGAATTAACTCAAACTCATGCTCAATTCCAATTCCTACAATTTGTTTTTGATTAATTTAAAATCTCTTAATATCTTTTTAGACTATTAAGAAGTTAATCCAGTATCCCAAATTAACTATATTACTATGATAATTTAGTTACTAAATCGTTTTGCCCAAATCAATATAAGCTCTAGGCTTGGCAGATATATTCCTATTCTACCAGTTTTTGTAATTGACTTAGGACCTCTAATCTGTTTTCACAGCCTAATTATTTTTCTGAATCAATTAAAACCTACCTAGACACAAACTGATCAGGTTTGTCAATAATTCTAGAATGGGAGTAAATCTTAGAATTCTTTATCAAGCAGAACCAGATTAGATTCTAGTTTTACATTAGTAAATTAAGATAGTTGAATATAAAGAGAAAAAATTAATTCAAATAACTTGATATTAACAACGACCGATCATTGTTATGACAATGACCAATCACTCCTTGTTCAGTTTGATATTTTGCAAAATTCGACCGGTCATTGATAAGGCCATAACCTGTCATCTCCATCTCAGCAAATGTTATAATGAAGTTTGACTGGTAATTGATAATGGAATGACTAATCGTTGGGCTTTTGAAAATTTCACCCCTTGAAAACCGACCAGTCGTTGCTTGTCAGGCTTTGAATCGATCTTCATACTCTCACATTGTCACATCCCAGAACCTAAAATTTCACGCGGCAACTGTTGTAAGCCCACAATATACTCTGTTAAAACACACAGCATCACACATAGCAAACCTACAAGGCTAGAAAGAAATTTAATAGTGGAGATAGTATTATGAATAACTATAAAAAAGACAAGCATCAAATCTAAATAAGAATAAACGGTGTCGTCTGGGAGACATTAGGTTACCGACAACCCTAGAGAGATTAGGTGCTACCAGGAACTCAATCATGGATTTTATATTTAATTTACCCTTATTTTGGTTTTCTATTTGCAATATAACATAAATGAAGACTAGGGGAATAAATATCATGTACATAGTATATTAGAACCCATAAAAGAAATCCTAATCTTGTTTTGCACTAGAATCTGACTATCTAACTATCTATTAGGAGGGAAGCCACGATTGTATCCTATCCTATCCAATTACAAATCCAAAGATTTCGCAGAAGCCTTCCAGGTGAGTGGACAGGAAAAATATTTATAGCAAATAACATGCAACACACAATTCAGTGCTAGACACGTAAGCATACAAGGGCAATAGCTAGTCACAATCAGCACATATAAGGAATCCATGCACGTAAGACTATGACTGGGATGGCAATAATTCTCAGTCCTTTCAGTGCTAGAATTAGGACTAGGATTCATTAGTGATAACTTTTACCTTGGCCATTATCTTTTATTTCCCAATTCCATTAATGATGTTAGGATGTCAGATGATGGTAGCTACACCTAAGCGGTCCCCACTCTGTAGGATCTTATCTCATGTTCAACAACTTGCTCATATAGTTCCTTTCCTACCTTATAACCTCTTTTTTTGGCATCTCCATGCCTGACTACCAGACCCGGAGAGCTCTCAAGGGTTACATAGGTTACCTTACGCAAATTTTCGTGCTTTGCACCACACATACCTGAATGCATCCTATGCATTATATGCATTTCAATGTAAACATGGCAAAGCACATTCATGAAATTTATTTATCACATCATATCATAGCACTTCACATCAACACAGATCATATCCTAGGAGGCAGTTTAACGTATAGCATGGCAAGACACACGCCTTTTCTTAACATACACAATATTTCAAAATGTGATCTTATTATCTTTATTAGCCTGCATATAATGATTCATGCCTCCCTCCGAAGCACCATAGGGTCACACATGTCCTACCTTGGGTGTGAGACGTCTCGTCCGAGCCTTAGGCACAGACCGACCAATCCTCACTTACCAACGACACGTTGCCTGTACATACAGGCGACACATCACTCAAATATCCGATGACCTGTCACACATCGGCTGGAGTAGATGACTCGTCGTACGACTTGGTCATCTTAAACCTCCAGCCACTGTAATTGCCATTTTGAACCCCTAAGTTCCCAAATATCAATCTCCTCACACAAACATCCAAACTCCATAACTCCTAACCTAATTCAAAACTGACGAAAATCCAAACTTAACCATCCTAGATGTTACTTAATTTCATTAACTAAATCTGCTATATCCAAGGAAATAACATCAGATATTTTTCCGGATGACAACTTATCTGAAACCGATGAAGGAGGACCGAAATCAACACGAGTTTGATTGCAGAAGACTAGCGAGAGGGGAAAGAGGCTTGGGAGAGGTTTTTAAAGCTCAGGATGGCCTGAATCGGGTATGTGGCCAAAAATGGGATCAGATATTAGGTTCACCATAGACGGGTAGGAACTGAGAAAATCTTAAACGGCAACCGGTTCCCAGCCCAAATGATGTTGTTTCAAGAATGAATAAAATGACATCGGTTTACCTAAAACGACGCAGCTCAAATCAGTTAGCCAAAACAATGTCTATTCTCACATTTGGACCACTCTTGGTCAAAATGATGGGATAGCCTGTAGTTTTGATTTTAAACAATAAAATATTATAATATATTAAGTATTAATAAGATAATAATATATTTATTTTTCTTTATTATTGATAAATAATTATAAATTCATAATAAATATTATATTCTTATGAAAAATACCCATAAAGTTTCTATAAATTTATTACAATCAGTAGAATCCATGAGGAATATAAAATTATTTTTCTTATAAATATATAATTTATTAAAAATTATATATCTTTATAATATTATTTAGAAAAATTATAATAATTCAAATTACTCATTCAAAAATTTCTAAACAATTTTCCTGTGAGAATCTGAAAATTTTAAGTTGTTTCGGCCGGAAAACTCAATTGAGGGTTGTCGACGTTAATGGACCTTAGCCCATATTTTTGGATCAATGAACAATAATAATATGATTTTTGATGATTTGAAGTTAAATTTTATTTTTGAGAAATTATTATTTTTATTCAGAATTATCGATATTTATATAATCGATGATTAGAAATAAAAAAAAATAAGGTGTATTAATGATTTTGGTATTCTAGGAACTTGGACAGGTCCATTGAGAGTTTAAAAGCATCAATAAATTTTGAAAGAATTTTTGAAAAAAAAAATCCGAATTATAGTAATTTTTTTGAAATTTTTTATTAAAATATTTAATTTTTAATAAATTATATAATCATGAGAAGAATAAATTTCTAGTACTAATGGATAGTATTATTCAGAAGGAGTCCGTGAAAATTTTCCATACATTTTTTGGAGACATATGGTAATTTTTATGAACTTTTGATGGTTTTAGGTAATTAAAATGTAATAATATTATTATATAATATAATATTATTTTAATAATATTTAAATCAAGTGTCAAAACGAAAGAGGTCAATGTCGTTTTGACTCGCTGTGAACCAAAACGCACCAAGAGATGTCATTTTAGCCAAATCCTTAAGCCAAAGACGTTTTTACTAATACGACGTTGTTTTGCATGCTCCCCTGTACAACGTCGTTTTGACGGACAACTCAATGCCGCCTAAAATCTTCCCAGTCACCAATCGTTGCCGGTGAGGTAATAGGATAAGTTCCCATAAAACTTGCCAGATGTCCAAAACCATGTACCGAGCTTTCCTCTCTCCCAAAAATCACTCTAAAGATGCCTCTCGTGCTTGCGAACTTATTCTGAGCATTGTCGTGTCGTTTTCAGCTACTTCTTGGCTGGATTTGGGTAAGAATTGAACCCAGAACTCAGGTGCTTCTCCTTCATAGATCTAGGATTTTTGTTGCTTAAAATGAGTGATTTTGGTGTTGTTCAGTTTGTTTTGATATTAGGTTTATGAGGGTAGTGATATAAAGAAGTACTATTGCGTTTATGGAAGTATTGAAGATTCGAAAATTAGGGTTCGCAGGTGAGTGGGTCAGTTGGAGGTTGAAGATGATTCAGTCGAATGAAAGATCATTTGACCATGCTAATGTGAGATAGGTCGTTCGGCCAGGGTAGCCGATGGCGTGTTGCCTGCATGAGCAGGCGATACATCATCTATAGGTGTAGGTAGGGTAGCACCCGAACCTTAGGCTCGGGAAACATGGCACGCCCTGAAGTGGGCATGTGTCACGATCCTGCAGCTTCGGTCTTTGGTCTAGCCACACCTGGTTTTGCCAGGTGTCGCACAGGGATTGTTCAAAATTAAATAAATTCTAGAAAAATAGTCATAAAAGATAGAACATTCGGAAAAAAATAAATAAAATTGAGAAAAAATCCCAAAAAATTATGATAAATACTAGAAACAATAAATAATCTAATGATATCAAGATTGTAATAATTTGGTGAGAATTGATGGGTCAAATAATTAGATCAACATCTAGAAAAATAAGAGAAAATAGGAAAAATCTCTGGATCGGTTTCGGATTGATTTTCTGGTAGAAACGCATTAAATTAAGGTTATAGGTGCATAATTTTATTTGTGTTTATATATTAAGTAAGCAATATTAAGGATTCAATTATAAATGCATATGTAGGTGGATACCTATAAGTGATAAGTGTGAGACCTCGTTCTTTTGAGAGTCTAGTCAGCACCCGTATTCAGTCAGATTTTTCGGATTGGTCGGATTGAGTGAGTTGACCAAGTGATTGTCAGAGTTGACCTTTTGACCGAGTGACCTGGACATAGTCATAGAGCTTAAGTGTCAAGTTTAGGATGTCTAGAACGTCATGTCGTTGGTGTGTCGATAATTTGCACGGCATGTCGTTTTGGAGTTTTAACGTGCATTAGATTAATTAGTCGATTGGTGCGTTGTTCGAGGCTTGAGTCCAGAGGATATACCCTATTTCATTCTTTTGACCCACATATAAGTTTTTGGAGGCCAATTTTGAGTGGCCGTAGGTCTTTGGGCCGACTTACCTTTCGTGGGCCCGATTTCGATTCTCGAGACCAATTACGTTTTAAAAGCCTGATTTTTATATTTTAAGTTTTTAAATTTTATTTTGGCCCACTTGGCGCATATGAGAGCTATTTTATAATCAATTCAGATTCTGTGAATTTTAATAAAAAAGTCAAAAAGTCAAAGTCAAAGTCAAAGAGGGTAAAATTCCAGAACTGCCCCCACTTACTTTTCCTTCTTTTTCCAGCACGTGAGTGAGCAGAAACCTTTCTGCCCACATTCTTCCCTTTTCTCCCACTTCCTTCAATTGCCGAGAGCTCCCAAACCCACAAATCCTCCCAATTGCATTTTCTCTTCAAATTAAGGAGTGGGCTTTGTTCCAAAAGGTTAACCTAATCTCTCTCCCCTCTTCTCCTCAGGTGATATGTTTATTTATGCTTAATTTGCCTTAATTAGGGTAATTATTGTAAATTCGGATTTTTGGGGTTTTTGCTTGATTTCTTCACTTTCTTGTCCGATTTGTGGTTGTTTTAGCATGCTTAGATGTTCATTGTTATAGTCTAATACTTCAGATTGCTCAAAATCATCAATTGATCAATTATTGATCATTTTATGTGTCGATGACAATTTGGTAATTTCGAGATTTGTGTGTTTTTGTGAAATTGGATGAAATTGGTTGATGTCATTGCTTGAGTTAGATTGTTTGTGTGTTGTAGAGAAGGTTTGTCGATTGAGGAAACCAATTTTGATGTTGGCGGAGCTTGGAATTAGGATTTGAGCTTAGGATCGATTGAGTATGTGAAAGGGTTCGTTGTTTTTCTTAAGGAATTGAGTGGTTTGAGTTTCTAGAGGTTGTATTGAGTAATTTGGGACTTAGAGTGAGTGTTTAAGGGGTCTCTTAGGTTGTTTTTAATTCTGGTCATTTTTCGAGTTTATTATTTTCGACTTTGTTCTTAGTGTGGTTTTGTGTGCATGATTGTTTAGGTGGTGCTTCAGCGACCGATAGAGGCAAAGGCTTAGCCGTTGAATCGTCGGCACGTCAAGAGGTGAGAGACTATGTTTCATTTACATGCACAGAAATATTTTTCTTTATTAATTAAAATTGGTGAATGCTTGTTTTTGAATAAAGGCAATACGTGCATCAATGAGTGATTTGGCATGCTAGGTTCATTATGTGTTAGGCATATTTATGATGCATAAAATGTTTGTTTTGAACCTATATGCATGTTTGCGATGTGATTTAAAATGCGTTAGAGAATATCCATATACATCGAATTCTTGAGTTGTTGGGGCTCCTAGGGAGCCTTTGAGTTGATTTTGAGTGTTCTATATTTTATTTAAATTATAACATGATTTGGGATTTGTTCTACATGTTTGCAAAGAATACGTATACATATAATTGCTAGGTATAACTTGAAATTGACGGACTGCGCTTGGCCAATGCGAAGGTAAGTGGATGAGTATCCTTAGATAGAAGGATAGTCCCTTTCCTAGGAGTATGGATGTGTTATGTATGCCTTGTGGGAGTAGCTGATGGGATAGGCTACATGTGCCTTCGGGCTTTTCGAGTTGTGTGTGAGTTGGGAATCGTGCGATAAGTATTTTCTCCACTTTTCCCGAGGACAACACTGGTGGTAGGGGATTTATTATTATTTTGGAAAGGTGCATTTAATTAACCACCAGTGGGCTTCCGATTTCCCTTTGGCTGGGGTTATCAGTGAAGCCGTTTTAGAGGTCCACTCTGATAGTTTTTGGGCATAGTAGCCCATGAGAATGTGATTTTGGGATTTATATACTTATTAGGCATGGGCCTGAGATACATGTTGATATTATCAAACTCATGCATATGTATTTGATCATATTTAAATATGATATTGCTTACACGATTAGTATCATGTGACTTACAGTGGTTTTTATTATAAAATGTTTATATTGGTTTTCGTATATACCTCTATTCCACCGGAATTGTTTATGACACTGTGACTCTCACTGAGGTCCTCGAGATCTCACTCCCCTTTTGTTGTTGTTTTCAGGACTAGGACGAGCGCCTGTATAGCTGTCTATTTTTGAGGTCGAGGTTTCTGGTTTGTCATAGGGCTGGACTACTGCATATGACACGTTTGAAAACTCGACACGCTCTTTTGTATTTTGGATTTGATTATGCTTGCTTATCCTATTTGCATGCTTGCTCATTGACATTGTGACCCCTTAGTGGGCTTGGGTTGATGCATGTTTTTGGATATTGATGTATTCTTTTGAGTTTACGATATATGAGATGAGCATGATGCCTTGGGCATGTTTTGTTGTCCTTGGGTTTTGAGTTGGTTGGACTTATTCTGATAAAGCATGTTTGGGGCCGTGTGGCCTGTTGTGTGTGTAATTTAAGACTTCCGCTGTTTGTGATTGTACTCCGTGATTGTATTTGTGGTGTCGAGATGCTTGTTTAAATACATGCTCCTTTTTTAAAAAGAAAGTGAAAAGTTTCAAATTTACTTGTGTTTTTATATAATTTCTGAATTTATTTTGAGGGTAAGCCTTGTGTAGTTTTGATTGGGCCACGAGTTGGGCCAATTGGGACTGCACGGCGGTGAGGAGCCCAATTACCGGGTTCGGGTCCTCACAATAAGTCTCAAGGAATCAGTCCAACTAGTAAGAAATCAAGTGTGGGTACTTCAAAAGTCGAAAAACCCATGAGTGAACAGACCCTTATTAATAAGTTGTTTATTGGCATGAATGAATAAACATGAGTACGATTAATTAGAAAAATAATGAATCAATGAACTAAATCATTGCATATGTTGTGAACTAGATGTGTGTTGCCTGTTGAATCATGCTCGAATTGCTGAGATATGTTATGCTATGAACTATGTTATGCAATAGTTGAATGTGTCGTGTGTGATTTTAATAATGGAAGTGCATATGAAGTGTTTGGGTGCATTCGAAAGCATGAGACATAGTCAAACATCGTAACAGCATAAGGTGAACTATGAGACTCCTGAGAGCTCTTCGAGTATGGTAATGCGGCATGGATTTTCCAAGGGAGGCATACGGAGGAACAGAGAATATAACTTACTATAAAATAATATGAATAAATGAGATATCCTAACATGGGGATCGAGTAGGTAGAGCTACCATCACCTAATATCCCGAAATCATCAGTGGAACTAGGCCAAGAGGAGTGCATGTCCCATCGGGACAGATCGAGTTTCAGCATATGAGATAACAAGGACACGTAAGGAGTTGCATATAAAAGTGTCACTGACGGATCCTAGTCCTATTCCTAGTGCCGGAAGGATTGAGAGACATTGCTAGCCCAGCCACTGTCCTGATTGCCTAAGCTATTACGTGTTGCATTGTGCTATGACAGCCACAATGCTGATTGCCTTGATGAGTATATAAGTGTTTTGCGTGTGCCAACATGCCTATGTTATGCTTAAATGATTGTATATGTTTTGCTATGCATATTTTTTCAGTCCACTCACCTGGCAGGCTTCTGCCAGATTTATGGCATTGAACGCATGAATAATGAATAATGATTAAGGGCTCACCCTCAAGCATAACAAGAAGTGAGAGTTTATCGGCCATACTCGAGGTAATATTTGAGGAGCATTATATTCATAGTGTTTTCTCTTTAATGTATTTGAACATGATCGAATCATTGTTTGAATTTTATTCCTAGGAAGTAATAATAAACTTGATCATTTTATGACATCATCTAGACGACATCGTGCCTTCTCTTTAATTTTGTAGCTTAATATTATGAGTAATTCCTTTATTATCATCTCCATTTTAATTGCATACCACTAGCCTTATAGGTTTGCTATATGTATTGTTGTGCGTTAAGGTAGTGTAATAGTGAGTCTACAACGATTGTCGTGCGATTTTTGGGATTTGGGACGTGACATCTCCAATCCCTATAAACCACCATTAGACCTTCTTAAGGTCTTAAACCATCAATACCCTTTGTCATATGGTTCTTCATCCATAAAAGAAATAAATGAGAATACTATCTCATCAATTATAATAAACCTCTCAAAATATAATTATCCCTTAATATATCTTTATAAAATTACCAATACCTTTTCAAAACTGAAAAGGCATATTCAGTGAGCACATATGTTACAAGGCTCATTTTTCTAAGCATGATGGATATTAGGTGGGGGAATGACTAAATTACCCTCGAGTCCCAAATTCCAAGTAAACATAACTCAATGCTCCTTTTACAGAGTCAAAACCCTAAAATAACACTTGTGCATCCCGATGACTTATCAAAAGGGGATAATCATATCAGGGACATAATCAAATAACTTATGGGTCCTAAAACTGCATACCGACCAAATTAATAAAATCATCATACAAAATCCAATAATCCTTCTTAAGTACTCATATAGTCCATTAGACTAGTAATAAACTTGGGTTATGATTCAAAGCCCACTAATACTCATCGAAACTCAATTGGGATTTCAGGCCTAAGTTGTTCAAAGGGTCAGGAACTCACACACATTCCCTCGGGAATCGATTGTCTGGTTCGTAAGATTCAAATTTTTTCACATCCTCACATGAATCGCTCCCTAAGAATGTGTTCAGTTCCAAAAATATATACAACAATCTGCTAAATAACATCTAACAAACATAATCAAAAGCCTTATTTTATTGATAAAATGACCTATAATTAAACCTAAACATCGATAAATAATAAATTAAATAACCAATACCAGCATGGGTCATCATATTGGTGTAGATATTCCATAATAAATTAATTGCTACTATTGAAATATCCATAACAAATATATTACTACTTCCCTCCTTGTCATGGCCTGGCCCCCGAATCCTAAACCAAGTGGATCCAAACGTGTATGTGCGCGTGAAGGATCACATGTGCAATACTCGATTGGGCTTCTAACCACATGACCCAAAATATATATCTTGTTATAAATGATCTCATCACTCAGTACATATAAGCCCAAGACCTTCCCTATTTCTTTCCGATGTGGAATTGGACACTCACATGATCCCCTACATAGGTTAGATCTCACAATCCCGCAACAAATCTAGATATTTAGTATCTAGATTTTAATTTTTTCCTATATATTTTATTTAAAAAATATCAAATATCAACAAAATATATTTTATATATAGTTTCAAATTTAATTTTTGATTTTTTTAAAATTAGATATCATATTTTTTTAGTCTAGTTGGTTGTGTTGAGATACTAGTATACCTTTGGCCATGAACTCGAACATGTAGATTGTATTATGTCTATTCTTGAATTTTTATATTCTTGGAGTTATTTGTTGTCACCCAGAGACATCAGTACATTTTCTATATCTACTGTGCTTTAATTTATATATTTATTCTAATAATGACTATCTTATTTTTTATTATATCACTAATCTTGTAGATTTATTATACACATTATTGTGTGATATAGTAATATATATAATGGACATAGATTGTCGCATAATTTTTTTTTTGGATTTCGAGCCGTGACAATATTATTACTCTTCCACCTTGATTTCCGCCCAATTTATCAAATGAAGTTGAGCAGTTTGGGAAATTCTCGTAAGGTCAAATATGTTTGCATAACTCTTAGTGAGGGATTTTTTTTAAGATGATGCCAAAAGGTAGTTGTCTTCCAACTTTATAACAAGAACGACATCAAAAGACACACCATGCTTGAGCATTTTGTTTGGGATCACTTGTTGGTCAATATGGAATACCTGAAATAAATTTGTGTTTAAGGAAGAAGATAGAGTAGAGTGGTCTGCAAGTCGCATAAGGAAATATACTCAAGATATTGTGAAAGTTACAAGAATTAAATGTTGTACGTACCTCCTTGATCTGTTAGAACAAACCACGCAATGGTTGGATAAAAATTAATCCTAATGGATCATTTATTCACACTCAAAATCGATTTGGCATGGACTTCTCCTTAGAAGGGATCTGGATTATGGACAAACTGAGCTAGAAGTCAATAGTTTCAACGCTTTATCCATGATCTAAAGTGCAAAAGTCTCCCTAATCATTTTTCAAGTTTATTAGAGAGTATTGAGACAGGTGGAGCTTTATCATATTTTTCTTGAAGCAAACAAATACGTAGACTTTCTTGCAGTTTATGCTCGATCTCAAAAGAAGATTTGTAATCATTTAGTAGCCCCTCCAACTCTGTTAATTCATATTCTTGACCAAGACCTCTTTAAGTTCTGGAAGTCCAAAACTTTGTCTTTTTCAATCATGTAAACTGTTTTAATTCTTTTTATATAAAAAATTAACAAAAGAACAGTTGAGCTTCACACTAAAAGATCTAGTTGTCGCGGAACAAAAATTAATTTTTTTTCTGCTACGAATATGAACAGGCCAAACAGTGTGAAAAATCTGTTGTGAGTATTTTGGTCACCCCATGCTGAAATAGTTGTTTCTTGGAGAGGACTAAAAAGTCTACAATAGTAAGACAAGACCAAAAATAAAAGTCCATGATAGCGTCAATTATAGTAACCACTGCCATGTGGGTCTGGCCTACACATAAATCCACGACCAATAGAGATGAAAAGCCCAACCAAACAGGGCCCACAATTCCCGCGTAAGATAAAGTCATCTATAAAAGCAAAAATTGTAATGATAAATAGCATGAATGCACTATGAAAATTACAATAAATTCAAAATTCTGGTAAATAAAATGATGTGAAAAGAAAAATCTTTTCGCAGATTTGACATCTTAAAGTAGGTTTTGATTTTTTTAAATAATTATAAAATATAAATTTTATATAGATTTTATGATTCAATTTTAATTAAATTAATTCTTATATAGTGCTATGATATGAAAGAATTTATTTATTATTATCGACTGAATTTTTTTAAAAAAATACTATATTATCTATCTTGTTTAATGATTTTTGACTTTATAATATCAAAGTTGATGCCGAAAGAACAGAAACGAAGAAAAAGAAAAAGAAAATATCCCAAAACAAGGAAAAAGTTTATCAGGATTAGAACTCGAGATTCCACCAATTTTCACATCTTTTCTTTACAAAATCCTAAAAAGTCTTTCGCACCTAGGCATATACTTTTAATTAGAAATTTCTATGGATTACTAAGTAACATAATACGGAAAAGGACAAATTCCTGACAGGATCCGCAGGCATCTTCTATCTCGCACTCTAAGTCTCATGCGGGTCGTCCTGCCTGACATGATTCTTCAACACGCCTGCAGAATCACATGTTCAAACACCTATAACCTGAAAAAGAAAACTGTAACCGTACAGAAGAAAGAAGAACAAGTTCTAATGTATAGAGCAAAGGAGCTGGAAAAAAATACGCTGATATTTTTTCTTTTCCGACACAGCTGGTTCTGACCTTTCACATTTCCAGTTTTGTCATTTCTTCTTACCCGTTGGTTGCAATCTCCAAAGTTGCTGTCAGCTCAGTTGTACCTTGTGACTAAGTTGCTGTACATAGTTTTACTATTCAGGAAGTTTCTTAATTTTCTCTATAGCTCTGTGTAGGTCATTTTAGTGAACAGAAAAAACTCAAGGAAGCCAAAAAAAAAAAAATGGAAACAGAACCCAGCTATGATCAATTACCTAAGGATTATATTCCAAAAAAAAAAAAAGAAATCACCCTAGGATTATCATACTGATTTAGATTAAGGAAAGCTCAGAATTATCCCATAATTTGAGACAAGTAATTGCAAAAACGCTAGTTTGACGCTTGAGACCATGTAAAATACATTGAAAATATGAAAGTAGAATCTAGATTTAGCTGATGTGATCGTAGACCAGCGACTTGGGGGGGGCTTACCTCGAGGTTTACAAGCAGGAGGATCTTCGAAGAGTGACAAGGAAAGTTGCTTATGGGCAACCCCAATGTCGAACAGTATAAGTCCTGATTTTGGGTCGTCAACTATGATGTCTTTCACTGGTAACCAGAGGAAGAGTTCCTCCTGAGAGAGACCAACAAGTCCAGTGAGACCACGAAAAGTGAGGTTAGCCCTCACAACACTCTCAAAGAGGACCCTGTTCTCAAACTTGGTCAAGCATGGCCTATCAAGAAACACCTCTAGACGACCGTCTTCAGATAGAGTATAAGATTTCACTTCCTTCGGCAGTAGACCCGCTGGTAACCCTTTTGAGATGAGCAGGTCGTGGATGGAAGAGGAGGCAGTAAGTAGTGGAGGTGAGATAAGGATTAGCAAACTTAGTGTGGCATAAAAGGCTGCGAGGTGGGAGTTAGAGAAGGCCATGGATGCGTTCCTAGAGGTGGAGGTAAGAGAGAGACAGAGAGAGAAGGAGAAGGGTTTAAGAGGTGATTTCCGGTATGGAAAGTGTAAAAGACTGTTTAAAAATAATAATAAAGCAGGGGAGTGGGAGCGGAGATTACCGAACTACCTTCGGTTGTTGATGACGGGGACCAAAGGCTTTCGATTATGAATTATTTTGTCCTGCAATGCACCACCTAATGATCTTGAGTGGTGATCTGATCTTGCTACATTTGTTTAATGCTTTTAAGCCTTTTAAGCATCCATTTGGTGCCTTGCTTCATGTTCTCCCATTGGATTGTCTTGTAAGGTCTCGACCTCCCTAAGCAATGCATATACGAATCATTTGCGTAACATTTGAGATAGAGATTTTTAGACAACAATTTAGTATAAATAAGAGAAAAAACATGTTTGCCAAAATAAGCAAAAAGGTCAGTAAAAGTGGTAAGAATGATGAGGATTGTTTTTCCCTTGTGGGAAGCAAAGATTTAATTATTAATCTATGCATGCTAACCCATTCCATATACTTATCTAAATTCCAACACATAGACAGTTGAACTCAGTCTACAAGGGTAATTTCGACACTGAGTTACAAACACGCTCGTGACTGGACATGATTCGAGGATTCCATGTTCACGCCAGTTATGCTTCTGCAGCAGCTTAATCGTCAAAAAACAGGAAAAGGCCTGTGTCCTTCCTGGGGCTTGACCTTTCATTTCTTTCTGTTGTGACGAAAACGGACATGGGAAGGTTCTCTAATGTCCTCTATGCCACTCTGGGGACGTTGATGTGGGGTTGGGAGGAGGGGGGGCAGTCACGGAGTCCCTCCATGACAGACTGACAGTACTTTTGGGCAAAAAAGTTTCTAAAGGTGAAATGATTAGGTTACCCGTTTGGGACCCTGTAGCGTGATTTAAGCTTTGTGATTTGACAGCGTGGACCAATGCATGACCCAGTACATACTATACGTGTCGCTTTCTGTGTATTCTTATGGCGTTATTGTGACATTTAGGGAATATCTAAACCATGATACCAGGTTGCCGCTTCTATTGGCCCACGTGTGGGTTATATAAATCCCCCTCGTGATTGTGCATGATGTTCTATTACAAAAAAAAAACACATACTTATGTAAAAAGAAGGAAAGAGGGGAGAATTTTTATTATTATTTTGAAACAAGATATAAATAGTTATTTTACTGTCTTTGGCTAATTCAGAAAATAGACTTGGAGGATAAAAATCTTTTGGAAATATTGCTTAGGCAAGTTTTTTATATGTATATAATGTTTTAACCAATATACATAAATATCTTAAAAATTTAATCAAACTTTAAATTATGATGATATAAATAAAATTTATTTTAAAAGTTCAATCAATATATGACTTGATGGTATTTTCTCTAAATTTAGAAGATCTTGGATTCAATAAATTTATCAATATCATTGGGGTTTAAATCCAATTTTTTTCTAATATTAAGTCGGCTATATATTTGTTTGTAGTTTAACAAGGAATTTAGGGATATAGATTGAAATAAAATAGAATCGACATTAAGAATATTTATTTAATATATATTTATCAAAATATATAAAAATAAATAAATCAGAGTATATAATTCAATAATATCAACTCTTATTTTTAAGATTTTAAAAAGTTAAAAAAATCTTGAATTCAATATAATTATCAGGATTTGAATCCATTGCTGGTTTGTGATTTTAACAATAAATGCAGAGATAAGGGTTGGAAAAAATAAAATATACATAAAAAAAAGTTAAGATACTTTTGGGATAAATTATAATATATTTAAAAATTCTGAAAATAAAATTATTATAATATTTTTACGTAGACAGAAAGATGACGAATCCACGCGTGAAATGTGCATGGTCAGTGGATTAGGTTGTCAACAATAGACAGAAACGGCTTCCATCTAGCCTTACTTGTCATTAATTGGTTGGATATTGAACAACAAAGTCTGGAGATAATAGCTAACGGTGGTCAATGTAAGCATCGATTGCTACTTGTTGATACCCCTCACATCCTCTTCGAGAAATTATAGTAGTCGAGGATTGTTAGAACTTTTCTCTCCTCTTACTGGGCTTTGATCCAAGTTGCAGGCTGGAAATTTGATCGTCGTTTAGATTTCCCGGCTTTTATGCTATGGCCACACTCATCACAACAGGTTAGTGGGCTTTTTTGTTTTTGTTTCTTAATTTAATTTCATGCTGCAACTTTGACTCAAGGCATGGGATTGAGAGGCAATATTGGGTTTTTGTTAAAACTATATATTGGGCTAAAGCAGTTGACCATAATTAATGTTTTGGGCTAAATGAAGGGCTTAGACTGGGAAATGTTCAGAAGGCCCACGGATAGACTTTATGCATATGTATGGATAGACTGTAGACTTCACTGATATCTTTAACATTTGATTTATTTAATTTAATTTATGAATACATTTAACAAAAAATAATGATTTGAATTTCAATATATGTTAAAAAATAAATCTAAATCTATATTATAAAATATTTTTCACCATAAGTGGCAAAAGTCTATCACATCACTCAAGACTTTTGTTAAATTTGATTAACCATTACTAGTTGATCTATATGTTCAGTACTGGTAGTGGTTATTACTACAATGTAGTTTTAGAAAATGTAAATGTTTGTCAAGGGACTCAGATGAATATAATATTTTATTAAAAAGGAAAAAGAAAGAAGAGGAAGAGGAGTAGGTGATAGTGGAAAGAAAAAGAAAAAAAAATCCCCGTCAATTTCTTTCTTATGATCACAGAAAAATCTATCGTGATCATCAAAGTTGAAACTCATCGCGAAAGAAAGAAAAAAAAAAAAAAAGTCAAACATATGTAATGTGTTTATTTAAAAAAATGCAAGCATAATCAACTAACCAGGAATGGACAAAAATGGTATAATTAAGGTGATTCTACCTGGTTTTTAATACTCCATATTTTGTGTTCCAGGAGACCACGGTAGTAAATTATGGATTGTGTCTCTGTCAAGTTAGGTCTGCTGGCCATCAGCCTCTTGCCTTTCCCCGAACGTGTCTATTATTTTTATAATTTCTTCCAGCTATTCTTTTGGCCAGCGTGAAACAATCCCTTTCTTGTCAATTTCAATAATACCATATGTTGGGAAGACTTTAGACAAAACCCTGATTATAAATGCTACGATCGATTCCCACACTTACGCATCTAATCCCCCATAAAATAGTATTCTCTAAAATGGATAGACACATAAAATAGACAGTTTTTTTTAAAAATAAAATAAAATGATATTTTCGTCGATTATTCTCTCCTCATCCTCTCAATCACTCTCTCCCTATAATATACATATAAATACTGTCTTCACATTGACGTCAATGGTGGTACTTTGTAGAGGTTGAATCTTCTGATATATTTACACAAGGGTAAACAACACAGATTCTATGGCTCTTTCTGCTCAAGCCATGAGCTGTGTTTTATGCAACAAAACAAATTGCAAATTGTTTTGGGAATAAAAAACATCTGCTGCCAACCAAGATGGAGCAATAATAGTAGTGGTGAGTGAGATTTCTTGGGCCCAAGCCCCAAACTGGGTCTACGCACGCCTGTATGAGGGCCGATGATATCCTCACGTGTGGGTGAGGTTTTAGGAGAGAAGTCAAAGTCAACATCGAGGGGCACACGTGTTTGTGTGTGTCCAAATCCAACTGATGAGATGTGACGTATCGACTTACTCGTAGTGGAGAGACATGTGTCTTTAATAGTATTAGTTGGGCCGTCGCCTTCCCTTGTGCTCGTCACGTGGATTTGGGCCAGCGGATGGAGTTTTCTTCCCCTGGGTTTTGTGGCTTTAAAATTATGCTCAGCCGCTCATTTAATATCAATTATTTACGTATTCCTAAGTCTGTGCACCTTTTAGTCACATAAATTATATGATATAAAATATCTTGTTTCGATGGCTTTAACATAAATGTGCGTGTAACTTAGATATAGAAAATCCAGAAATCTATACTTTAATACCTTATTAATCCTTTTTGTTATATCAAAATAAATAATTGAATCAATTTTTTTATATTTCATTAATCTTATCCTTTAATCACATCTTTTGGATTCATTATACTTAACTTGGGATTTCCACAAGCTCTTCAATTGTTGATTGCTGATTGCTGATCTGTGGATAACTTTTGATTAATTGTTTGTGCTGATCTTTTTTGCTACCATCAACATCACTGAAAACATTCAATTCGCTGCGATCAGACATTGTTGGTTTCATTGTCTCAGAAAGCATGGGACTTGCTTTCAAATATCACCTTCAAAAGTTTTAATATACCCCTTTTCAATCACTCTCAATCATCTCTATTGTTCTCCATGGTTTACTTTCCAGATGGTTATCACTACCGTATTGAATGACATAATGGATGAATCATTAAGTGGAGTTTTTCATTTTTGCTGGGAAATTTCTCAAGAGAAGACACCACAGGCAAAGATGTATCAGAATCCTCCCGCATATCATTGTTTTGCAGGTAGTACGTGAACGTACTGTGAGCGAATAACTGTACGTAGGCTTCTATTTGAGGTATCATCTTCTGTATTTGTTGTTTCAGATCACTTGTTTGAGAAGAGAGAATCTCTTACATCCAGTGCTTTACGAATTTAAGCACCTTTTGCTCTCATCTTCCGGTAGATCAGATATTTCCATGTCAGTTCATGAGCATTTCGATTTGTGACATATAAATTTTCTTACTTTATAACCAAATTCGAAGATATGAGCATGTTTACCTCGTATTACTGTATTAATTCAAAATGAATTAACATATTTTATATTAAATAAAATAATTAGTTTTTAACCATATTCTGATTCAGGAAAAAAGAAAAAATCAACTCCCTCCGAGATATACTTGGATAGATTAGACTGATGATAAAATCACGTCCCACCATCATTCCAATCGTCATTTCGGAGGTTTAGCTCGAGATAAGTTGGATGCTTTGCTACGCGGCGCCTATCTAGTGCAATTAGACCACTTAGCTTCCGTGGTACTAAGACCACACAATTTAGGCTTTTGTGTAGCTCTGGGACGACCATATCATCCATTTTTAAAGTGACAATCCCACGTGGATTTCTGTTCACTGATTGGCTAAACAAGTCAGGGATCCACGATTGGACGGACCAGGGAGTCAAAAGCGTTGGTCAACGACCTTAATGTGACACGTAGCGAAAGCAAGCACATGGTCCCCCACCCTTACGAACAACAGTACATCATTTCCCCGGATTCTGCGCGTCCTGGGGTTGTGCTATGCGTGGCGCGTGGGCCCCTTTAGGCGAGAGCGTTGTGGACCATTACGTCATACGTATGATTTGCATTGCTTTGGCACAGCTCAGAGTCTCCCTGAATTTTGTTGATATTTCTACAACATCTATCCCTATCTTTTTTTTTTAATTAAAATACATGAAATTTTTATTTTCATATATTTTGCAAATTTTAATTTTTTAAATTTAAATTTAAATTTATTTAAAATCGTAGTGCTTTTCAAGACGAAAGGAAAAATCATATTATTTGCCTATGTTTTTGTAAGTTATATTAACGATAAATTGTAATTTTAAAATCCAAATAAAAGAGTTTAACAGTAATTTAAGAATCCATCGAGGTGGGGTCTGATCTATTAATTCAAGAAGGATAATTTCGGAATTAAAATATAAGATGTACATGGAATTGATTAACTATGACAGAGATATTTTTATATTAATAAAAATTTGGTTCTTATATCTTAATTCTATTCATGTCAATGATTTCTCATGGGATTATTATTTTCTTCTTAAAAGATGCAAAATGGGATATGTAGTACCCATATTTATAAACGAAACGACCACCTAATTTTTATCTGATGTGGGATCAACCATCCAACCTATCCCTCTTAAACCTACAGGCTTGACAATTAGGCACTAGGTCTGAGTGGGAGATCATAATCGGGAGAGTGAGGTTCTGACATCGCATCATGGTAATATGTGGGAAAAGTAAATGGGAATATCAGAAGAAAGAGGAGATACCATCAACGAGGAATGACTTAACCAAGTGTTATGGGATAAGGCTAAACGAATTTATAATGGACCCTGTTTCTTTCCTTTAAAAGTCGCTTATGATGGTTCAGCTTTGAAAGATAAGTTGCATCCAATAATTGGAACGACTATACAGTGTGGTACCTACCAACTACCCCGCCAGTTATAAGTGCAAACTAGACAAAACCCAAGCTACTGGATATGTATACATATATGTATTGTTTACTGAATATAGTAAAACTACCTACGTAGCCATATGATGTTCTTCGCCACTCATCTATTTCTGGAGGCACTTCCATTCGCAAGCTTGATTTGGCAGCACATAAACAGGTTGCATGATTTTGGTAAATTAGACAATATTGCCTTGCGGGTAAAATTTATTGGTGACAGGTGAAAATACCAACAAGTGATCGGTTATGAATTTGATGGAATAGTTCTACATAAATGAAGGTTCTGACGAGAAGATAAGATTTACCATTCGGACATAACTGTACAGCGAAGAGGATATGATGAACAGTTTGTTCTCTATTATTGTCCTCTCTCTTATTTCTGTCTGCTGAGGATAAACAAATAAATTATGGTAAAATCTTCCGAATTGGGTTCAAATCATTAAACAGAAAGAAGAATCGTTACGTGTCGAAAGCCTATAAGAAGTTTGAAGTGGTTTTTATGGATCAACTAAAGAAACTGCTAGTAGTAGAAATCGGATCTGTTTTTTTACTTACAAGTGGAATCCTGCTGAAGAATTCCTGTTGATACAAAACTTTCCCTGTTTAATCTTTGCACTAAAAGTAACCTTCTTATCACTTGATTGATTCAAATTGAGTGCGCCAAGTTGTGAGCAAGCATAACAATGGTAAATATCAAATTATGCAGGGCATCATGAGGAATCAGAACCATATACGGTACTTGCACCAGACCACTCCATAGCAATTGCAGAAAGCAAACGCAAGGCATAGATCACCTTATCCTCAATGAGTGCTGCTTTCGCTTATGTGTTCTTTTTTCCACGAAAACTGAGAAACAGTCACTGGGAATTGTCTCTCTCTTTTTCTGTGTCACTATCTGGGTCACACACACTGCTATTATTGTCTGTCTGACCACTTGGAAAAAAAAAACATGTTCTCCGAAAACAAAAACTGATTTTGTTTGTTTTCCCAGACAATGGCAATGGAGAAGGGGAACAGCCTCTGATTCCACCTTATCGGTCCTGCCACTCCAAAACAAAACTTCCTGCCCTATCAACAGTCATTGTCTTTTGACCCACTACACGAATTCCAGGCGATTTTCAAGGCTAGAACAGGGATTGGGTCCAACTGACATATCTCTCAGGTCATATAACAAGTGTTTGTTGTATATGTACTTGCAGCAGTTCATGAAATGCTGCACTTTTTATGTTTTACATCCATTATACTAACAGCAATAATGTCCAGTTCGAACCCCCACCAAGAATTGTTAAATATAACAATTGTTGAATACGGATATAGTTGTTAGCACCCACTTCATATAATCCTGAAGTGACATCCGTGCATAGGTAATAGGTATAGGGGAATAGGGGAATAGGGGAATAGGGGAATAGGGGAATAGGGGAATAGGGGAATAGGGCTGTCGATTAATTATTCCAAGCATTTCAGTCGGACAAAACCTGTCATGAACCAGGACCAAACAAAAAAAAGGTATGATGTTGTTGGATAGATGAATTTCTTTCTTTTCTAATTGTTGCAATAAATGGCTTTTTGAACCTAACAGCTCAGCTGTGTTATGTTCAATAACCACCATGAAGAGAGTCCCTCATGTGACTTCCTGAACTTGTTTAGTGATTGACAAGGCTAGGTTCAGGTAATTATATAGATTTTCAAGGTTTGGTTGACAAAATAATATCACATGAAAAGGGTGTTATAATGTTGTACAGTATAATAAAGTTAACCATTATGGATCATTTATTGAGAAGTCGGTGAAGAGGAGAAGTGCATTTTTGTGACTGTAGCATGTGGCAAGTCTATCGCTTTTTTTGGGCTGTACAATTCAACAACTGCGGGTAAAGCTAAAAGCTGGCATGTGTTTACCCATTGGACAATAGCAAAGAGAGGTGTTCGAAAATGGTTGGTTTCCTTGTTGCCGTTTTAGCTTATAGGGCCATGATATTTAAGTGGGCAGGATTCCTGGCTGGAATTAAGAATCAATTTCCCATAAATGTGACGAGCTTTGCAATAAGGGGAAGCTTAAACAATAATAATAAGAAGGCAATCGGAAGAAGCTGGAGATGAAGAATAAGAAATAGATTTCCTTGAAACAGGAACTTCTTTTTCTGTACATTGCTAATCCCAGAGTCTCTCTTTGCTCTTATAAAACAACGGCTAAAAAGCGGGGAGAACAAGATTTTGGAAGAAAAAAAAAATTAAGACATAAGTTATCCTAAAAAGAAGGTTCTTAACATTTTCCTGAGATGACAGCCAAAATAGCTTATGAACCTCTGTGAAAGTAAAGCTACCCAAAGGAGGCCTCCATCAATATTTTTAGTTGGTGTTTCCCCATTGTTTGTGGCCGGCCACCCATTTAGGACACTTGGGACTAAAATAGCTAGAGACAGCCCTCGAGGTCAACAGCTCCACAATAGGAGCGAATTTAACACATCTCGGGGTCTTATACTGATTAATAGATGCCCCCAGGCTAATGGCATAGTCCATAAGCTTATCAAAAGTCCCTGGCTCAACAATCTTGATCTCGAGAGGCCCAATTGACTTGTCAGAGACACGCCCTTGGCGATAGACGCTGTTAAGTGATTCTTCGATGGTCAAGCAACAGTCCTCAAAGACCGAGGGTGGAATTGGGGTTGATCCATTCAGACTAAGTTCCCAAAACAGAACGTAGTGGCCAGGAATGGTTGTGGTGTCTGCATAGCTAGTATATTCAGATAGATTTGCATCGAAAGGGACCAGATGGCTCACAGCATTTTTGACTGCATTTTGTAGTTCCACTTCGTCAGTCTTATCAGAATCGATGCTAAGCACCACATTTTTTCTGCATATGAAGTTGAATTGCGGTGCCTTGTTCTTGAATCCAGCCACCCTCAGCACATCGCCAACTCGATAGCGATAGAGTCCTAGAGAACCAAATCAGCAACAAACATACGTAAGCGACATCTTTGAACAGCTGTAAAGAGAAAGGAAAGGTTGAAACTTTTGGTAAAGATCTAGTTACCAGCGTAGGTGGTCACCACAAGCTCGTATTCTTGGCCAAGCTTAACATCAACAAGATCTACCAGTTCCTGTTGCTCCTTCTCATTAAGTGATCTGGGCACGGAAATTGAGTTTGTAACCCCATTGTTCCTATGGGCTGGCAGGAACTCAAAGTAGGCCATGGTTGGTATTAGAGTGTAGGACACATCACTTGGCTTGCAAAGTGGATTAAGATTAACTCCAAAATAGCATTCGGAGGAAGCATACATAGTGCACACCAGAGGCAGGCCATTGCTGTAGTAATCGAGGGTTGGAATATACTGTGACATGGTCCCAGTGACAATAACATCCACATACTTAGAGTTAGGCCACAGCCTTGTTATAATCCCTTGCCAAGAATCTTCGCCGCATTCAGCCTCAATAAAGTCGGCAAGTTCTGGATCTGGTTTGAGGATTTTCATGACGGCTTCCCGGACAGAGGGATCTGTGATTAGAGGGTCAATTGTGCCAGTCCTTATATCATTGCAAAGAAACCGCCAGTGCTTTTCCAGAAAGCGGATTGCTCGGATGAACCCAGAGGCAAAAACGGCACCGACCCTCAGGACTTCTCTGTGTTGGCAGAGGCCACAGAGCATTTGGGAGTACATGGATTGGTAAGAATCAGGACAAAGGATGGTCTCGTTTGGGCTAGTGTAGTTGGTGTAAGGGTCATATGGCCTTTCCATAAAATGAGAGCTTTTATAGTAGCTAGTGAGAACTGGTCTTGCTAAAAGGCCGCCAGGGGTCTTAGACTCGGATTTTATGAACAAGAAATACATTCCTTTGCCTTTCTCAAGGCCAGGAACAAACTGGCTCATCACGGGCATCAAAAGGCTATACAGCAATGACCTCCTCTCCAGCTCCTCTTCAATTGTCGGCATCAGCTTTCTCTCCCCACCGGAGGTGCCAGAGCTGAAAAACCATCGACAATCCATATTAAGCCAAACCACCCAAAAATGACAAGTAGTACAGTAGTAAGACAAAGAACCAATGCAGATGGAAGCAACTAATATAAGATTTTACCCCACCTCGTCAGGAACTCTGAAATGGGCTTTGAGCAGAGGATTGGGGACGTATCACCATTGGCAATACGATCGATATCAGGCTGGATATCCTCGTAGGTGATCACAGGCATAACTTTCTTGAAAGTCTCGCGGTCAGTGTAGCCACTAAGACCGTGCCTCTGCAAGTACTCAACATGAGCATTGCGAGAGAGGATTTCTTCAAGGATCTTCTTTTGGACCTCATCAGGGTTTGAGGTCACATCCTCAATGAACTCAAGGATTCGCTTGTTTTTCTCTCCTAGATTGTACTCTGTGGGTTTCAATATGGTTTTTGGTGCCTCAGGCATGGTTGTTTATTTGTACCTCGGAACGAGATGCAGATACCTTAATGAGGTGTATAACAGAGAAGAGTAATAAGAGACAGAGAGATAGCTTTGGCTATGATATGTGTGTGAGAAAAAAAGGGATGGGCGTGGGTTTATATAGAGAGAGGCATGAAGGTGGCTGTGCTAGTGTGCTCTAAACTTTGGGATATAATAGTAAATAAATACTATTTTGAAGGGTATAGATGTTCTTGCATTTCTCCTTCCAAAAGATATCATCCTCATTTGCCCTTTTTTAATATTGTTCCACTTTCTTGCCCACAAAACAAAAAGCAAGGAGTTTCCAATACCATGCCTTGATTGATAGTTGGAGAGTCAATTAGCTAGTTATTTCAAGCCACAAAAATTAAAATTTTTAATTTATAATATTTTTTTGTTTTCTTCTTTTGTTGAAGTTTAAATTCCATTATTACCTGAAAAAATTGTCCTTGCAACAGATTTTATTTATAAACAGATTTCTTACATATACCCCTCATTTGAAGGACAGCCTTACTATGGGCGTTGCGTTGCTGTCCCTGTTTTATATTCTGTTTGCTGCAAAGACGTACACGATGAAAACCCAGGAACTGATTGTCTCCCGGCAATATCCGGTTACGATCAAACGGCTCTAACCGGCAGGTCCCAGTATACGAGGAGTTACTTCAAAGCGTAGAAGCGCGCTTGTACTGCGAGGGGCCCACCAATTACCGGTAGGTCTCCCTTTCATCTCCGCTAGCAAAAACGCGTCCGGACACCAATTTACCGCGAGATTTCAAGTCAAAACCCACGGAAAAATATGAAGGTTATGAGATAATCGTCACGCAATGTGAAAAAATAGTATGTTGGGATTTCTTGTAGGCGTATCTAAGTGGGACTGGCACAGCTGGACCCCTTACTTTAAGGATTGACACGTGTACGATTAGGAGTTCAATTCAATGACTTCACATGGATGAGGTCTCTTCTTTTTGAGGTATTTTTAGAAATGGCATCTCGTTGTCAATATCTCGACAGTGGATGTGCTTGTGAAGATCACAAAAATTTCTTCTAATGTTGATTTTTTTAAAAAATGTATGTATATATATTATTATAATAACTAATACTTATCAAAATAAATATCAAAACAAAAAGTCGGATACTTAGCCATACGAGGTACATATATTTTAAGATATTAGTTAATGATTAATTTTTTATCGATGGTATTCCAAATATTTGGGGTTGAGCATATGGAAGACCAATGAGAATTGACATTCAATTTACATACTTTTGGACCGGACGATAACCGTAAATAAATAGTAGAGCAAGTCTCTTTCGTCAAACTTATTTTTGCCAGTCTA
Source organism: Passiflora organensis (assembly GCA_019739055.1). NCBI lineage: Eukaryota > Viridiplantae > Streptophyta > Magnoliopsida > Malpighiales > Passifloraceae > Passiflora > Passiflora organensis. The sequence continues at coordinate 5,738,415 of JAEPBF010000136.1, forward strand.
TCTTTGGGAATTTTTTGACTTTTTTGATTGTGAAGGAAAGTTCTACTTTTTTCCAGGATTCGATTTGATAACGATTTACAACGAATTTTTATTGAAACTCAAATAATGCCTAGAAAATTACATTGAACTTGGAAGATATAAGCCGTTTGTCTGTTTGGTGGCTACCTAACATGTATTTGAACAAAATGTTATTTTGACGTTTGGAGTCAAAGACACAGGTACAAAAACACACAAGGCTTCTAAGTCATTGTTCAAAAGGTCTACATGCGGTGTTTCTGACATATTTGAGAGTCAGTATAAGCATGAGAATCCCTATTCAACTCAAAACTTTATCACAAAATTACAGATGGAAATGAGAGATATAGGCATTATTTGAATCAATACACTAATTGTTAATCCCAAACATTAGGGTTTATATTCATCATGGTCAACACTCTCCTTGTATATATATATAGATGGTAACGTATACATGTATATCTGATTTTGTTTGAAACATTATTCAACGCTCCATCACCACTCAAACTAAATATTTACGAGTCTAGATCATGTTTGAAAATAATATAAAAAATAATAAAATTTTGAAGACATTCATAGTCAACTTATGTTTACTATATGGCACAAATAATCTAAGTGTAATGTCCTGACTCATGGGTTTAAACATGAGCATGGATTTATAAAATTATGTATAACAATAATACATCGTTCTATTTTAACACCCAAGAAAAAAATACATCATTTTAGACTGCAAAGAGAATAATCCTATAAAATGGTACATTTGTGATTTCATGTAGTCACATTCAGGTCAGTCGTTGAACTGGGGCAGACACTAACCATGCAAAAAACTTTCCCTATTATATCCAAGTAAAGTAACATAATACTCTAAATAGGTTATTATATGCCAAATTTTTCTTTATACGCATGTGAAGTAAGAGATGTGTAATAGTTGTTGGTTTGAGAATTTGATCCCCAGATTGAAATTAGATCCTTATTCGTATAAAGAAAATTGGTTTAAATCTCAATGTATTATGAATCGATCATCTAGTTAAAGAATACAAGTTGAGCAAAACTTTTCCGGCTAATTTTTTTCACATTTTAGGGTAGACAACTTAGTTGACCCGTCAACCCGACGATGCATGATCATTCAATTGGTAGGGGAAGAACCACAATGTAATATTATAAGGAACAAAATGCGAGTAAGTGGTCAACGAATTCCCGATTTAACGATCAAACGGCTTTCGAAAAACAAGAAGCCATAGAAGACAAAAGGAAAACATGAATGATCAATTTGCCTGTAGAAATATAAAATGAAGTCAACGGACCAACCGGTCATATGATATGGCAGGGCTAGCAACCCAACAGATATTTGATGGGATGGAAATCCTGAAGGATAGATATGAACCCATGGAAATGATATATTTTAGGTATATTGGAACGTGGATTGACTACTAAATGTCTAAAGAAATATGTATTCATTTAGATAAAAGTCAACTCACCAACCAGTCAGATGGTGGGATGGCTAGGAACCCAGCAAAATTAATGAAGCTACAAATGTAAGAAATTGTGGTTAGAAAAAAATAATTGGCCAAGAACATTCTCAATAAATGTGGTATGTCCATTATATATTTTTTTGTATGATCAGGATTGCATGTGATTTTCTTCGTTGGGGTATATGTGAGAATCCAAACCCGATAATTGGGTTTCTCACCGCCGTGCAGTCCCAATTGGCCCAACTCGTGGCCCAATCAAAACCACACAAGGCTTACCCTTAAAACAATTTCAGAACTTATACAAAAACACATGTAAATTTGAAATTTTTCGCTTTCTTAACAAAAAAGAGAACATGTATTTAAACAAACATCTCGACACAACAAAATCAATCACAGAGTGCAATTACAAATAGCAGAAGTCTTAAATCTCACACACAACAGGCCACACGGCCCCAAACATGCTTTATCCGAATAAATGAAATCAACTTAATACCCAAGAACAACAAAACATGGCCAAGGCATCATGCTCATCTCATATATCGCAAACTCAAGAGAATACATCAATATCCAATAGCATGCATCAACCCAAGCCCACTAAGGGGTCACAATGTCAATGAGCAAGCATGCAAACAGGATAAGCAAGCATAACCAAATCCAAAATACAAAAGAAAGTGTCGAATTTCAAACGCGTCATATGCAGTAGTCCAGCCCTATGACAAACCAGAAACCTCGACCTAAAAAATAGACGGCTATACAGGCGCTCGTCCTAGTCCTGAAAACAACAACAAGAGGGGAGTGAGATCTCGAGGACCTCAGTGAGAGTCACAGCATCATAAACAATTCCGGTGGAATAGAGACATATACGAAAATCAATATAAATATTTTATAGTAAAAATCACAGTAAGTCCATGATACTGATCGTGTAAACAATCTCACATTTAAATATGATCAAATGCATATGCATGAGTTTGATAATATCAACATATATCTCAGGCCCATGCCCAATAGGTATATAAATCCCAAAATCTCATTCACATGGGCTACTATGCCCCAAAACTATCGAGGTGGACCTCTAAAACCGCTTCACTGATAACCCCGGCCAAAGGGAAATCGGAAGCCCACTGGTGGTTAATTAAATGCACCTTTCCAAAATAATAATAATTCCCCTACCACCAGTGTTGTCCTCGGAAAAAGTGGAGAAAATAATTATCACACGATTCCCAACTCACACACAACTCGAAAAACCCGAAGGCACATGTAGCTTGTCCCATCACCTACTCCCACAAAGCATACATAACCCATCCATACTCCTAGGCAAGGGACTATCCTTCTATCTAAGGATACTCATCCACTTACCTTCGCATTGGCCAAGCGCAGTCCGTCAATTCCAAGTTATACCTAGCAATTATATGTATACGTATTCTTTGCAAACAAGTAGAACAAATCCCAAATCATGTTATAATTTAAATAAAATGTAGAACACTCAAAATCAACTCAAAGGCTCCCTAGGTGCCCCCAACAACTCAATAATTCGATGTATATGAATATTCTCAAACACATTTTAATCACATCACAAACATGCATATAGGTTCAAAATAAACATTTTATGCATCATAAATATGCCTCACACATAATGAACCTAGCATGCCAAGTCATTCATCAATGCACGTATTGCCCCCATTCAAAGACAAGCATTTACCAATTTTAATTAATAAAACAAAATATTTTCGTGCATGTAAATGAAACATAGTCTCCCACCTCTTGACGCGCCGACAATTCAACGGCTAAGCCCTTTCCTCTATTGGTGGCCGAAGCACCACCTAAACAATCATGCAACGACACTAAGAACAAAGCCGAAAATAATAAACTCGAAAAATGACCAGAATTAAAAACAACCTAAGAGACCCCTTAAACACTCACTCTAAGTCCCAAATCACTCAATACAACCTCTAGAAACTCAAACCACTCAATTCCTTAAGAAAAACAACGAATCCCTTCACACACTCAATCGATCCTAAGCTCAAATCCAAATTCCAAGCTCTACCAACATCAAAATTGGTTTCCTCAATCGACAAACCTTATCTACAACACACAAACAACCTAACTCAAGCAATGACATCAACCAATTTCATCCAATTCATAATAAACACAATATTCCCGAATTTACCGAAATACCATCGAATACTCAACATGATCAATCATGGATTAAATGATGTTTTTGAGTAATCTAAAGTGTTAGACTATAACAATGAACATCTAAGCATGCTAAAACAACCACAAATCGGAAAAGAAAGTGAAGAAATCAAGCAAAAACCCCTAAAATCCGAATTTACTTAAAAGGCTCAAATTCAATTAAAATCTCCACCATCAACCAAAATACCAGTAACAAACTGAATATAGGAGTTAGAATTAAGATTTGGAACAAGTCCCATTGACTAATTTTGAATAGAAATCAATGGGTGAAGGAAATTGGAATTTGAAAAAAAAAGAAGAAGAGGGGAGCTTACCTTCGGCTGGCTATCGGGGGAGAAAAGAGCTGAATGGGAAAAGTGCTCACTCACGTGAGCTGGTAAAGTAGGAACTCTTTCTCGTTTCTTTTTTTTTACTTTTGACTTTGACTTTGACTTTGACTTTTTTTTTTTTATAAATTCACAGAATCAGAATTGATTATAAAATAGCTCACATATGCCCCAAGTGGGCCAAAATAAAATTTAAAAGCTCAAAATATAAAAATCAGGCTTTTAAAACGTAATTGGGCTCGAGAATCGAAATCGGACCCACGAAAGGTAAGTCAGCCCAAAGACCTACGACCACTCAAAACGGGCCTCCAAAAACTTATATACGGGTTAAAAGGGTAAAATGGAGTATATCCTCTGGACTCAAGCCTCGAACAATGCACCAATCGACTAATTAATCTAATATACGTTAAAACTCCGAAACGACACACCGTGCAAATTATCGACACACCACCAACGACATGACGTTCTAGACATCCTAAACTTGACACCTAAGCTCTATGACTATGTCCAGGTCACTCGGTCAAAAGGTCAACTCTGACAGTCACTTGGTCAACTCACTCAATCCGACCAATCCGAAAAATCTGACTGAATATGAATGCTGACTAGACTCTAAAAAAGATGGGGTCTCACAGTGTATATGTGGTTTGTTTAGAAGTCTTGTGGGGCTCTTATACACTCTTTACCTTGTATTTTGAGTTAGTTAATTAATGAAGATGAGCAATAATTAGAGACATATGTATAGGGCTATAGGTTTGGTGGGGCAGCGGAGAAGCACAGAAGAAGAAGGGATTGCTTGGTGGGGGGAGGGGGAGAAGAAATAGTTGGGGGGTGGGAGGCGGGTGCACCAAGGCAGGTAGGGCTTGTCCCAAGTGGGTGCATGGTGCTTGGTGCGGGGTGTTCCTTTGGAGAATGTTATTGAAATAGAGGAGGGGCCCGGGGGTGAGGGGTGGGGGTGTTGTGCGTGGGAGACAGAGACCGTAATGCAAATCTTTGACCGTTGACTTTCCCATGAAGTGATATTCTTATTTATTCCTTTTAGTTCTTAACATCTGGAGGAAAATGGTAATAATATAGGAAATGAAGCATTATTATATAAGGCATAAGCGATTGGAAGAAGAAGTGAATGCGAAAGAGGAAAAGAAATCCCCAAAAATCCCTGCTCTTCTTCCCTGTCTCCCATTATTCCAGCTTTATACTCGGGTTTCTTGTCTGTCGGACGATTTGATGAATTATTGGCTGGGAAGGGAAAGCTTTTTTCTTTATTATTTTCGTATATGCAGAGATAATCTCCACTGACAAATGTGTTAATCCCAATGGCGTTAGCCTTATTCATTGTTCAGGGACTATATTTTTAAATAAAGCTAGCTTATTTTGGGATTCCAATTTCAAAGATTTATATATAGTTAAATTTAATGATTATGTAAATAGTTGTGGGTTCAAATAGAATAATTAATATATTTTTTTAAAAGTAAAGATTATATTTGTCCATACCATTAATTTTGTCTTGTCAGATTTTGAATTTTAGACGGGAAGTTGAAGGAAAAATCAGTGTTTACTAATGAAGATATGTTTTAATCAATGGTATATATTCCCCAACATGCATATGTGTTTTCTTAAACTAGAGTGGGGAAATTCAAATTATAGTTTTGGTACAGTTTCCCTTTATATGATTTTTCTCGTACTGGGAAACTCAGACTTAAAAGCTACAAAACCAATTGAGGGATAGGAAAAACAAAAGTTAGGCTGAAGCATGTACGTTTTGCTGTATATAATATGCAGGCACGTGATTTACTATCGAAATCCGACTCAACAAAGAAAAAGGCATACCAGAGGCTACTCTGGTCTCCATTGGGTAAGATATGATCAAATCATAGTTTCTTTCACAAACATGTGGGGAACTTGGTGTTAGGACGAGATCTCGGGCACAGGATAGAGATTGTTTAAACCCGAATTCCAGCACATAACATAGTTAGTTTGCAAAATCAGTAATCATCTTTAAGCTGAACAGACTTTTTTAATTGGACATATAATTGTAATAAACTTAATCAAGCGACAAGTACTGTGGTCCCTAATCCCATGTTGCCAAAGATAATGCCAGTGACTGTACCAACATGGAGACATTTTATCAGATCCATAAAGGGAAATCATCACGGGATCGTTAAGGCAGGATCCTGTGGGTTAACTACTATGATTGACTTAATATTGTAATTGACACAGATTGAGTTGAAATGGGCTTTTGCGATTCCTTTGTCAGTTCTTCACTTCTTCTTCATGGATTTTCACATGCAGCCTTCTACCTTTTTACTCTCCCCTTGCTTGGAGTTCGTAAATCATGGCCTCTGGTCGAGGAAAAGGCTGTCACAAGTTGCTTGTTCCTTTGACAGTTCAAAAGGGCTTTGGAGATTGTGTTCAGTTTCTAAAATATTCCTTTTGCATGGAGCTTGTTATAGTTTAGTTGGTTTTCTGGCTCTACACTTCAAGGAAGAGAAACCTCAATTCCACAATCCTTAGTCCTTACTCATGCTAGGAGGAGGACTGAAACGAGTCTTTCTTTTTAGTCTGTCTCTGGTGAAAAGGTACAATCATGAAGTTTTAGGGCTGGTAAAAACTAAATGCAGCAACTGAGCCAAGAATCAATTGAGTTTGTGCCCTAATTCCCCAACAGAAAACCTAAATAATATAAGGTTGAAAGAACATTTATACCCGTGCATCCTAAGCAACTTAGTTTAACGGCAAGTAAACCACATATTATGATACGATATGATTTGCCTTTCTTTTTTATTCTTGGTACGGCGCCGTGCTTTGATCCTTATTTCCTCAAAATTTGTCGACTGCGTGTAATGAAATCAAATGAACTTAGAAAGTACCTTCCCTTTGGCACCTTTTCACTTGCTTCCCGGCCCTTTGAATAACAGAATGGCGAATTGATCACAAGATTAATTTTTTTTCCTAGTTTTGATATCTGTTAAGATAAACAATGTAACATTATATTTTTAAGATTCCAACTCATCTTAGTTTTTCATTACTAAGTCCAACCCATGTTGGTTAAGATAATTATTCACCGATACTAAAATTATATAGTTTTAACATGCCCATACAGTTTATTATTATTATTATTATTATTATTATTTTTTATAATTTACCAAATCATTATTTAATAATTAAAAAAGTCCACTAGGTTTTGTACTCGGAAAATGTACTTTGTGTACATAATAAGAGGAAAATAACTACAAAAAGGGAAGACCGATGTGTGTGTACCTTAAAATTGACAAGCTCAACAACAAAACTACCAATAACCCACTATGAACAAACAACACAGGAACATGCCTTAAATCTTTCCCTACTCCCAATCAAAATCAGTCCAATCAAATTTCTTCACTCTTGCCTAAGGACTGGTGAAAGTCCTTATCTTTTGACTTCTTCCACAGCAACAACAAATGTTCCCGTCAACTTCGGCCTTTAGAACATGCCTCTTACCGTCCTTTATCTATAGGCTTTCTTTTTTGTTCAATTTCGTAGTCTCATAGATAGTGATTTTACCCTTTGGAAACGACGCATATCATTTAGGTTCTTGAATTTCTTGGGCTTTGCCACCTTTCTTTATATGCGTCAATGGCTGATTATTACGAGGCTTGCCGGTGCAGGCTTATCCACTTACTATTCATGCACTATTGTCCCCTAAAGTTAAAAGGGAAACTGCTAGTCGTTCTTTTAAGTCATCAATCCTCCTACAGTAAATCTGTGAGTGTGACTCACGCACCTAAACCAAAATAATTGGTAACTGTTTAGTGATAAAAGAACTACAGTTCGGGATCTGACTATTTTCCTACACCGCTTTCCAGTTACTTGGAGGTCTTAAAAGGAGTTGAGAATATTATAACTCCCCGGTACTGTGGTATAAGTTCAAGTTGTCTGATAAAACTTAAGAAAATCGTATAATATGCTGCATATTTCAAATTTGTTTGCCGGCTAATTTTTTATTAAAAGTAAATTAAAGCTCACAGAATTTAATAATTAACTGTTAGCTAGGTGAGTAGACTAGATTCTCAAGCAATGCAGGAATTGCTCTTGGAGCAGGACTGTTTAAGAAAGAAAGAAGAGAAAGAAGAGAAAGAAGAGAAAGAAGAGAAAGAAGAGAAAGAAGAAAAGCTGGTGAAGAAAGCTGAAAAGAAATCTTGCTTTAGATCAGAAAGTGTACGTGGGCGCATCTAGAATCTAAAGCGACTGGGATTTCAGCTGGGCTCATTTCTAGTACTCTCTCCTTGGTGGCATAGTACTTGAAGGCTAGCTAATTCGCGTAGCTTTTTGGATATGATTACGATATATAGTAGCTTTAATCGTTACATGAAGGGCTTGGATCAAAATCATGTTTTGTCTAGGCTCATTGAGAGCACAACATATTCAACATGGAGAAAAAGGAAGAAGCTAAACAACATTCATTAGAAACGAAAATGAAATGCTGGGAAATTTGGTGAATGGCCACATGACCCTGCAGAAAAAGCCATACAAGGAATACTTTCCCTAACGGGTAAGAAGGATGACTTAATTAAAAAAAATTATCATGGTCGCCTGTGCTTTTCCAAATTGATATAGAATATATCTGGTGCCATTGAAGAAGAACCAACAAGATGGATGACATGGTAATGGCCACAAATCACATGGTGATGCCCTAGAATGAGTTTGTCGGCTCACTTTTTAGAGCCTGGATTGAAAGGGCTGATGATATGTTACACTTTGTGTGGACGCACAAACATTTTGATTATGGTCTAGCTTGTAGGATAGGATAAACATTAATCCAAAGTTAAGAACATATCACAAACAAGGATGTAAAAGGGGAAGACAGCAGAAAATTAAGAAAGGAAAAAGAAATAGCTTGACCTACTCTTTAAAGGGTATTATTAGTATTGATTCGGAAAGATACAATTCTCCATCGTCAAGAGTGGTCTGAGATTCCTTAATTTAAAATGACTGTTTCCTGTTTGGTAATCCAAGAAAACATGCGCATGGAAGGCATTACGACCATATTGAGTTCCTGCCAAATCTTAGATATCAATCGATATTGCTTGTTAGCTACACAGTTTAAGTAATGCCCAACCTTTCAGCCCATCGTTTCTTGTCGTGGGATAAGCTAGCCAGTGGGTCCAATGTAATGCGAGCACCCGCTTGAGCACAGGTACTTGAAGAAAAGTTGATCTCTTTTAGATTATGATTGCAGTCATATGGGGAGGAGGGGGTGCACCTTTTGGAGTTTACTTTTTGTTGAGCTTCATATCCATCGATGGAACATCATCCGCATTGTGCCTCGATTCTTTGTTTATTGGGCCCTTATTTCTTTCTTTCCCCGTTCATTTGTTTATTATTTTATTTTGGAAACATGGTGTGATGAAGAAACAGGTTTTCCAGATAGCTAGGGAGGGGCATGGTGGGGGACTTGCTGGAGACCAATTAAGGTGGGGAACATATTCATATGAAAGTTGAAAATAAATAATGGTCATGGGCAAATAGGCTACATAAATGTGTTCCTTGCAGAAATGGGATTAGGGGATTATCATATTTTCCAATATACACAGTTTGAGAGGTGCCGTGGACCATTCATGTTCCGAAGAATGCCTCTTTTGTCCAGATAGTGCCTTAGATTATGCAGATTCAAACGTGTTATTCTTTTGTTATTTTGCATTTTTGCAAATCCTTTCTTTGGTCTTGACTTGTGTTCTTCTTTTGAGGTGCTGATGGAAGGCAGGGGCTTGTAGATGCTGGTCCCATTGGCCACGCATCCAGAAAGGGAGGCGTTATGTTTTTGTCTCCTCAGAATTGATTGCCATGAAGAATGTAAAAGGAACTGCATAATTGTGTCCCGTGTTCAACATATTCTTCGTCAATTTGTACAGGGCAAAGAAACTAGAAAAATCTCTTTGAATCCACCATCGCATGGACAAGGATGTGTTCGCCAAGCTTGCCTGGATGATGACCATCATTTTCATCAATCCTTCGATGAACTTAGCAAACCACGTCAAGTTCATGATGCATAGTGTAGGAACCTGCAGATAAAATAAACTTTGCACAATCTATTATAACGAAAACTTTTCAAGGTTAACACAACAACTTCTAAACATATGCACTCATGGTTAAAGATTTTAGAATTTCGTAGAATACAATTGCTTGAAATATTAATATTAGCCAAGGACATTCTAACATTAACAAGGAAAGGATATTACTTTAGGGATATAAGAGTGCCAAAGAGAGCTATACAATACATATATACAAAATAGAGGAGGAGACGAGAAGAAAGGGTGTTGTATAGATAGTATGCCAATTGTCACGGGATTAGAGTTTGCAGAATAGAATCCCTCCGTGTAGCCTTAGACTATTACTTTCATAATAGGATAAGTAAGTCTTTCTCACAAAACTAGCTAGAATATTAAGTTTAAGAACCAAAGAAAGAGATACACAAGGAGAAATGAAGAGAAATGCTTTACACTCTTATAATTGCACAAAATATTCATTACCGCTGTGAAATCCAAACAAGCCCAAAGACACCTAGAACCTATCTGAATCCCACCAGGCTTACCCATTAATTTTTTTTATAATAATTGAAGCATGATATTGAACAATCATTCTGGTATCATACGGAGTGAATAAAACATCAACGGAAGTCTTTAAATTTAATTATTGGAATCAAAACACACAAGTCCTATAGGGATCTAAATAACCAGTAAGAAATCCTCCAACATGTTCCAAAATATAACAAGCAAAGGAGGGATCTTGAAAAAAACCAGAAAAGTAGTCCAGTCTATGATCATATTGTATGCGCAAGGAACCAAGAAAATAGGAATGCAAAGGTGATGCAATATCGCCCAGCCGTGCAGCCTTGATCTCACACACTGGTACCACGAACAGTGAATGTACCTAAGCCTGAAAATGGGTGGAAACAACAGAATGAGATTACAAGAATCTTAGTAGGGTCACAACATCATAAGATCTGCAGAAATCATAAATACAAATCTCCCAAACAACATCAGATCATTCCTAGCAACTAGAGGGGATCACGCTATTCAAGAATTCAGTTAAAAAGGGTAGGGTCGAATCTAAGGCTGAGGGGGACTACAAATACTTCCGAAAACTCAAAAGTACACAGGCAGGTAGAACTCATCAGATTGCTCTCGGCAATGAAGAAGAAAGGCCATCCCCTTCCACCTGTGTTGTCCAAGGCTTACTGCACAAAAGGTAAATGGTTAACACACAAGCTATTCAGTAAGCCTATTCATTTTTCCACACAAGGACAAGTCATCCCAAGCCACACAAGGACAAGGGCTTCCTGCCACACAAGGACAAGGGCTTCCTGCCACACAAGGACAAGGGCTTCCTGCCACACAAGGATCAGACATGCAGCGAGCTCATACTGGGGATTGCCACCCATATGACTCCCATACCAGCAAGAACCTCCCCTATCACAAGGAGCATCAGCGCTTACCCCGAATGGGCAGCAAAAACGGATCTTAACACACAACACGTACCAGTACACACAAGCAAGTACAAAACACAATACCACAATAGGGTATCCTTAATAATGTCAAAACCCAATCAACATGTTCAATACACACAACACATGTGAACTAGGCACTCGTATCCTATCTTAAGGGATTCGGTATAGCCTAGAGGATCACATCTTGGTCCGCAATTCAGGCATTCCCACTACAACATATGTGCATACAACATTACATGTAAAGTCATCGAAATTAACAAGTAAACAACAACGATCTTTGGAGAAACAGATGAGGCTTAGATCCTACTTCTCTTGTCTTTGAACTAGAAGTTATTCCCTTGTCTTTATTCAATAATTCTGCACTACCTATAGCATCATAAGGCAAAGCCAAAACCAAACTAAGTATGCATATCCAATATCCAATTAAATACCCTATTTTCTTACCAATTCCACTCACCAAACCTATCAGAAACCAGTAATCAGATGCCACAGATACCTCCCCCTTGGATGTGTGATGTGATAGCCAATAACTTAACAAGAAACAACTGGAATTACCATCCCTAATTATCATACAATTTTCGGCACTAAGAATAGGGTAATAGGGCAAGTTGCGATCTCATATTAACAGGGAAGGATTAAGGGTTTATAACATATATAATCAAAAGAAACAAGATCAGAATCCAATAAGTTAATCAATTGATCAAGAGAGGCAACAATACGACAGTAGGGTAAAGGTAGGGCATACTGATTTCATGTATAAAAAAGATTCAAAGTATGAATTCATGATTGTTCACTATGAATGGATATTAAACAATCATACGAATAAAGATAACAACATCAAAGATCAATCAAAGGAAGAATTATGAAAATCTGAAAACCTAATTTTGCCAAATTTCGATTTAACTTTAAAGAAATAAATACTAACCTTCAGATAGAAAACCAAAGATGGTTGGAAAGAGGATGAAGAGAACTTTCCAACAAGCTATTATTTTCAGAAATCCGACAAATGATGAGAGAGTTATACTTGTTTGAAGTTTGAGAAGATTTTGGTAGTTCCTCTGAATTTCGATTTAACTTTAGAGAAAAAAATACTAACTTTCAGACAAAAAACCAAAGAAGGTTGGAAAGAGGATGAAAAGAGATTTCCAATAAGGTATTATTTTCAGGAATCCGACAAATGATGAGAAAGTTATGCTTGTTTGAAGTTCAAGAAGATTTTGACAGAAATTGGGAGGTGAAGGGTTTTTAGGTCTTACGAATTTTGTATGTTTTCTGTATAAGATTTTTGTGTGGCTGACTTTCTATTTATATAAGATGGTTATAAGATTAAAATCCCTATCTTCAAGGCTTAATTAAAGTAAGATAATTATCAAAATTAAATTCTGTAATTATCCCCCCTTAAACTTATGGTTTTTATTTCTTAAGGTAATTATCAGCCAGTAAAGAATCAATTTAAAGAGAATTAATACCATAAATAATTACTAGACATCCCTTACCAATTTCGGCCATCACACATCCTTTTCTTCAAGGAAAAAATGGTCTTTTTCACCTGCACTGGCGTCTGGACTTTTAGGACTCAAAATTCAGGATCTCACATCCTCCCCTCCTTATAAGAATTTCGTCTTCGAAATTTTTAGCACAAGTACCTAAGCAAACAGATAAAGAAATTTTGCACGCTTAGATTCCTCAGTCTCCCAAGACTGTTCCTCAATTTGGCCACTACGCCAAACAACTCGCACCATAGGCACGCTTCTACTACGATGCTGTAGAATTGACCGATCTAGTATGGCAACTGGCTGTACGGGATATGATAGGTCTTCAACAATTACAACTGGGGGTTCTTCGAGCACATGAGCAGGGTCTTGCACATACTTTCTCAATATAGATACGTGGAACATATTGTGAATTCTTTCCATATTTGAAGGTAAGGCAAGCCGATATGCAACAGGGCTGATCCTCTCAACAATGTCATACGAACCAATGTAACGAAGTGCTAGCTTACCTCGATGCTGAAAACGAAGGACTCCTTTCTATGGGGAAACCTTCAGAAACAATTTTTCATTTATAGAAAATTCTAGCTCCCTCCGTCGATTATCGGCGTAGTTTTTCTGTCGATCCTGGGCTGTTTTTAGCCATTGTCGAATCAAGTTTAACTGTTCCGTTGCTTGATCAATCAATTTTGGATTGTCTAGGCGTCTTTCGCCTACTTCATTCCAGAAAATGGGAGTCCTGCAACATCTACCATATAATGCTTTATAAGGTGCCATACCGATGCTTACATGAAAACTATTGTTGTAAGCAAAGTCTACCAACGATAGGCATCGATCCCAATCGGTTTGCTGATCCAACACACTCACTCGTAGCATGTTTTCGAGTGTTTGAATTGTCCTTTCTGTTTGGCCATCGGTCTGGGGATGAAATGCTGTACTGAAATTCAATCTTGAATCCAGCGCATTCTGGAATTTCTCCGAAAATCATGAGGTGAAACGAGATTCACGATCTGAAATAATAGAAACTGGCACTCCATGCAATCGAACAATCTCATCCAAGTAATGAACAACCAATTTCTCAGGTGTATCCATCACACGTATAGGGAGGAAGTGTGCAGATTTCATCAATCGATCCACACTCACCCAAATGGCATCGTATCCTTGCTGTGATCTAAACAAACTGGTCACAAAATCCATTGTGACATGCTCCCACTTCCATTTTGGAATCTGATGTGACTGAAGTAGTCTAGCGGGTCGTTGATTTTTGATCTTTACTTGTTGACATATGAGGCATCGGGCAACGAACTCAGCAATGTGGCGTTTCATGTTTGGCCACCAATACTGCTTCTTTAAATCTCGGTACATCTTAGTACTTCCAAGATGGATAACGAACTTCGAACTATGCGTCTCCGATAGAATAAGGTTATGAACATCAATATCTTGTGGAACACATACCCGATTTCTGAAGATAAGCACTTCGTTATTTCGTATTCTGAAATCACGAACTATGGCATCAAGACCATCAGAAAGTTGCTTCCGAATTTCAATTAGTTTCGGATCCTCTAATTGCTGATTCTGGATTTCCTCAATCAAAGTTGGTGTGACTTCGATTCGTGCCAACAATGAACCAGAATAATTAGTGCCAAGATGCACACGATTAGTCCTCAAATCCAGCAACATAGGCATGTAATGGGTGCGCATATAGGCCAAAACTGATGGGGAAGGAGGATGAAACTTTCGGCTTAAGGCATCAGCAACAACTTTCCTTTCTAGGATGATATTCAATGATCAAATCGTAGTCTTTGATCAGCTCTACCCATCTTCGTTGTCTCATATTTAATTCTTTTTGTGTGAGTAGGTACTTCAAGCTTTTGTGATCAGTGAAGATTCGGCATGTCTCGCCGTATAAGTAATGTCACCATATTTTCAACGCAAACACCACGGCTGCAAGCTCCAAATCATGTGTAGGATAGTTGTTTTCATGCGGTCGTAACTGTCGAGAAGCATAAGCAAGGACTTTCCCATCTTGCATCAATACGCATCCAAGTCCGGATTTTGATACATCGCTGTAAACCACATACTCCTTTCCGAAAATAGGTAAGGTAAGGATAGGTGCAGAACTAACCAGTTTTTCAGTTCTTTGAAACTTCCCTGGCATTTCTCGTTCCACACGAACGACTCACCCTTGCGTGTCAGTTTTGTCAATGATGCAGCAAGCGATGAAAAAGTCTTCACAAAGCGATGGTAGTATCCTGCTAAGCCAAGGAAACTACAAACTTTGAACACAGTTTGTGGGGGTTCCCAAGCAACTACGACTTCAATCTTCTTTGGATCAACTAACACACCTTGGGCGGAAACAATATGGCCAAGGAAACCAACTTCGCATAACCAGAATTCGCATTTGGAGTACTTTGCGAACAACCGCCGATCCTTTAAAACATTCAGCACAATCCGCAAGTGCTTAGCATGCTCTTCTTCCGATTTTGAATAAATCAGAATGTTGTCGATGAAGACTATCACAAATTTATTCAGAAACTCATGGAACACACGATTCATCAAGTCCATAAACACAACTGGTGCATTGATCCAACCGAATGGCATAACCAGAAATTCGTAGTGGCCATATCGCGATCTGAACATGGTCTTCAGAATATCAACATTACGAATTCTCAACTGATTGTATCCAAATCTGAGAACGATCTTGGAGAATATGGCTGCAACATGGAGCTGGTCGAACAAGTCGTCGATGAGTGGCAAAGGGTACTTGTTCTTCACAGTCACACGATTCAGCTGTCGATAATCGATGCATAATCGCAGTGAACCATCTTTCTTCTTCACGAACAAGACAGGTGCTCCCCAAGGTGACACTAAGTCGGATGAAACCATGATCCAACAAATCTTCCCATTGCGTTTTTAGTTCCTTCATTTCCGAAGGAGCCATATGGTACGGAGGAATGGAAATCGGATTCGTACCAGGCACTAACTCAATGCCAAATTCCACCTCCCTTAGTGGTGGTAGACCAACTATGTTTTCTAGAAATACTTCTGGAAATTCACGAACCACTGGGACAGAATCCAGACCCGAGGATTCTTTGGAAATATTATGTACGTGCGTGAGATACGTAGTACATCCTTTGCTGATTAGTGGCTTTGCTTCAAGCCAGGATATCATGCAAGTTGGAACAACTCGCCTATCACCTTCAAAACAGTACTCAAAACCATTAGGAAAAGTGAACCACACACGTTTGGTGAAACACTCCATACGAGCTTGATATTTCGCTAGACAGTCCATGACTAAAATCACATCCAGCTCTCGGATGTCTAATGGAATTAGATCCACTTCAAGTACATTCGAACCCATACGTACAGCACAGCCGATGTAAACTAGATGACAAATCAGTTGCTCTCCCAAAGGAGTTAAAACCGCAATTGGAGGAGTCAAAGGAGAAAGAGGTCGATCCGTGCTATCCTTGTAGTTATAAATGATCTATTTGCTTCGGGATCTAATAATACTTTAGCGTTTTGAGAAAAGACTGAAATAGTACCTGTCACCATATCAGGACTAGCCTCGGCATCAGTCATGGTGAATAGCCTTGTGGGTCTTGGTTGCGCCTCACCTGTGGATCCTTTGGTTGGTCCTCCTGGTGCGCGTGTTGACGGTTTGGTGGGGTTAGCATACCCACCTCGGCTCGCACTAGATGTGCCTGTGATACGTCTCAGCTTCTGGCATTCCCGGTGAATGTGTCCCATTTCGCCACAATTGTAACATCGATATTTCTGAGTATTCCACGTAGTTCCACTGGAATTCAAACCAGAAAAGTTCTTCTTGTTGTTATTTCCATTGCCGTTAATTTTCAGAGGATAGGGCCTGAAAGGATAGGGCCTCGTACGCCGATTAAATTTTGAATCTTGCCGGAAGGATCCACAACTAGTGGTTGCGGATGGCTTGTTGGTTTGGACGATCTTTCTGGCTTCAGTCGCGGAAACAATTAGTTATTTCAAATTATATACCGATGTCGTACCAACGATGGTTTTGAGTTTGGTACACAGCCCATCCTGAAATCGCCTCGCAAGCTGGTACAGTGAGCGATCCTCTTCAGGTGAAAATCGGGACAATTCTCTTAATGCCTTTTCATATTCCAGCACCGAACGGGTTCCCTGTTCAAGCTTGTAGAAAGCTTGTTGCTGCTCGCTTTTACGGAATCTCGTATAAAACCTTTCGTCGAATTCATATCGAAATTCTTCCCATGTAGGCAGACGATCGCCAAATCGAAAGCTCACAGCTTTCCACCATGCGAGGGCTTCTCCCTCCAATAGGAAAATGGCGATGGCTACCTTGTCATCATTAGAGATACATAAAAACAAAGATACTCGACACAAGGTGTCGATCCATTTGAAAGCGGTAGCAGTTCCGGCTGAACCATTAAAATCTTTACATCCCAACTGCCGAGCTTCCTTTAATAGTTTTGTAATCATGATAGGAAGTCTCTCGGCCTCCCTAGGATGTGCCGGCTGTACAGGTTCAAGTGGAGGAATAGGTTTTTCCACAAGCATGGGTCCAGGAGCCTTCTGAAGTTGCGGCTCCATACGCTGTTGATTTGCAGCAATTCCTTGCAATACGTTTAAAATTTGTGCCATCACATGATCGATGGCTGGTGCGGCTAGTGCGGCTAGTGCTTTAGGTTGATTTTTGGGCTCAGCTTGCCCTCCCTGCTTAGTTTGTGCATTCGGCTCCTCTTCCTCAACAGGTTGCTGTTCGGCCTGAACCTGATACCTACCCCGTCGATCCCTTGTAGCGTTCAACCTTGCCATACTATACAAACATATGATTGTCACTTAAAATATAACTAATTACGATACTAGGAAAAGAAGTGGTACCTGGTGGAGAGGCATGCACCGGACGATATGCAGATGCTAGAAATCAAAGTACTCATGCACACGAGTATGGAAATTTTGGAAAACCACATGCACACATGCAATGCACACTCGGCAATTACCTTAACACACACATAAGCACTCAACAACAGTACAAACTATACACAGAAATCATGCAAAACCATATCTCATGCATTCGGCAACAAACATGTCTCACACATATTCACCTTTGGCAAGAATAGGTTCACACAACATATACTTGACTTGTATACAAATCAATCACATGCTCGGCAAACTTGACAACAATACATAAAGAAATACCTGGCAATGATAAGAAATCATATGGGGATACTCAACATGCATCAACAAATACACATTCTCGACAATGATAAGAAACCCAGTTAAACACTTAAAACACATCAATTTATACAAGACATAAAAATACTCATAGACATGCAACAAGTTAATCAATCAGACACGACATCTAAACATTTCTAACCAGGTTCTTAACATCTGATTAATTTTTGGTATTAGCCCTCTATGTAAGTGGGTGTGTGCGCATGTACCTTCCAAAATCAACAATCTAGTTAGCATACAATAAATCATATAACCTAAACCATGCTCCACTACCAAACCTGTAATGATCCCAATTCTTACCTATCAAAATTTCCTTCGATTAAGGCCATTATCGCCGTGAAATCCAAACAAGCCCAAATACACCTAGAACCTATCCGAATCCCACCAAATTTACCCATTAATTTTTTTTTATAACAATTGGAGCATGATATTGGACAATCATTCTGGTATCATACGGAGTGAATAAAACATTAATGGAAGTTTTTAAATTTAATTATTGGAATCAAAACACACAAGTCCCATAAGGATCCAAATAACCAGCAATAAATCCTCCAACATGTTCCAAAATATAACAAGCAAAAGAGGGATCTTGAAAAAACCAGAAAAGTAGTCCAATCTATGATCATATTGTATGCGCAAGCAACCAAGGAAATAGGAATGCAAAGGTGATGCAATATCGCCCCGCCGTGCAGCCTTGATCTCACACACTGGTACCACGAACAGTGAATGTACCTAAGCCTAAAAAATGGTGGAAACAACAAAATGAGATTACAAGAATCTCAGTAAAGTCACAACATCATAAGATCTGCAGAAACCACATACACAAATCTCCCAAACAACATCAGATCATTCCTAGCAACTAAAGGGGATCACGCAATTCAAGAATTCAGTTAAAAAGGGTAGGGCTGAATCTAAGGCTGAGGGGGACTACAAATACTTCCGAAAACTCAAAAGTACCAGTAAGAACCTCTCCTCTCACAAGGAGCATCAACGCTTACCCCGAATGGCCACCGAAAAAGGATCCTGATATACAACACGTACCAGTACACACAAGTAAGTACAAAACATAATACCACCACAGGGTTTCCTTAATCATGTCAGAACACAATCAACATGTTCAATACACACAACACATGCAAACTAGGCACTCATATCCTATCTTAAGGGATTCGTTATAGCCTAGAGGATCGCATCTTGGTCCGCAATTCAAGCATTCCTACTACAACATATACGCATACAACATTACATGTAAAGGTACCAAAATTAACAAGCAAACAACAATGATCTATGGAGAAACTGATGAGGCTTAGATCCTACCTCTCTTTTCTTTGAACAAGAAGTTATTCCCTTGTCTTTATTCAATAATTCTGCACTACTTATAGCATCACATGGAAAAACCAAAACCAAACTAAGTATGCATATCCAATATCTAATTAAATACCCTATTTCCTTACCAATTCCAGTCACCAAACCTATCAGAAACTAGTGATCAGATGCCGCAAGTACCTCCCCCTTGGATATGTGATGTGATAGCCAAGAACTTAACAAGGAACAACCTGAATTACCATCCCTAATTATCATACAATTTTCGGCACTAAGAATAAGGAAATAGAGCAAGTTGCGATTTAATGTTAAAAAGTTGTAGAAGTTGCGATCTTATATTAATAGGGAAGGATTAAGGGTTTATAACATGATAATAAAAAGAAACAGGATCAGAATCCAATAGGTTAATCAATTGATCAAGAAAGGCAACAATAGAGCAGTAGGACAAAGGTAGGGCATACTGATTTCATGTATAGAAAAGATTCAAAGGATAAATTCATGATTGTTCACTAAGAATGGATATTAAACAATCATACGAATAAAGGTAACAACATTAAAGATCAATCAAAGGCAGAATTATGAAAATCTGAAAACCTAATTCTACTGAATTTTGATTTAACTTTAAAGAAATAAATACTAATCTTCAGAAAGAAAACCAAAGATGGTTGGAAAGAGGATGAAGAGTGCTTTCCAACAAGCTATTATTTTCAGGAATCTGACAAACGATGAGAGAGTTATGCTTATTTGAAGTTCGAGAAGATTTTTGTAGTTCCTCCGAATTTCGATTTAACTTTAGAGAAAGAAATTCTAACTTTCAGACAAAAAACAAAGAAGGTTGGAAAGAGGATGAAAAGAGATTTCCAATAAGGTATTAGTTTTAGGAATCCGACAAACGATGAGAGACCCTGAATTTTGAATCCTAAAAGTCCACAAGCTAGTGCTAGTTCAAAATACCATTTTTCCCATGAAGAAAAGGATGTGTGATGGCCGGAATTGGTAAGGGATGTCTAGTAATTATTTCTGGTATTAATTCCGTTTAAATTGATTCTTTACTGGTTGATAATTACCTTAAGAAATAAAAACCATAAGTTTAAGGGGGGATAGTTACAGAATTTAATTTAGATAATAATCTTACTTTAATTAAGCCTTGAAGATAGGGATTTTCATCTCATAACCATTTTATATAAATAGAAAGTCGGCCACACAAAAATCTTATATAGAAAACATACAAAATTCGTTGGACCTAAAAACCCTTCACCTTCCAATTTCTGCCAAAATCTTCTTGAACTTCAAACAAGCATAACTCTCTCATCGTTTGTCGGATTCCTAAAACTAATACCTTATTGGAAATCTCTTTTCATCCTCTTTCCAACCTTCTTTGGTTTTTTGTCTGAAAGTTAGTATTTCTTTACAAATATTCACTATTGGCTCACATACCTCTTGTTGTCCCATCTATGGTAATCTTTGATTATATTCATTACCTTGATTTCCTAGATCAGATCTCCCATATGGTAAGATTGGATTTTCATTGAATGCCTCAATTGTCTTTGATTGCAGTCCACATATAGTAAGCTTTGATGGTGGCTCACCAACCCCCAGGATGTTATCCTATGAGGGACATGCCATACAAAATGCTGAATGATGCATAGTTTGAATTTGAGTTGTGATATTCTTTCCACCAAACTCAATAGCGTCCTTGTTGTGTGCTGCTTGAAGAACTCATCGATCTGATCTTGATACTACCAAAGATTGAAATCTTTCTCCTAACTCGTCTCACTAGGAGGGTCATCTTTCTAACTGACCAGATACTTGATAATGTGTTTATTTGGCAGATATTTTGTGTTTATTATTTTGGTATTTAGTAATATTTATGGAAATCAACGCCCTTAAATGCTCAATCTAGTCAATTTCTGATTTTATCTATAAATGTTAGATCTATGCAGATTTTTGTTTGGAAAGTACCTGGATTAGGGGAGGATTGGGGCCGCCGCAAATTTCAGAATTGAAGGTGCGCAAATAACTGGCCATGATCCCGACTTCCTATTTTAGATTTTCCGGAAGTGTTTCTTATTTGACAGAATAAACAATTAATTTAGACTTGATTAAAAGATCTTGTGAGATCCTATTTTTATGAGATCGCCTATGGTCAAGCATATGATCTTTTGGCTTACATTTTACTTTTGATTTTAGTTGTTTGATCATTAGACTATGAATAGCTAAGTATTTCCTTTTCTAGTCTAGACTTGTAACTAGGTCCAAGTCCCTAGTGAGGCCTCAGTTATTTTATTAGTAAAATTCCAATTTTAGTTCAATTTCCTTCATAATTTTATGGTTTCTACTTCTGTTGTTTTTGATCAACTCAATAGAATATATCCCTACGTTAAAAACCGGTACAAGTATCTTGATTCGTGAGTGACCCATTTGGTAAGTGACACACCTAGCGAGACAAAGAGAGAGAAACACATCTGGTGAGTAAAACATGAGAGAAGGAGAGGATAGTTGAAGTTTGATGATGTTTGAAGCCTGAAACTAGGATTATTAGAGAGATGGGAAAACGAAGGGACCTTTAGACATTCTAAGCCCCTAGAATTCCCACGGTCGTATCAGGCATCCTCTTTGTGAAACTTGGATTGAACTGGACTTTTTATCTTAAGAAGGGCCCGTGACCACGGTTCGGGCACAACGATCAGGGAAGGACTGGATCTTTACAAATATGAATACAAACACAATATTCCATACTTCTCATTCATCACAATTATTCAACTACAATATTGATTACATTCTCTACCAACTAACTTTTCTGTTTCATCATAGGAGGGTACGCCAGGGTCATGATGTGCATTTCGCATCACTGCAACTATAGTCCCTCTCGGACTTGATCCCTTCTCCCTAGTGGATTTGATCCTTCTTGCTACATACTACCATATATTGGAAGCAAGTAATTTGGAGTGACGAACAACATCATAATAAATTTGGCGCTGTTTCTGGGGAGACGGTAGAACAGTCCAGCACACTAGAGTTGCATGTCCAGATCTAGTTGGATTGGTAATCTAGTTCCACTAGAACCCGAAATTGAATCCACTTGCAAGCGAAATAACACACGACGGAGGATAGAAGTTGTAGTCCATGATCCGGTCGAACCTGATTTAGGTTACGAACTAAACCAGTAGTACCAGGGCTAAGCCGAGGCCTCCATGCGTTTATCACAAGAAAGAATCCATTTCGGAATAGAAGCAATAGATCAGATGGCCTATGGAGTCCAAAATATAAAGGTTGGTGAGCCTACTGGAGGTGAAGTTAACAAACATCCGAACATCAATACCCGTAACCCAAATGATGACAATCAGGGGAACAGTCATGCACAAAATGTTGGAAATCGGAGGACCTGAGCCTACAAAGTAGATGCCTTCTCAATAAAGATGACGATGATGCTGAAGAAGGCTCAATTAGGCCTATGGAGGAAGATGAAACACCCAAGAGGTGAAGGAGGCCGATGTGCATCTGTCACGACCCGGCTCCCAACCCTTCGGGGTCAGCGGGCTCGGATGTGTATGTGTGCGTGATGGATCACAACTGCAACGCTGAGTTGGACTTCTAATCACTTGGCCCAAAAGATGCATCTTGTTGAAAATGATACCATCACACAACACATATAATCCCGAGACCTCCCTCGCTCCTTTCCGATGTGGGATTAGGTAACTTGACCCCCCCTACGGGCTGGGTCTCACAGCATCAGACATGGAGAACTAGATGTCTCTTTTGAATTGCTAACAAGTCTTATTCAGATGCTTGCATCATTTCACGGTTTGTCAAATGAAGACCCCAACAACCATCTGAGGAGATTTGAAATGACTTATTTTAGTTTCAAACTGAAGGGCCTTTCTAATGATGAAGTCTTGCTTTGATAATTTATCTTCTCCTTAAAAAGGGAGACCGAGAACTGGTTATTTAAATTACCACCCCATTCTATTAGTTTTTGGGACGAAATGGTGGATGCCTTCTTGTTTGAATATTTTTCACCCTCAAAGGAAATTGATCTCAGACGTGCTATTGGGACAGTCAGCCAAAAGGAGGACAAGAATTTATATGAGTATTGGGAGCGATTCAAGAAATTGTGCTCATCATGCCCTTAACATGGGTACTTGAACTTCCAACTAATGCAAACCTTTTATGAGGGTATGCTGAATGAGGCTAGGATTTCGGTGGACTCAGCTGCTAATAGCTACCCACTAAGCTTAGATCATCGGGAAGCATGAAGGCTCATTGAGAAAATGACAAGGGGGATGAAAAGGTATAACAAGAGAGGTAGCTCAGCGCCTAGATGTTCAAAACCGTAGAGCCGAGCAGTATTGAAGAATCTTATCACTTTAGGAATAAATAATGCTTTCCAAAAGTGGACTGCCAATGTGGCCATGGTCCAGATAAAGGTTTGTGAGTTCTGTGGACGTATGGACTATGGCACCGATTCATGTCCTACTATCATAAATAACAACATATAGGATATTAATGTGTATAACCAATATGCACCCCCATATAAAAAGATCATGGAGGACATGAACAAGATGACCTACGAGTGTTGGAGGAATCATCCAAACCTGTCCTATGGAGGAGGCTCACACGGCCATCAAGAAAATCGATAGCTTGAGCCCAAATTCTACTCCAACAACCGAACCGGAGGATCCTATTCAGAAAAAAACCCATCTAGTAGCCGAACAAATGAAATGGAGGAATTGAAGAATATGATCAAACAAATGGCCATCAGCCAGCAAGGTTTCCTTACACAATTGGCTACTACCTTGAGTCGGCAAGAACTCTGCGAATGTAAGTTAGCTGCTCAACCTGAAATTAACCCTAAAAATAATATGAATGCTGTGATTCTTGGGTTAAGGAAAAATTTACCGGAGCCATCAATTTGGAAGAAGTCTATGCGCTCCGAGGCCCAGGTGAACCTCCAAGGCAAATAGGAATCTAAAGAAACCCCAGCCAAAGACCAAGTTGAGCTTGAGACTAGGTCAAGTCCCAAGGAGAAACAAAAGCCTTATAGTGTTGCTATACCACTCATGGAGAGTATAAAGGCTGAGATCAAGTTCATACCCTGACCAAAGGTCATATACTGCCACCATTTTCTTCAAGGTTGTGAGCAATCGCAAATCTCAGGAGAAGCAGAAGATTTTGGAGGTGTTCAAGAAGGTCGAAGTGAATATACCCTTACTGGATACCATTAAGTAGATCCCACGGTACACTAAGTTCCTAAAAGAACTTTACACAAAAAAGAACAATTGAGGGATCATGAGAAGTCACAATGGGAGAGAATGTATCTGCTGTGCTTCAGAAGAGCATGTGTTAGAAATGCAAAGACCCAGGCATGTTTGCAGTCCCAATCAAGATTGGTGGGTAGGAGGTGGCTCAAGCCATATGCGACCTTTGGGACTCCATCAATGTAATGCCCCTATCTATTTATTAGTCACTGAATTTGAGGAAGCTACGGAAGACAGGAGTGGTAATTCGGCTGATAGACAGATCAATTATCCATCCAGTTGGTGTTTTTGAAGATATACTGGTACAAGTAAAAGAACTAGTATTTCTTATTGATTTCTTCATTCTAGAGATAGAGGATGATGACCCTCAGCTCACCTTGCTGGGAAGGCCATTTTTGAATAACTCAAGAATGAAGATTGATGTGCATGATGGATCTCTGACTATGGAGTTGGAAGGCGATATAGTTACATTGAACATTTACAAAGCCATACGACTTCCTGACACCGAAGCCATGACTTATGTAATCAACATTATTAAACCACTTGCTCAAGATGCATCAATCACCATCAATCCGAAAAAGCTACTGGTGGCCATGAAGCACAATCTAAACCTCAAGCTTTTAAATAAAGACAACATATAGATTGACGATCTATTGCTGTATGCCCTTCGTGACCTTGAGAAAGATACAAACCATTTTGTGAAGCTCAATTATGTTGACCTACCAGTATTTTATGAGAAACTCATTCCTAGTATTGACCGAACACCCAAACTCGAATTGAAATCACTACCAGCTCACCTACAGTATGATTACTTGGGAGAACATAACAGTCTTCCGATGATTGTTTCAAGTAAGCTAACTAATGAGGAGTCCAGGAAGCTGCTCGAAGTATTGAAGGAATATAAGCAAGCCATTGGGTGGAAAATCGCCGACATCAAAGGTATTAGCCCTTCCATATGCATACACTAATTACTGATGGAGGAGGGGACCCAGCCTAGTCTAGATGCCCAAAGATGACTCAATCCACCTATGATAAAGGTAGTAAAGACAGAAATTTTGAAGCTGCTGGATGTGGGTATGATATACCCTATTTCTGATAGCAAGTGGGTAAGCCCCGTCCAGGTTGTCCCCAAAAAAACTGGGGTCACAGTTGTTCAGAACAATAAAGAACAAATGTTTCCCACGAGAGTTCAAAATGGATGGAGAGTCTGCATTGATTATAGGAAGTTGAACAAAGCCACTCAGAAAGACCATTTCCCACTCCCATTCATTGATCAGATGCTCGAGAGACTTGTAGAAAAGATTTATTATTGCTGTTTGGATGATTTTCAGAGTTCCATCAGATTCCTATGGCCCCAAAAGTTCAGGAGAAGGCAACGTTCACTTGACCATTTGGAACCTTTGCTTACAGACGCATGCCCTTTGGACTTTGCAATGCCCCAGTCACCTTCCAAAGATGCAAGGTGAGCATTTTCTCTAAATACGTGGAAGACATCATTAAAGTCTCCATGGATGATTTTACTGTCTATGGCAATTCTTTTTAACTTGTTTAAGTAATCTCACCAAGATCTTTCGGAGGTGTACTAAGAAGGACTTGGTTCTCAACTACAAAAAATGCCACTTCATGGTGGATCAGGATTTAATTCTAGGACAAATTGTTTCCAAAAGTTGTAGAGGTAGATCAGGCAAAGATTGAGACTATTAGGGCCCTACTGTACCCAACAAGCACTAAGGAAATCAAATCCATCAGAGGGCATGCTGAGTTTTATTGTAAATTTATCAAAGATTTTTATAAGATCACTCAACCGATGTGCAAATTGCTGCAGCAAGATGTGCCATTTGAATTTTCAGAGGAATGCTAACAAGTTTTTGACAAGATCAAAATCTTATTGATCTCAGCACTGATCATTAAGGCCCCAGACTAGTCCCAACCATTTGAAATTATGTGCAACACCAGTAATCATGCAGTTGGATCTGTATTTGGTCAGAGAGTGTGCTGAGATCCTCACATAATCTATTACGCATCCAGAATGCTTGATGCTAGCCAAATAAATTACTTTACCATGGAAAAGGAACTTTTGGCTGTTGTGTTTGCTTTGGAAAAGTTTCTCCCATAGCTGCTGGGGACCAAAGTCACGGTTTACTTGGACCACTCTGCCCTTTGCTACTTAATTACTAAAAAGGAGTCCAAGCCAAGATTGATCAGATGGATCTTGTTGGTCCAAGAATTCGACTTGGAGATCAAAGAGAAGGAGACAAAAAACTGTGTGGCAGATCATCTAAGCCTACTGGTGACCACAATGGACCCGTAACCACTCAGAGAGGCATTTCCAGATGAACATATCCTATAGGTGGGGGAGAACATGATCACCCCTCTAAAACGCTTACCTATACCGGCACAATGCACACCCCCAACACCATGGTATGTAGACATTGTTAACTACTTAGTAATAGGAAAAATATTAAAAGAAATGAACCGAAATAAGAAGACCAAAATAAAGGGTGAATCACAATTCTATATATGGGATGAAACAAACCTATAGAGGTACTGCACAGATTATATTATTCATAGGTGTGTTCCAGATTCCAAACAACATTCAATTCTACAGTTTTGTCATTCAAAAACATGTAGGGGTCACTTTGGGCCTTGATGCACAACCCAAAAAATTATGGAATGTGGGTTCTTTGGCCCACCATATTCTGTAATGCTTACCAATTCAGAAAAATGTGCCCCCGGTGTTAACTTGAAGGATCCATAGGGCACAAAGATGAAGGTCCCCAACAACCAATCATAGTTTGCAAAGTTTTTGATGTTTGGGGAATAGAATTCATGGGTTATTTTCCATCCTGTTTCAGTAACATATATATCATTTTGGCAGTGGATTATGTATCAATGTTGGTGGAAGCTAAAGCCACAAAGAAGAATTATGTCAAAACTATGGTTAACTTTGTTTGTGCCAAAATTTTCTATATATATGGAGAACCAAGAGTCATAGTTAGCAATTGAGGATTATATTTTTGCAACCAAGTCTTCCGTAATCTGCTAAAGAAATATGGTGTGGTGCATAGAACCTTCACTATTCATCATCCACAAACTAATGGGCAGGCCGAGGTCTCCAATAGAGAAATAAAGACCATTCTGCAAAAGACAGCCAATCCAAGCCATAAAGATTGGAGCAGCAGGCTTAACGATGCTCTGTGGGTCTACAGGACTGCATTCAAGACCCCTATTGGTACCACCATTTTCAGACTTTTATATGGAAAAGCCTGTCACCTACTGGTGGAGATTGAGCACATGGGCTATTGAGTTGTCCAGCAATGTAATGCTGCCTAGCATTGTAATGCTGTCCAGCAATGTAATATTGTCCTTGATAAAGCTGGGCAAGAAAGACTCCTGTTGTTAGACGAACTTGATGAGATCTGACTGACTGCATACGACAACACAAAATTCTATAACGAAAAGGTAAAACGGTTCCATGATGACCGAATTAAAAAAACTACCTTCTCTGTAGGACATAAGGTTTTGCTTCACCACTCCAAGCTTAAACTATTTCCTAGAAAGCTACGCTCCAAGTCGATGGGACCTTTTATTGTTACAAAAAATTACCTACATGGAGCCATTGAAATTGCTAGCCATGAAACCAGAAAGATCTTCAAGGTTAACTCACATTGGGAAAAAGTTTTCTATGAACTACTAAGGATTATTGAGCAACATGAGCTCAATATCCCCAAATATCATTAACTACTCAGGTCAGTAGGTTGAACCAACAACCATAACCAAAGGTTACTGGGAGGCAACCCAACCTTTTAAACTTTAATTTCTTCTGTTGTTTTTGTTTTGTAGTATATAAGAGCCTTGTTCATAGTCATTCCTTATTGCCATTACACAGAGAACCGGAGGTATATCAGGGGCTAATTGGGGGTTTACCTGGAAATTCATAAGGACTTGTTAAAATCACGCAAAATAATTTAGGGATGAACGTTTTTGAAAAAAAGAAGGGAAACATGGTCATTAGTGGCCTCATCACTCACCCAAAAGCAGAAATCGCTCAATCATTCTCTGAATATAATCAAAGCATCAAACCCTCACATTTCATCTCCTTCAAGCTCAGAAACTCTAACATCTTTCATGCCGATACCAGGGACTCTTCAAATAGCCGACCTCGTCGCACCAAGACCAAGGCCAGGCATGGCCAGAATGTGGTACCATCTTCTTGGAGCACTAGCTCCGATTCACCATCTGTCGTGCCTCCTACACCGGAAAAACTCCCTAGGGCCTAGGTCATAAAGGACTAGGGCTAGGTCTCAGACGTGCCTGCGCTTGGGCTCCCAGGCCTAGGTCTCCTAGTTCTGAATGACAAAACTACATCAAGCTGTAGGAAATGCATCTGCAATGCTTGGCAGAAATGGAAACCACCAAGACCGTGCCTGCGCTTGATTCAACTCTTGCTCCAACTTCTCAGACGCCAGTGACAACACCAGGGCCTTGAGCTGCGATGAACCCTGATTCAACTCCTTCCATAGCCTCCTCAGCCGCCACTGTGCCATCTTTAGTATTCAGAAAACAAATGGGAAGGATGCTTGCAAAGCTCTACCAGAAGAGGCATAAGACTAGACCTGTTACTGAATCTCCACAAAAGCCCACAGATCCCAAACCAATGTAGCCATAGCCATTAAAAGGCACACCACTGACGACTGTACATGCAACAACCATAGAAATCCTAGCACGACTCATGGAATTGATGGCATACTCTAGCACAACTTCATCATCCACTGGCAACGAATCAAACCAAGGTATGACTATTGATGAGGAAGTGCCAAGGGCTCAAGAAATGAACCAAGGTCTTAGCCTAATTTTGGTCTCATCCTCTAGTGAGTCATCCCACATCGGGGCCCTAGAGCAGCCTCGCTCTCAAACAGAGGCACTCAATGCTAAGTCCTTTTCTCAGGAGATTGCTGAGACCCCGGCTGAGATGCCACACACTCAGCCAATGCCTCAGCAGTATATGATGCAACGCCTGTACCAACCACAAACATATTAATTATGGTTTGAAGGGGAGAGCATCAGCCTTCCAGATCAAGAGAAGACCATGTACAATGCCTAGCCCTAGTCCGAGGCCTCTCAAAACTCTCTAGCCGCTGATAGAACCCCGTTAGAAGAGCCTTAATTTGATACCTTAGTAGCTCGTAGAGACCTTGAAGAAACAAGCATTGAGGAAGAGACTGAGGCACCTCCAGAAGCCCCTGCAACTGACCCCTCACTATTGTCTAGATCCAGCAATGCCACAGACGGCACGGGATCTTCCGAGGTATCATCTAGCTAGGGTACCTCCACTGATGCCCAAGAAAAAGAACCAGAAGGATCCCCATCCATAGTCATACCCCCTTATGGACAAAATTTTAGCTCCTCGCTCAACTCCATTAGCCTGGAGATGCTACCAGAATCCACCCCCAAGGTACCCCCGGTTACCACAACTGCTGACTCTACGAGAAGAAAAAACACAAGGATCAGGCAACAGTAGGGTGCCACGCCTACAAATCCCCCGGTCCTCCAACAACAGAAGAAGAAGGGAAAGGCCCGTAGCAAACCTTCGATCACACCAGCTACTGCACTTGGCTAATTTGAAGACCCCAAACTGTAGGCTAAGTATGAGGATTTTAGCCACAGGTCGATATATCACTACAAATGCTTTTGCAATGATACAATGGGATAATTGGGAATAGAGGACGAGGTACAACGCCTCATGGACAGGATTAACTGGGCAAAATACTTTTGAATCAACTGTCTAGCGTACTAGGAGCTTGTAATGGACTTCTATACAATGTTTCAATGTCGCAGACCATCCAGTTTCAGCATGAAGAGACCAGATTTGCTGTGGTTCCGCCTTTTGGAGCAAGAATTCAGCATATCATATAGTTTCCTCAACACACTCATAGGCTGTGAAGAATACAGGAATGCTATCACCAAAGAGCTCGAGGATTTCGAGCCTGCAACACTATATATTAAAATGTCCATTTGTAATCAAGCCTACATTCCGGACTCCTTGAGGGAGTATTACCTAGTGTCCTCGGGATTCTAGTACCTACATCGATTCATAACCCACACATTTTCTGGAAATCCCAACTACACAATGACCCTGGAGAAGATAGAGCTGTTGTTTCTCTGGTGCATGAAGATAGAGACAAAAGCCAACCTGGCTATATTCTTCAGCCAACAGTTCCAGCAACATCAAAATAAGGGGAAGCTGCTAATCACAGGGTTAATAATCACATACATGGCAAAGCAGCTGAAGTTGACTCTCCAGAGCAACCTAAGGCTACAACATAACATGACGCCCCTCAGCATTACCAGCCTCCTCAATATGAGGCTGATGGAACAAAAAGAGGTAGAACAGTACCAATTTTGAGCCCCTGGCAAAGGCCTGAAATCACTGTGTCCCCGAAGGTATTTCAGTGGATGAAATCCGTGGACGCTGAACTTAAAACTTTAAGAGCTAGAATCGACTATGCCTTGGGACTCCAGTTTGAGGAAGCATATGAGGACAATGGGGCTGATTAGGGGACTAACCACCCCTAAACAGGTTCATTTAGTTGTTTTTAATAATATTTATCTTTAATTTGTGCTCACATACTTAGAGGAAAGCATGATATAAGTATGAAGATATGTATACATATTTTTTTTAAATTGTTGTTTTTATGTCCCTCTTACTTAGGCATGCTTGTCGAAACTGTTGTCTGTTACGTTTAGAAAAAATAAAATTTTTTGCTACTTTTGCAAATTGTCTTTAAATTAATACTTGAAATCTGTTAGGAAATTAGTTGCTAGTCACTTGAGGAACTTAGAATGCATGAAAAGAAGCAATGGAAATCTGGAAATGATAAGAATGCTGCATGATTTAGGAACATAATTAATTTGATCCAAAACAAAATCACGCACACACCTCCTTTAGTGAGCTTTGAAACCAGTTTTTAAGAAGGCACACTTTTTTCGTCTAGTATCTATTTAAGGGATCATCACATCAGGACGAATCTAGAACTTTCCATTAACTCATTTACAAGTTCACATGAAAAGTACTCCTAGGAATATGACTCAAGCCCTTAGGATTGAAACCATTATGTGAAAGGACCTATTCCTTGGCAACCACCAGTGAAAGCCACCATAGCTACCATTTTGAGCCATGACCTTATTCTTTTCCACACATGAAATCAATCAAGCTACCCGACCATGTGCCCTTGAGATAACCTCGGTGGTCCGTCACTATGTTATACATGAAAACATGGAACACCACTTGCACAAAAGAATTTTCCCTGAATAGAGTCTATACACCGATCCTCAATCATGGCCTCCATAAGACCACAAAAGAACATCAAGCTGCAGTTTTTACTTTGAAACAAAAACTTAGAGTTTTCGTAACTTGATAAAACATAAAAAAAACCCTAGGAGGATACAAAATTAGAAGAGGGAAGGAACCAATATGATAAACAACCAAGGGATAAGAAACTCAGAAGAAGGTGACCCATGTATGACTAGAAAATAGTAATTGACTACCATAGCCCTCGAAAAGACCTCCATCATACTTGAACTAAGGCCTCGATACAACTTTGGAAAAGACCTGATAGTTCTTTAGGTAAGTACTTAACAAAGTGAAGGAGTTTTGTCAAGCCTATGGTATTCAGACCGTTGTATGTGGATGTTCAGTGTTATGTTTTCCCTAATTAATCTTAAGTGTGTGATTTGATTGGGCAGAATAATGATTTGTGTAAAAATTCTGATTAGAAAGAACATACATTGATGTTAGAATTGCATTTTATAGAACTTAGTGATTTGCTATGATTTACTGAGATTAAAGTATATGCTTAGGGACAAGTATGTGGAAAGTATGATGATATTTGATAATGCATTTATTTTGCAGATATTTTGTGCTTATTATTTTGGTATCTAGTAATATTTATGAAAATACATGCCCTTAAATGCTCAATCTAATCTATTTCTGATTTTATTCATTAAGAATTGAAGGTGCGCAAATAGCTGGCCGTGACCCTGACTTCCTATTTTAGATTTTCCAAGGGTGTTTCTTATTTTGGCAGACCAAACAATTAATTTAGACTTGATTAATGAGACCTACGAGATCCTATTTATATGAGACCATCTATGGTCGAGCATCTGATCTTTTGGCTTACGTTTTACTTTAGATTTTAGTTGTTTGATCATTAAACTATGAGTAGATAAATATTTCCTTTTCTAGTCTAGACCTGCAGCCAGACCTGATCCCCCTGTGAGGCCTCGATTTATTAATAAAATTCCAGTTTCAGTTCATATTTCCTTCACATAATTTTCATGGTTTCTATTTTTGTTGTTTCTGATCAACTCAATAGAATAGATCTCTACGTTCAAAACCGGTACAAGTATCTTAATTCTTGAGTGACCAGGTTGGTGAGTGACACACCTAACGTGATAAACACATCTGATGAGTTAAACACGAGTGAAGGAGAGGATAGTTGAAGGTTGATGACATTCACAACTTGAAACTAGGGTTATCAGAGAGATGGGACAACAAAGGGACCTTCAGAAGTTCTAAGCCCTCTGAGTTCCCACAATCATATTGAGCATCCCCTTGGTGAAACCTGGATTAAACTGGATATTTTATCTTATGGACAGCCCATGACCACGATTCAGGCACAACGCTCAGGGAAGGACAAAATCTTTACAAATCTGATTACAAACACAATATTCCATACTTTTCATTCATCACAAATTTTCAACTACAATATTGATTACAATCTCTACCAGATAAGTTTTCTATTACATCATATAAAGGGTACATCGGGGGTTACGACATGCATTCCACATCACCACAACTATTGTCCCACTCGGACTTTATCCTTTATCCCCTATGGATTCAACTCTTCTTGCTGCATACTACCATATATTGGAAGAAGGTACTTTGGAGTGACGAACAATATCATATTACTACTCCACATGGTTCATGTGCTTTCCACTCTTTTATACCACATGCCTTGATGGAATCCCATCAAGCTGCTTATCATGGACGTTGTTCATAGCTATGGGAGTCCTCTTAGACCTTTCTCTCTTCAGATTTTCAGTATCTTCTTGGAATGACTTAAAAAAAAACTCACATGGAAGACATGATGAAACTCCAATCTAAGTGACAACTCAAGCTTGTATGACACCTTTCCAATCCTATTCAACACCTTAAAAGGATCCTTGTATCATCACACACGCCCCTTGTGCAACTTTGCAAAGATTTTGCTTTGACGAGGCATCAAATTCACCAAAACGAGATTTTCTTCTTCAAACTCTAACTATCTCTTCTTCTTTTTAGCCCACTCCTTCATCCTTTTTGCTGCATTGGACAATTTCACTCTTGCAAGGTCCTTTTGTTCATTGCACACCTTGGCAAAGCGATAGACGAATGTATTGAGCCTCTTGTAACCTATGACAATCCTGCTAGGAGTGTAAAACTGTTGTCCTATAGCAATCTCAAAAGAACTCATACTTGTGAATTTATTCCTCTGCAAATTGTAAGAGAATTAGGCCGCATAGAGTAAATTTGCTTAATTGTTCTAGTTGGCATTCACATAGTACCAGAGATAGAGCTTCAATAATGCATTCACTCTTTGTGTCTTCCACAACACGATAAACACAGAACATTCTAGTTAACACAGCATGTCTCAAGCGCAACATGACAGACATATAACATTCTAGTTAATTATTTTGTACTATATGTATTTTATTACTCATATTAGCAATTAAACGAATAAAGTGAAGGGTCTATCCACTCACGGATTTCAAATCCCATAAATACAACAAAGGCACTCTAGATTGATTCTTCGAGGTCCTGTCATTATATGTATCTACCTATTCATATTTATAACCAATTCCTCATAAAAAATTCTAGAAGGTTAAAAATACATAAAAAAATAGTTTCAAACCCTATACATGATGATTTACAATTTAAACCAAACCTGAGACCATTTTATAAAATTTTCCTATTTTTTCTATTTTTATAATTTTTTTACTATTTATTTAACCCATTGAATCAATTCAAAATCTCACAAATTTGATAATATTAGACTCCATAATGAATCTAGTATTTTCTGTAATTTTTTCAGATTTTTTCTTATTTTTCTCCTCTTTTCCTTGCTCTTTTAAATAATTTCTGAAATTTTAGTCACTAAACCAAACTAGGACATGCCATTTGGCAGCACCAAATGCTGCCAACCCATTATCCAAAGCCATCAAAGGATGATAGGCATCCTCTTTTGGGAGTGCTTTGCTTCGTTCCAACTTGATGCTCAGACCAACATGTCCACACCAATGAATGACGCATCACACAAAGACAGCTTGGACGATGCATCGTCCGAGATTACCTTCAACCTCTAGACTGATCCCTATGAATAGTGGAAATCTGAATCTCTTCCAAATTTCAATCCCTCTAAAAACTACACTAAAGCCCATAAATTATATACCAAAATTGAAACTTTTATTAAGACTAATTTAAGCATACAAAGGGAACATGATTTTACCATTGGATTCCAAACGATTTAACAGAAAAAAAAGTCCTGACATTGAAGGCCAGAAGAATGACCAATCTTGCACCCTCACAGTGCCAAAATATACGATTTCCTTGGGGAAACAATTCATGGCTCGACCACGCGGTTATAGGGAGTGTTTTAATAGCTTGAAGAGCTTTGTATCACGTATGAATGATTTCAACATAGATAAGCCTAAGAACAGGTCAAAGACAGTGGTTGAAGGGTTTTGATCAGGGCACAGAAATTCGAGGCAAAACAACGTTATCCTAATATGGAATGATGTAGCTGGAGATAAACCCTCCCAAGCATAAAAAAAAAAAACTGGCAGTCGTTTTGATTAGCTTAAGTCAAAACAGTTTGTCATTTTGACTTGTGCTAGTCAAAACGATCAATAATTTATAATAATATAAATTAATATTTTAATAATATCTAATATATCCATAAATAATAAAAAATATATATTAAATACCATAATGCTCCGAAAAATGTCTTAAAATTTTTTATAAACTCCTTATAAGTAATAGATTCCATTGAAGATTGTTTTTATAGATATAGAAATTACTAAAATTAAATACCTCATAATATATCTTAGAAAAATCATAGTATTTATAAATATATTTTCAAAAATTCTTCAAAAATTTATATAACCTAATAAGCTATCAATGGACCAATCTATAGTCCCAGAATACCAAAATCTACTATACAACTCTTTTTTTGATTTTATAATTATTAAATACATTAATAGGAATAAAATTCTCAATCCTTGGAGTCCGGTTAAAATTCAGTGATATCCAATCACATTTTCTTCATCCTTTATATCAACCAAGCTCAACCCTTCCATCATATTTGATGGTACTACTATGTTCTCGTGTTAGCATTAAGCACATAAAAATATACTCTTAAAATTATACAACCAATGATCATATTCAGGGGATGCTTTCACCATTGTTTTGTTTAAGAACCTATTTCGGATTCTTCTCAACGATATCATCACCAATCAGCCTAATACCATTAATATTACCAATTAAAAATATGCACATAAAGTCATTTATTCAAATCACAATCATAATGTCACGACCCGGCCCCCGGACTCTCAGCCTAGCGGGCCTGGACGTGTGTGTGCACGTGATGGATCACAACTGCAATGCTCGGTTGGGTTTCTAACCACATAGCCCAAAAGATGCATCTTGTTACAAATGATACCATCACACAACATATAAATCTAAGACCTCCCTCGATCCTTTCCGATATGGGATTGGGTAACCTGACCCCCCCTACGGGTTGGGTCTCACACGTAATGATCATACTTAAATAATATCTTCACCATTAATCTTAGAAGGATCTACCTCAAATTCTTTCCAATTCACAAGTACCACGCTTTCACTATGCAACTATGTTCCTATCGTTGCTTTTGACTGACACATTCAAGGATTAATCTCTTGAATCTATCACATCTCTATCTAATTTTATTACGCATTGCATGTTAGCTATCCCATATTAGTTAGTTTAGTATGATATCATAAGCAATAAATCAAGATTAATCATTAACTAAGGTTTAGTCTCTCACTATGTTTTTTTTATTCTCAATATGATCTAAATTCACTTGATTATCATATAATACAGAATAACCAATAAACATAAAAAAATTTTAATATTCAAAATCGTGTACTAAATCATCAGTCATATATAATCAGTTTCTATATCAATATATCAATAAAAATCTTGTCATAATCTATTTGAAATTACTTCATTATTAAGAACAATAATCATCATTCTCAAAACAAAGAGTACTAATAATGATCTAAGTATAGTAATCCCATACTTCAAAATAACATTATTCTGAGGATCCGTTCATAGTAAATGGGATACTCACCGCCATGTGGTCTCGATCGACCCAACACGTGGATCAATCAAAACCACACAAGGCTCTTATTAACTCTTCGAAACTAAAATCCAAGAAAAAATGCCATAAAAATTTGAATTTTCTATTTTAAATAGAGCATGACATGTCCAAAATATATTCGGCATAAAACAATCAATGGAGTATGTAGACACATACAACGGAAGTCTTGAATCACATATAGCAGGCCACTAGTGTCCAAACATGCTACACACTAAGACCATACACACACACCCATATGGATCCACAAAAAGTGCCCAAGGCATGCATCTTATAACATAAATGGGAATACAAGTCATACATGCAAATAGAGAAACAACTCCAAAAAAAAACAAGCCCTCAACGGGGTCAAAACAACACACATAGTCTAAACCTTTGAGACCCAACCTGCATAAAAGGTCAAGTTACCCAATCCCACATCAGAAAGGAATGGGAGAGATCTTGGGATTATATGTGTTGTATGAATAAATCATTTGTAACAAGTTACATCTTTTGGGCCATGTGGTTAGAAGCCCAACTCAGCATTACAGTTGTGGTACATCACGAGTATATACACGTCGGGGCCTGCTGGGCCGAGGGTACAGGAACCGGGTCGTGACAAATGGTAACGGAGCCAATCTTACTCCCTCTTTCGGGTGGGCTTGGGCCGTCCTGTGTGTTGAGTTCACATTTGGGCCTGTGAGTTAGGGACAAGTCAATTACGTTGGGCTCCCCATGTGAGGACAAAAGGTCTATAAGGAGGGAGATTGTGAGACCCAGCCTGCACATGGGTTCATGTTACCCAATCCCATTTTGGAAAGGAGTGGGGGAGGTCTCAAGCTTATATGTGTTGTGTAAATGGATTATTTAGAACAAGTTATATCTTTTGGGCTATGTGGTTAGAAGCTCAACACAGGGTTACAGTTATGATCCATCATGCGCATATATACGTCTGGGCCCGCTGAACCAAAGGTCCAGCGCCCGGGTCGTGACAAAAACAAGGATGATCCAGCTCTAAGACAAACATCGGGAAAACATGACCTGAAAAATGCACATCTACGATTGACGAACTAGCTTTGAAAAGATCAACAAGAAGGCGTGAGATCAAAGACCTCAGTGGAAGTTATAGCGACATAAGCATATCTGATGGAATAGAATATGAAAAATCAATTATAAAATAGTTATTTTGAACATCGTTATCATCTATGCATACTAAATGTGCACTCAATGTGTTTCACAAGCAAGTAAACATAATGTATGATTTGTAAAACACAATGTAGTAAAGACCAGCCCAATAGGTTTCATAAACTCATAGCACACAACATTGTCACATGGGCTATTATCCCCCAATACCTACCGAGGTGGATTATAAAATACTTTCGAGTAAATCCTGCTGAAGGGAAACCAAAAGCCCACTGACAGTTAATTTTTTGTTTATGAAATAATATAAATCCCCTACTGCCAATGTTATGTAAAGCAGAGTGGAAAAATTACACTATCGCACTCAACTACAATCCACACATATAAACACATAGTCTGCTAAGTCATAGCAAATTCAGGTAGCTTCCTAAGTCATAGCAAATTCAGGCAGCCTGCTAAGTCATAAAAAATTTAGGCACTCATATATAATCCATCCATACAACAATATTAGGTAAGCAATATTCCCCTTTGGTGGGATTCCATGTACTTATCTTGCTTGGCCAAACATTAACCATCAATTCTATGTTGTTCCTAATAACACGAGTATATAACTTTTACTTAGAATCCCATAATGCATAAAATACAAGAAATATTAAGGGGCACTCATATGAGGTTTATTAGGGTGTGATTTGATGTTTATTTGGTATTGGATAGGTTTGTGGGTCACAATGTGAAACACAAAGGTTTCCAGAAAGGTACAGAGGTTGTTGGTACAAGTTTTTGGACATGTGCAATAGAAACAAGGGTGGACAGAGTGGTACATGACCTGAAGTACACGGCCTGAGTACACGGGCGTATACTCACATATATAGGCCATGTACATGTACATGGCCTGAGTATATGGCAGTGTACTCTCATACATAGGCCGTGTACTCCCATACATAGGCCGTGTACTCCCCAACACAGGTCGTGTATTGTTTTGTCCCAAACAGTACACTGGCTCCTAGGAGGGTACACTATATGTATTCGTCTTGGACGAGTTATACCTTCGAAAATGACCTGGAATGTTCTCCAATCTCGCTCAAACCCTCGAGAATCCTTACCAAGTTTTTTTTGCAATGAGAGACACCTCACAAACCAAAAAAAACATCATTCAAATGTCCAACATGAACAATCACACAGGTATAAATACAACCAATTGCATAGATTAAAACTTCACTTCACGTTCCCTCGCATATACATGAACACACAACCAACATGCTTAGGAGTTCAAACATATGGTTAATGCATCCTAAACATGGTAAACAAGTTCATGAGGATAAATTGAACGTCATACACAATGCAAGTACGACCTCTATTCAAAACCAAACGTTTATCCTATTTGAATTTAGTAACACAAAATATTTCAGTGTAAACAAATGAAATGTAAACTCCTACCTCTTGTCGTATAGAAAACTCAATGACATTACTCTTGCCCTTATCTACCTCTCCAGCACCGCTTAAATATACAAACCGAACCAATACACACATAAGCATTAAAACCGACAAAATCAACTAAATGACTCAAAACTGAAAACAAACCCTATGAGACCCCAACAACACTCACACTAACTCACATCTAACCCTAACAAGTTGCAGCTTAAAATTCCAGAAATCCAACCAATGGAGGAAACATCCAAACCTCACGCAACCCACTCATGCCTTCAAATCGAAAACCAAGCTCACCCGATCACACGATTGGGTTTCTCAGGTCACAAACATACTCCGTAACTCACCAATCAACAATCCTAAGCAATGAAAATAACCAAAATCTATAATGCAACCAAAATCTTAGAATGCCCAAAATTATAAAAAAAGCCATTGAAATAAAAAATGCTCACCATGGATCAAGGGACATTTTCGAGAGATCCAAACCACCAAACAAGCTTGGGATCGACAACAAGCTTACATAACCAACAATTGACAACGAAAATGGAGATTTAGAGCACTTACCAAGAAATCCCCAAAAAGTTTCCTAACACAAAGAACAAACTGATTACGGCTTCTCGATCGGCAACTACTAGGGGAATCAATCAAGGAAGGTTAGGAATATTTTTTGGGACGAAACCTGGTATCGAAAAAGAATCGAATGTAACGATCAGGTTTCTTTGGGGAAGGTAATGTATGGGAGAGAAAGAGGAAAGGGGAAAAATGGGCTGCTGCAGGTGTTCCAACACTTAGAAAAATTCTAACCGTTGGGTCATGCTGGGTATTTATACGATGGACTCAAAATCTTAGAAAAACCCAAACAGATTATTTTAAAAATTCCGAAATGTCCTAAGTGGGCCAAAATGAGTTTAAATAATTAATTGGGCTAAAAAATGGGTAAATGGACTCAAAAATATCAGATGTGCTCAAGATGGATTTTTAACCCAAAGGCCAATGATCACTCAACATGGACCTGAAATCGGCCAATATTGATTTCCACTGACTCAAACCTAAGACACCTAGACGCACACTAGGCTTTCTTTAACTGTTTTCACCCTAATGGTCAACTCTCGGGTCAACTCTTGAATCAAACTCGTCAATTGCTCACTACGGACCAAAATCGGACACTCTCACCGTACGGTCATGCTGGCTAGGCACTCGGTGGGACAAGGTCTTATATCTCCCCTCCTTATAGGAATTTCGTCCGTGAAATTCATTTAACTTGTGTCTCAAAAAACTACGAGTACTGCTTTCTCACAGACTGCTCGGTCTGCTAAGCCATCTCCTCGTATCTATTACTGTGCCAAATTACCTTAACCATTGGAATACTGTGACACCAAAACTATTTCTCTACTCTATCCACAAAAGAAACTGGATGAATCATGTAGAAAAAATCGTTGGCTATCTCCACCGATGGCATCTTTAAAATGTGAGAGGAATCCCCAATGTATTTCCTCAACATTGACACATAGAACACATTATGGATTCTCTGCAATGATGGTGGCAAATCGAGTCTGTACGCCACTAGTCCAATCCTCTTAGTGATGGTGTACAGACCGATATACCTATGTGCTAACTTGCCACACTGCTAAAATCAAATCACGCCTTTCCAAGGTGCAACCTTCAGAAACACCATGTCCCCAAACTCAAACTCAAGGTCTCGCCGGCACTTATCTGTGTAATTCTTCTATCGGTCTTGAGCTGCCCTCAACCTCTATTTAATCAATTCCAACTGCTCTATCGCCTCCTCAATCATCTCTAGATTGTTAAGTCTGCTCTCACTAACCTTATCCCAACTTAGAGGTGTATGACACTGCCTATCTTACAAAACCTCGTACGGTGCCATACCGATGGAAATCTGAAAACTATTGTTGTACGCAAACACATCTAACGGTAGGCAATGATCCCATGTGGTCTGCCTATCCAATGCACAATCACAAAACATATCCTCAAAGATCTGAATCGTCCTCTCTAATTGCCCATCTATCTGAGGGTGAAAAACTGTGATGAAATTCAATCTA
Source organism: Passiflora organensis (assembly GCA_019739055.1). Lineage (NCBI taxonomy): Eukaryota > Viridiplantae > Streptophyta > Magnoliopsida > Malpighiales > Passifloraceae > Passiflora > Passiflora organensis. The sequence goes on from JAEPBF010000136.1 coordinate 5,780,270, forward strand.
GTACCCAAAACACTTTGAAATTTCCCCCAAAATTTGGATGTGAATCTCGGATATCTATATGATACGATGGATATCGAAACTTTGTGTAGTCTCACAATCTCAACCTTATATCTTGATGCCAATCTCTATAGTGTGTCTGCCACTCTAATGGGGAGAAAATATGTAGACTTGGTCAGTCTGTCCACTATCACCCATACCACGTCATAGCCTCGCTGGGTTCTTGGCAATACAACCACGAAGTCCATCGTCCTATGTTTCCATTTCCACTCCGGAATGGGTAGTGATTGTAGTAGTCCTGTAGGGCTCTGATGCTCTGCTTTAACCTGTTGACATACCAAACACTTAACTACTAGCTCCGTAATATGCCTCTTCATCCCAAAGCACCAATATTGCTCTCACAAATTTTGATAGATCTTGGTACTGCCATGGTGAATCGAAAATGTCAAGCTGTATGCCTCTATCAAAATCAGTTGCCTCAACTCCTCATCACCATGAATGCATACTAGGCTTCGAAAAATCAAAACATCGTCATTTTTAACTCGTTCCTCACTAACTATACTATCACCACTGCCATCACCATTTAACTACTGTCTCACTCGGACCAACACTAAATCCTCAAGCTGCTTGGCCTAAATCTCGTATAGTAAGGAGGGGCTAACAACAAGCTGTGCAATCAAAGCTTCGGACTTATCACTGTAAGGCTACATTCTGGATGCTCTCAAACACATCAGTATTTGCATGTACTCCGCTCATATGTATGCTAAGGAAGATGATGCCTTCCTTGTCAATAAATCAGTAACTACATTTGCCTTGCCTGGATTCTAGTCGATCACCAGATCATAATCCTTGATTAACTTTAGCCATCTCCTCTCTCTCAAATTCAACTCCTTGTGGGTGAGGAGATATTTAAGACTCTTATGGTCGGTGTAGACTTTGCATGCCTCACCATACAAGTAATGCTGCTGAATCTTCAATGTGAATACCACTGCTGCCAACTCTAGATTATGAGTCAGGTAGTTACCTTTATGTGGCCTCAACTGCCTGAATGCATATGCCACAACCTTTCCTTCTTGAATCAATACAATTCCCAGATCCATCTTCGATGCATCACTAAGCACCACGTACCCTTTGTCACTAACTGGAAAGGTAAGAACTAGAGCTTACACCAATCTAGACTTCAGCTCCTAGAAGCTCTGCTCGCACTTCTCAGTCCACACAAATGGAACACCCTTTTATGTCAAATGTGTCAAAGGGCCTACTGACATTGAGAAGTTCTCCATAAACTGCCTATAGTAGCCTACCAAACTAAGGAAGCTACGAATCTCTATGACACTGCAGGGCTGCTCCCAAGACACTATCGCCTCTATCTTCTTACGGTCCACTAGAGCTCCTCTAGCTGATACCACGTGCCCCAAGAAGCTAACCTCTCTGAGCCAAAACTCGCACTAAGAAAACTTGGAATACAACTGCTGAGCTCTAAATATATCCAACACTATCCTCAAATTCATGGTATGCCCCTCCTCTGATCTCGAAGAGATCAAGAAGTTATTTATGAAGATGATGAAAAACTGGTCTAAGTACTCCCAAAACATCCTGTTCATGAGATCCATAAACACTGCTGGGGTATTGGTCAACCTGAATGGTAAGGTCAAAAACTCATAATGTCTATATCGCGAGCGAAACACTGTCTTCAGAATGTTTGACCCTGAAACCCTCAATTGATGGTATCCTAATCTCAAATCAATCCTCGAGAACATTGATGCACCCTGAAGGTGATCAAACAAATAGTCAAGCTGTGGCTGTGGATACCAGTTCTTCACTATGGCCCAGTTCAACTACTTGTAGTCAATGCACAAACAGAAGGTGCCATTCTTCTTCTTCACAAACAATACTGGTGCGTCCCACAGAGACACACTAAGTCTGATGAATCCTCTGTCCCCCAAATCCTCGAGCTAAGTCTTTAGTTCTTTCAACTCTCCTGGTACCATCCTATATGGTGGGATGGAGATAGCAACTATTCCCGGCAATAGCTCATTCTCGAACTCAATCTCTTGCTCTAATGGAAAACCTGACATATCATCTAGGGAAATATAGGGCTACTCTCTCACTACTGGAATACTGCTCAACTCTGGGGACTCAACTGTGGCATCTCGAACATGGGCCAAGAAGGCTGTGCAACCTTTGCTGATCATCCATTTGGCACTCAACCATAAGATCACGCATGTCAGTGTCACTTTTCAGTCACCCTAAAAAAAAAACTCTATACCGTTTGGCAAAATGAACCATACCCTCTTTGTGAAGCACTTTATCCGTGCTCTCTATCTTGCCAAATAGACCATACTTAGAATGACATCAAACTCTCTGATGTATTATAGAATCAGATTTGCTTCAATCTCCACTGAACCCATCCTCAGAACACAACCCAAATAGACACTATTACTAACCAAATGCTCACCTAACAAGGTCAAAATCTCAAGTCGTTTGTCATCAAAACAACTTTGTCTTTCTAATTCTTCGCTGCAATGACATCACTGGTGCCATAAAAACTCTTGCAATCTAAATGTCTAGCCTTTTTTAACAGCTTGAACACTTGCACTGGTAGCCTACCACCCTAAACCTCAGCTTGCTAAAACTCTGGCTCAACCTATAACTCTGGCTCTGCTGCAACCTGTGGTTAAGCTGGTGCCTGTGGTGCCTACATCATCTACTATATCTCATCTAAGTCTCTGATCTGTACTTAACCTCCTCGGCCACCACGATCTCTAGAAGCACTACAACCTCTACCACGGGCCATCTCTACTAACTGGACACACAATGATAGGTATCAGCCTAAAGACAACAAGACCTCTAAACAACTCTATGCTGGACTATACATGTGTAGTGAGTGTGATACACTTGTAAAACATACAATTTTTTAAAAAATTTGCACTCAATGCACACATAAACAACCATGCTCTGTTACCAATCTCGTGAGGATCCTTTTCCAGTAAATGGGACCCTCATCGCTTTGTAGTCCCAATCGACCCACCAAGTGGATCAATCAAAACTATGCAAAGTTCACATTAATTCTTCTAAACTAAAATCCCAAAAACACATATAAATTTGAATTTTTCCTTTTAAAAGGAGCATGATATGTGACAAAATATCCTCGGTATAAAACAATCAATGGAGTATGCAGACATATACAACAAAAGTTTTGAATTATATAAAACATATCACATGGCCCCAAATATGCCACATGCTGAGACCATACACCCAAGACAATATAAATCCACAAAAAGTGGCCAAGGCATGCATTTCTTAACATAAATGGGAATACGAGTCATGCATGCAAGTAGAGTACCAACGCAAAAAAAAAAACCCTAAATTGGTCCAAAACAGCACACATAGTCTAAAACAAACATGCATGTCTCTAGAGTATGAAAATGTTTAAACGCAAAATATGGTGAGCTTCCAAGATGTGCAATTACAATAGTCTAGTCCTAAAACCAATATCGGGAAAACATGACCTCAAAGATGCATGACTACAGCTGAGGAACTAGTCCTGAAAAGATCAACAAGACGGGGTTAGATCAACGACCTTAGTGGAAGTTACATCATCATAAGCATATCCGGTGGAATAGAGTCTTACGAAAAATCAATTATAAAAAAATTACCTTTTGTCATCCATGCATACTAAATATGCACTCAATGTGTTTCACAAGCAAGTAAACATAATGCATGATTTGTAAAACACAATATAGTAAAGACCAGCCCAATAAGTTTCATAAACTCACAGTACACAACATTGTGACACGGGCTACTATGGCCCAAAACCCATTGGGTGGATCATAAAAAACTTTCGAGCATCCCATACTAAATGGAAACCAAAAAATCACTAGTAGTTAATTTTTTTTTTCATAATGCATATATATCCCCTGTTGCCAATGTTATCTGAAACTGAGTGGAGAAATCACACTATCTTGAGTGATACAGAAAATATGTTATACACTATCTGAAACTGAGTACTCAAATTGTCTTTAGACACTATAAACTTACAATATGTTATACAGAAAATCTTTTTTGCTCCTCCCAAGAAATATAGTATATATATTCATAATTTTTCTTGACTAAGATCAACTCACAAACAAACAAGTTTTCAATCAATCATCTCTTTTAATATGGGCAATGAGCATACAAAAACCATATCTTACAACAAAGAATAAAACTAGCACTCACTTGAGTGATAACTATAAGAGAGCATTGCTGGCAAAGTGCAATGCTCATATATATCACCAAAATAAAACAAAAGAATTAATTAGGTTTCAAATAGATCTCATACAAAATATACTACAATTTATAGGGGCATAACAATTTTGAGGATGCCAAGTGTAACTACATGTTTACGACAACAAGATGTTTCCCAATACAAATATTGCCAGACCTAAGGAATCAAGTAGAGACGGGTTTATTGAATATAAACACACTCAATAACTATTGTAATATAGGAATTAATGACTCTCTTGTATCCTTACAAAGAAAGGAGAACACACTATTTATTTAGGTAAGTTACACGATAATAAGGAATGTTTCCCAATAAGGAAATATGCTTTGCTACCATTGGAAACGTCACACCCCAGAACCTACAAAATACATGACAGTCGTTGTAAACCCACTATATATACTGCCACGAAGCACAATAATGCATATAGTAAACCTGTAAGTCTAGTGGTATAAAACATAAAAGAGAAGAATTTATTGAAAAAAAAAATTAATATACATAGCAGAAAAAATTAAAATTCACAATGTTGTTTCGGGTGTCATCGCATGATAAATAAACCCACAATATAATATCCCGAAACATAAACTAGACTAAGTATGGCACCTCAATCATACACAAAAAATCTTAAAGGAAATACTATGAATATAATATTTAAATACGTTATGTCAACCACATTTATTCTATTATCCTCTTCTCATAATGCCTGGGAGTGAGCTCTTAATCGCTATTCCTGTATTCATTTCAAAAAATTGGCAGAAGCATACTAGGTGAGCGAACAAAAAAAATGTATCATGCATTTCATTCACAATTATACTTATGTTCATTAAGACATGCAAACTAACACAATGCCTTCATCATTCTCACATAAATAGTACACATAATACCGGTCAATTCATAAGCAACAACATAACTCTTTAGAGCACACATGATTGTGATTTGGACTGACAATATCTTCTAGTCTATCCAGGCAAGGGAAATGACTGGAGTTCGTCAATAGTACTCTTTTTATATTTTTTTTAATTTATCTTTTTTACCTATACAATAGGTAAGACCATGCCAAGTCAATTTTGTGAGACTCTGAAAATTTTGAGGCGTTTGTGCCTGATAGCCTAATAGAAACCGATGAGAATTGTTGGGCTTTAGCCCATATTTACAGATTGATGATGGGTTTTTAAAATGCTTTTGATAAATTAGAGAGTAAATTTTACTATTGGAAGAAATTTTATAATTACCAAGGAATTAATGTTTCTATTTGATTAATGATCAAAACATGAAATAGTGTGTGTATTGATGATTATTGGTATTTAGGACCATGGATAGGTCCATAGACGTTATTTGATGGGTGATAAATGTTTTCAGAATTTTCGGAATCGAAATTGGATTTATTGTATTTTTTTATATTTTTTAATGAGATAGTTGAATTTTTAGAAAATTATAGGTTTATGAAATTATTAATTTGATGATACCAATGGATAATACTATTCATAAAGATTCCGTAGAAATTGTTGGTGTATTTTTCGAAGAGTTGGTTTGTTTTTAATGGATTTTTAAAATTTTATTAGAATTTTTTAAAAATATTTATTATTATTATTAGTATTAAATTAATAATATATTAATTATTATATATTAATATTTTAATTTAGGTCAAAACAACATTGACTTTGTCGTTTTGACTCTTGAGCATCCTTACGCAGCCTACGGCTGTCGTTTTTGCCTCGCGTAGGGTGCAATGTCATTTCCTTCGAAACCATATCGCACTGGCCTAAGACCGATTGCAGCTCAGTAGTCCCAATCTTGGGCAGTTATCGGTGACTCAACTGGGTAATACCCCATACGTGTATTCTCCCCTTTTCAGTGTGTGTCGAGAGCCGATTCTACCTCCAAAATGTGTTTTTCCTTTGCGCGAGCTTTTCCCAAGTTCTTTGGAATTGAATCCAGCCTTCCAACGGTCGGTTTTAGGTAATCTATTTACCTGAAACTCCAGGTAACCTAAACTTTGGATTCCACATTTTAGTTAGTGAAAAACGGATTAAAACTGGTGGGTTAGATTAAGAAGTAGGCTGGATTTGTTTTGGTTTTGATTTGGTGGAGGATTGCTGCTTGAATCGATGTGTTGCATGTTTGGAAAATTAGGGTTTTGTGGGTATTTGCAGGTCGTTTGGAGGTTGAAGTTGACCGTCGCCCGAGGTCCCTCCAAACGATAGGTAGTTGGCTTTGGTTATAGACGACATGTAGCTCGAAGGAGAATCTGATGACATGTAGTACACGGGTGAAGGCAGGCTCGGATGAGGCATGGCACTTACCGATTGGGACATGTGTTCACCTTAGACAGGTTCCGATGGAGGCTTGGACGTGTCTAGTGCTGCCAAGTGGTGTGAAATGGTTGGTCATAACTTATAAAAATTTCAAAAAATGGAAAAAATGGATGAAAATGGTAGAAAATTCGGGAAAAATAGCAGAGGAAGGAAAAAAAATCTGGAATGTATGTAAAATATTAAAATGAATTTGAAGCCTAATGTTACCAATTGAATTGAAAGTTGATTTGATTGGTGAAAAGAATACTGGAATTTTCGGATTAATTAGGAAAAAATTTCTGGTTTGACTTTGGGTTCGATTTAGGACTAAAACCTATCGGGTAGAGGGTTCAAAAGTATTAATTTATGTATTTATAACCCTCTAGTATTATCGATTAGAAATTGGGTGCAATTATTTGTAGGTGAATGCCAACGAATACAGGATCTCGAGGAATCAATCCAGTAATCAAGTGAGGACACTTCTAACGTCGAAAAACTTATTAGTGGACGGATTCTTTTGATTAATTGCTTGAGTCACTGGCATAGTCATATTAATGTGCTATTGAGTATAAATATAATGAAATAAATGCATGAAATCGTATGTGTGCTTAGATGAAACACATGTCGACTGTTAAAACGATAGAATGTGTTGAATGCCTTGGGTTGCTGTACAAGATATGAAGTGCATTATTGAAGTGTAAATGACGCATCGAGTCGCATCCAAAATTGTGAGATAAATCATGTATTACAGAAACATGGGATGAGCCATACGACTCTTGAGAACTGTCTGAGTATGGTAGTGAGGTATGGAATTTCCGAGGGAGTCATAAGAAGGACGAGGTTTTTATGTAATTGCACTAACTTAATGTATGACATGAATTCCTAATGTGGGGATCGTATAGGTGGTGCTACCATCACCTATTTTCCCCGGCACCGTCAGTGGTTTGGGCCAAGTTTTATGGACGTCCCATCGGGGACATACCAAATTATCATACGAGACAACTAGAAAGAAAAATGGTGAGGAGTCACATGAAGTGCCACTGACGAATCTCAACTTATTCCTAGGATCTATACGAGCTGAGAGTTATTGCCGGCCCTGTCACGGTCGTGAATGTCTGTAGTGTTTTGAGATTGTTGCATCTATTGACTGTGACTGTGTTTATTTGACTTATCAATACTTTGAATGTGTGCCAGCATGTAACTATGCTAGTGTATGATTGCATGTGAACTACAATGCTTGTTTTCCCATGTACTCACCTGCCAGGTGTCTGTCAGATCTCGTATTTGACCAGGAATGGAAACGTAGGTACGACTGTGGTCTTCATCCTAGTCAGACAGTCAACTCATCGAGGATAGCATATTTTCAGGTTAGGATTCCTATTATGGACTCCAGTATTATATGTACATGACATTGTATTTTCCTAGGTTGTATTATTACATCATAAACAATTTATGTAAACTGGAAAGCCATAATTTATTGTAGAATTCAGAGCATATAAAGTTATAACATTATCTAGTGTATTCGAACCTCATCGTTGATGAATAAATCCGCTGCCACATGATCGATTGTTCATATTATTACTAATACATTATTTATTATTTCGTTCTAGCCTTGTAGGCTTACTGTATGTATTGTTGTGCCTACGATGGTTATCACGTCATGAATTTTGAGGGACAAGGCATGACAGTTTTCCTAACCCAATCCATTGATGATGCTGGGATGTTAGGTGATGGTAGCTCCACCTAAATGGTCTCCACTTTGCAAGATCTTGATTAAAATCACATTATAATAGTAAAAATACCCATTCCTTCCTTAGTACCTCATTGTTTGACATCTCCATCCGATGCTACAAGACCCAGAGAGCTCTCAAGACTATCCTAAGTGAATTTAATGCATTCCACATGTCGATGTCGTATCCCAAATTCACCCAGTGTATTATATACATCTAAAAAATCCAAACATGACAAGGCTCATTCATACCGTTAATGACATAGTATGATAATCAATACACACTATACTAGCAATCATACTTAACATAGCATGTCTCAGGCACAACATAACATGCACACAACATTCCAATTAATCATTTCTTATTATCTATATTTTATTACTCATGCCAGCAATTAAGAAAATAAAAATAAAGGTTTGTCAACTCACCGGTTTTGAAGCCTATAGATCTACTAATAATGTTTTGGATCGACTTCTCGAGGTCCTGCCACTGTATGTATCCACCTATTCACATTTATAACCAATTTCTCATTAAAAACTGCTAGAGAATTGGTTATAAATATATAAAATAATACTTTCAAACCCTCTACCTGATGATTTACAACTTAGAACAAACACTAGATCATTTTAAGAAATTTTTCTATTTGTCATTTGAAATTTATACCATTTTTTAACCCATCAAATCAATTCTAAATTTTTAAAATTTGACAAGAATAGACTCCATATTGAATTTATTATTTTCTATAATTTTTTTCAGATTTTTCCATATTTTTCTTCTATTTTTCCTCAATTTATTATCTTTTCTGTTTTTAAAAAATAATTTCTGAAATTTTTTTATATGACCAGCCAGGACCTGCCACCTGGAAGCACCAGACGCTGATAGTGCATTATCCAAAACTACCAGAGGGTGACACTCATTCATTTCTTGGTGTTCCATGCCTTGTCCAAGCCTGAGGCTTGAACCAACCTATCCACACTAACGAACGACGCATCACATGATGGAGCCTAGGATGACATGCGATCTGAGATTATCTTCAACCTCTAGGTAGACCCTGATGAACACTGGAAATCATATTATCTTTCTGATTCTGATCTAAAATAAAGGCCATAAAATTTATTCCAAATCAAAACTCCAATCAAGACTAGTTTTGCATACAAAGGGAATATGATTTTACCATTAGAATCTTGCCGATTTAATAAAAAAGAAACTAACAATGAAGGCCTGAAACTGACTATTTTTGCAACCTCATAGCACCAAAATACACGATTTCCTTAGGGATGCAATTCATGACTCGCCCACTTGGCAAGAGGGAGGTTTTCAGAGCTTAAAGAGCTATGTATTGTGAATGAATGATCTCGACCCAGATAAACCTAAGAACAGGTGATAGACAATGGTGAAAGAATCTCGACCAGGGCACAGAACCTGGAGGTAAAACAACATTATTTTTCTTCATTGCAAAACGACGTCGTTCCATTGTGGAATGGTGTAGCCCAAGAGAAACCCTCTCGAGCATCAAAACAACAGAGCTGACTGTAGTTTTGACCGGTCTGTAGCCCAACACGCTCGTCATTTTGATCAATATTTTATAATAATAATATATATATATATAATAGTATAAAAATATTTTAATAATATCTAATATATTCCAAAAATAATTAAAAATAAGTAATAAATACTATAATGTTTTGAGAAATATCCAGAAAAATTTTATAAATTTTTTATAAATAGTAAATTATATTGAGATAAAAAATTTCTTTTTAAAATAAACATGTACATTACTATAAATCAAATTTTTCATAATATACCTTAGAAAAATCATAGTAATCATAAATATGCTTCCAAAAATTCTTAGAAAATTTATATAACCTAATAAGGCATCAATGGACCAATCTATGGTCGCATAATACCAAAATCCATATAGTAAAACTCTTTTTATATTTTTTAATCATTAAGTTTATTATTAAGAATAAAATTCTTATTAATTATAATAAACCTCGTTAGCAAAGTACACAATTTAAAACCATCCAAATTGCACATAATCCCATATCCAATCCCAAATTGTGGTCTAAAATCCACTAATGCTGATGGTCCTCAAATGGGCTTACTGTCCAAAGTAGCTCAAAAGGTCAGGATCTGACAAGAGATTCTAAACATGCTAGAAATGGAAGCTATGTACGTATATCTGGAAGGCCTACAGATTTGGGCCAAACTAAAGCTTCATCAATGCAATGTGAATAAACTTAATAATGACATTGGCGATGTTGAATTATTAACGGAATTTATTATGAAGCCCACAGGTTTCGATCCATCCAAGCTCAAAAGTTTCCTTGACTATTTGAGGCTGAAGGTGGGGGAGCTTTCCACAATGCTAGGTAAGGAAATGAACAGCCTTTCAAGTCCTTCCGCCAAGGAAAACCCACACAAGAGGGAGGCGAGAAATATAGTTATGAGATCTTGACCCTATTGAGTAATATGGGATGAACTCTCAATCGAAATTTTGATGACGAAATAAGTGAGCCTTCAATCGTAGCCCAGGTTTATTACAAATGTGATGGATTCTTTGAGTGGTTATGAAGAATTTTTAGAATTTATTTGACAATTTTATCGATTTGTGTCACTATGTAGTCTTAGGGCGCATACGATATGTGGATAGGTTTTCGAAATCCTTATCTATTCCTGATGAGTCATTGGGACTCAAAGGTTTCAATTTGAGGTTTTGACTTTGAAAAAGGAACATCGGAGTGTGGTTTCTTGGAAACAGAGCCCGAAGGTATTTTGGATATTTCACCATCTGGTACTCGATATGCCTAGGAATACGATCCTTGAGACTCGTGTATCGTAGAAATTTGTGTTTTCTAGTCTCAAAGGAGTTTTGAAGACCTTATATTGATTGAAGCATTTTTAGAGAATTATTATGATTAATGAGAAGTTAATTATATTTAAGTATTATGGTATAGTAATAATAAAGGTTTTGATGTTTTAAGACCTTGGGAAGGTGTATTGATCATTAATAAGAATTGAGAAATTTTTTAGGAATTTTTGGACACATAATTCTATTTAATATGATTTTTTAAACTAAATTAAGGGATATCTAATTTTTAGTAAATTTTGAATTGATTAAATTTTTTTTTAGTTCCAATTGATAGTACTGTTTTTAAGAAGTCTATAGAAATTTTCTGGATATTTTTTGGTGTGATTTAGAATTTTTATGAATTTTTTATGTTTTATTAGAATTATTAAATAATTATTATTATTTATATATATTATTATAATCATAAACCAAAAACTACAGGCTGTGATGTCGTTTTGACCGAGTTGGTCAAAACGACACAATTCAATGTCATTTTGATAACGAACGCCTAATGGTGTGCGATTTAATTAAAACGTTGTTGTTTCGGGGGAGGCTTGAAATGATGTCGTTTTGACGGAACTGGCTGCCGCTTTCAGCCTTCCATTTCCCTTCATTCGCCAGTCATATTATGGGATAAGATCCCATTTTCACACGGGACTATTCTAGAATGTCCCAAGCTCAGAAAAAATGCTCCAAACATTTCCCCTCGCCATTCCGACTTCGTTGGTGCATCTTTCGTGACGTTTTGATGATTTCCTGGCTAGTTTTTAGTAAGATTTGTGCCTAAAATCCAGGCATCTTCATTCCCATAATTTATCAGTTTTAGTTGATAAAAATAGATAGAAATCGTAGGGTTAGAGTCGGGTTGGAAGGAATTGTATTTTGGCATCGGTTAGATGAAGTTTTGTTGCGTGATTGGTTATTTTGGGAAGCTAGCGTTTCTGTAAGTTCAGGCTGCTGAGAGGTAGAAGACGATCTTGGACGACATGTCATCCAAGGGTCATCCAATTGACAGGTCGCTTGGGTTGTATATGAGCGACATATCGCTTGCTTGAGCAGGCAACGTGTCGTTCTCAGGGTGTGATAGGAGGTCACCCAAGCGGCTTGTGCATCGTGGCACTCAGGGAGTGGAACACTTGTCATGACACTGAAGGTTTGGAGGTAGGTCCAGACGCACTCTGATGGTGACACATGTTGCATTTTGGATGGCTGGAATTTAAAATAATTCTAGAAAATAAGAAAAATCAGCAAAAATGCTGTAAAAATCGGGAAAATAGTAGAAAAATCAAAAAAAATTTAAGAAAAAATATGGAAAATACTAAACTGAATAAAGATTCCAGTGGTACAAAAATTATTTAATTTGGAGTGAATTTTATAGGTCAAATAATTCTTACAAATTTTGGGAAAATAGAAAAAAAAAAGAAAATTTCCCGATTTAGTTTCATATTGATATGAGGATAGAAACACTCTTATTAAAACGGTTAATGTGTTATTTTATGTAATATTATGTGTTAAATGTGATTTCTGAAGATATTGGTTATAATCATGTGTAGAGATACATATAAATGGCAAGAATTCAAGGAATCGGTTCGACAAGCATTTGATGCATATTTGAGCTTCAAAATACGTGAGTGGGTGGACTGTTTTAATCTTTTGAATATTGGCATGAAATATTGCATGAAAGTTAATGAGACAATAAATAGATGAATCGAAAACATGTGAGTGCTATAAAAGACATGAGATTTGAAGTGTTGCTTGCTATGTTATTTGTTAAGTCGTATGCTATGCTACGAGTAGCATACATGATATGCCATGCTAAGGTATGATGTGTGAATTGCTTGATTGTGCTTTGTATGTGTTTATACTGTAATGCATAGAATGTATAGAATGTATTTAGGTATGAATATGCAATGCGCAGAAGTCACATAAGTTGACATATGCAACTCTTGAGAGCTCTCCAAGTCTAGTAACAAGGTGTGGGGGCGTCAACTATGAAGCGATAAGGTGAGATAGAGACTATTGAGCAAGCAAAAAGACACAACATAAGATCCTATAGAGTGGGGACCGTTTTGATAGATCTACCATCACCTAACACCCTTGCTCCACAGTGGTTTTTGGAAATGGTAAATAATCATGAAGGTAAGTGTGAAGTACCACTGATGGATCTTAGTCGTTCTCCTAGCACTGGATGGACTGTGAATTATTGCCAAGCCTAGTTACGGTCTTGCTGTGAATGAATAGTGTATATGTGTTGACTGTGACTAGTTAATGTATTCATATACCTGTGTGCCTAGTATTATTTGTGTGTATGCAGGTGTTATGTTATATGTGCCTTTCCCGTCCACTCACCTAGAAGGTTTCTACTAGATCTGTTGATCTGAATTCGAATAGGAATGGATATGATTGTGGCATCCCTTTGGACAGATGGACAGTCGAGGATTTAATACGAATCGAGGCTAGGATTCCCTTATGGTTTCTAGTATATCGTGTACATGACATGTATTCCCCTAGTCTACATGCATGATATTTTGGGTAATTAGTGAACCTTGGGTAAACATAATTGATTGTAAATCATACGAATGTTTCTGGGACCAAGTAGTAATAGATATTCCATGATGTTAACACGGACAACATTGTCCTTTCCTTTTTCTTCCACTGCTTGTTTAATTAATATAATCCTTAATATACCTCCAATGTCAAATTTTATTCTAGCTTTGTAGGTTTGTTGTATGCATTTCCAAGTGATGAGATAGTGTATATAGTGGGCCTATGGCAATTGTCATGCAAAAATTTTGGGCACCGGGACGTGACAATAGTAAGGGTATTCAAAGCTCTCTTGCTTTTTGTGCCAAGGACCGGATAAACTACAATGATTGGGAGAATTTACTTGATGTGGCCCAATTCTCTTAGAACTTGTGTGAGAGTGAATCTATAGGTATAAGTCTTTTTTATATTGCTATAGGACATCAACCATACATTCCTACCAGGAATGCCACAATAAACAAAGAGGCTAATCCATCTTTCAACTGATTTGTCAAGAAGTGGGATGGACCGAAGGATATTACAAGGGTGTAACTGTCCAAAATAGCAAAGAAGATGAAAAAGTGAGCAGATAAGAAGAGAAAACCCTTGAAGTTTGAAGGAAAAAATATCATGTTGGTAAAGTTGATGCCTCACTAAAACAAAGTCTTTACCAAATGAGTAAAGGCCTTGTGTGACGATGAGAAGGCCCTTTCAAGGTGTTGAAGAGGGTTGGAGAAATCTTATACAAGCTTGAGTTACCACCTAGATTGGAGTTTCATCCTGTCATCTGTATGAGTTTGTTGAAGCCATTCTGAGAAGACATAAAAGACATAGAAAGTGGGAAGCACATGATAAACAACTTAATGAGATTCTATCAAGGCGTATGGTGGAAAAAAGTCGGAAGTACATGAATTATATGGATGTTAGAAAGGTGACACTCTTAGAAGAAAGACTTTGATCTTTGGAAATACCAAGACTAGATCAATGGTTTCTTGAGACACCACATAATGAGGACATTGACGAGTTTGGTGAGGAAGAATTTCAAGACCCAAACTCAGACTACATGTCATTCGCTTCTTGATGACATGTGTCTCATAGGATGACATCACGAGTGTTAGTGAGCCACCATCAAAACTTACCTTACATAAACCGCTATCAAGAGCAATCGAGGCATTCAATGGAAATCCGATCTTACCATATGGGAGACTCAATCCAGGGAATCAATGTAATTAAAGATTACAATAGATGAGACAATCAAAGATAGGTGAGCCATTTGTGCTTACCATGTATGTAATTGTATAGATGTTGTTCGATTGTTTGACTTGATCTTTACCATTCATTAGAGAGCTGGAAAGGCTATAGAGAGTGGTGTCTCCCCTCATTTGTAATCATCCAACACTATTCAATTCTAAGGGTTTATATTAAGAATGTTTAGAAGATTTTGGAGGGTATCTTCGTGTGTTTATTTTCAAATATTTTGGAGTTTGGAATTAATTAAAGATTTCCGATATTTGGGAGTTGCTGTGAGAACTTTAGTAAGAATTCGGAATAGTAAACTACACCTTATCCGATCAAATTTGCTTTCAAGACAGTAATCTTTGTCAGGGGATCTAACAATTGTTTCATTCCTTCCTCATTTTAGCTATTTATATTTGCAGGTTTCACCAATTTGACATAGAATTTATCTTATACATTTTATAGATCTCTATTGCTTATATTTATTATTTCATAATATACCAAAATATTCAATAAAAATTGAGATTGTTTTCCAAAATGGTGTATTAGAAAAAAGATCTATATGGAACTGATTTGAAGGTTGCTAATTTCAGGTTAACTTGAGAAAAAGAGCATGCAAGAATGTCGAGTGGATGTGGATTCTTTGGTAGATGTCCTAATGTGAAGGAAAAAGATCAAATATTTGTCTTCATATATTGTACAGGTAATTGTTGAAATTTTTAAAAACATTATGTATAATAAGAGAAAACACATTTGTGTGGGATATGGTATTGTCGACTCAATTATTGAAAAATTGAGTTGTTTATTGAGATTGTATAAGATTTGAAAGAAATACAATTGATATTTTTGATAAAGGATTAGTAAGAAAAATGATTTTTGATTGTTTTAGAGGAATGAGGCTAAAGCCTATAATTGTGCTTTGAGCTCATATGATTCCAGAGCTCAACATTTCGGTGGTCATTGTAATTGGATTTGCAGAATAAAATATTATTTTTAATCTATAGCCTTTTGGGTGGTCTATGTAAAGACTTGATGAATATAAATGTGAGAAAAGAAAAATTCAAATAACTAGGACTATTAGCATCAACGAAAAGAGAAAAGTGCTAAAGCTGTCATTCGGGAGACAATGACAACCCAAATCAAACAATCATCTTATTATTTATACACCAAAAACTGATAATTTATATTATATTAACAATATTTAAAAGTCTTACCACACACATACATCAAACATGCACAAGAGGTGGAAGATACAAGGTAATAAGAGAACTTGTGCACACCACACTAATATCCACCATATATCAACTCCTAAAAGAACTAACCATAAGATGATTCAGGACCAAACATGAACTCGAGCCTCTCTATGCTGCTACCTACAAAGGACCAGATCTAGAGATTTGACAAAAACCTACTAGACGAGAAGTTGAAAAAATACAAGCGTATCACTGAACATGCAAACACATATCAAGCTATCAGTCATACAATTATTCAATTTCCATAAAGCACTATCAACTCAGTATACTCAACATAGTCTTTTAAGTCTTATAAACATAACAATTACATACAACCAATAATCGAATTTCTTCATTAATCAGGCACACAAGACCATGTTTGGATTGACATTAAATCACAATCCTTCCGGGCCCTGGATAGAATTGAGATTCATCAGGTGGTATCATACTTTTGTATAATTTTATCTTTTCTTTATATTTTCTTAATTCATAAACAATTTGATTCATTCACTTCTACAACCTAATTACACTAACAATACTAGGATGTTAGGTGATGGTAGCTCTACCCAAACAATCCCCAAACCTGTAAGAACTAGTTACAAAATCATGATATGATAAACAAACCCTATCCACACTTATTCCTCATTGTTTAGCATCTTCACGCCTCACTACCATATCTGGAGAGCTGTTAAGAATTGTATAGGTTACCCTATACAAACTTAGTGCTATTTTCATGTCTCTTTTCAAATGTAACTCAATACAATACAACTCATCTATTCTAGTAAAATGATTTACTGTAGATTCAAAGACAAGGCTGAATTAGCTGAACTCCATTATCAAATTTGTTTGTTGTGTTTTCACTCTTCTAGTTTATAGGTAAATTTGTGTCAGAGCCTTTAGTTGTGAATTTTATCAGTTTTCTTTGCGAGCCGGGCAAAAACGATCTAAAGGAAGTCATATTCGAGTGGGAGCGATAGCTGTAAATAACAGACAAGCCTTTGAGCTATCAGTTTGATTCTATCCTGCAATATTTCAAAGGAAAAGACTATTACAAGTCTTATGGAGGTTCTCTCTAGTAAGTATGAGAAGCCATCTGCCTCTAAAAAAGTTCACTTAATGAGGTGTTTATTCAATCTGTGGATAAAGGAAGGCGCATCAGTGGCTCAACAACTCAATAAACTTAATACAATCGCAACCGAGTTAAGTTCAATTGAAATTGAATTTGATGAATAAGTACAAGTATTGATATTTTTGTCTTTTCTAACAGAAAGTTGGAATGCTACTGTTATAATTGTGAGTAACTCGTCAAGAAGTAATAAGTTGAAATTTGATGATATTCATGATCTAATTCTCAGTGAAGAGATCCAACGCAAAGAGTTGGGTGAATCATCAATTTCTTCAGTTTTTCATACAGGGTCAAGAGGAAGAAATTCAACTAGAGGGAATGCACGTGGTAGATTGAACTAATGATGTAGATAAAGGAATAGGATATCCAAATCTAGGAATCCCAATAATTTATAGAACTCAAAGAAGGTCTAGTGTTTCAGAATTGTGGGAAGACTGGGAAAAAATATAAATCAGTACAACAGTGCACCGAAGGATCATAAGGAGAAGGTAAAGTAAAGTGTTACTTTCTCATCATAAGGAGATGATGTATTGATATGCTCTATGGAAAGCAAAGGAGGGTCTTGGTTGTTAGACTCTGGAGCATTATTCTATGCTTCTTCTAAGGAGAAATTCTCTAAGATTAATATCCCTAAAAACCTTGGTGATGATCAACCATGTGACATTATTGATAAAGATGTAGTGAAGTTAAAGTTAAATGGATATATTTGGGAGAAGAAGAATGTCTGGCATATTCCCGATCTGAGAAAAAACTTAATCTTATTAAGGTAGTTAGCTAGCAAAGGCTGCACTACAATCTTCTATGGTGGATAACTGAAAGATTTCAAAGGTAGAAATTATAGTTTCTCGAGGAAAAAAGAGTGACACTCTTACATGACAGTAGAGTGACGATGTTCTGTTACAGTTGCATCAGAAAATAAAAATCCTAATATATGGCACCAAAGACTTGGGCACATAAGTGAGAAGGGGATGAAAATTATGCACTTAAAGGAAAAACTTCCAGGTGTACAATTAGTGAAGATATACATGTGTGAATATTGCATACTTGGAAAGCAAAAAAGGGTGAGCTTTCAGACAAGTGGCAAAACTTCAAAGAAAGAAAGGCTGAAGATTGTTCACTCTGATGTTTAGGGAATAATGATTGTTTCATTATTTCATGAAAAATACTACTTTGGGACTTTCATTGATGATCGCTCTCGAAAGGTATGGGTTTACTTCTTAAAGCATAGGTCTGAAGTGTTTGAGGCTTTCAGGAGATGAAAAACTATGGTTAAAAATGAGACAAGTCTAAAGATTAAAAGGCTCAGAACTGACAATGGTGGTGAATATTAAGACACCTGATTTAAGAAGTTTTGTTATGAGGACAGGATTAAAATGGAAAGAACCGTACCAAATATGCCTTAACACAATGGTGTAGTTGAGCATATTAACCAAACTTTGATAGAAAGAGCCAGAAGCATTTGTATACAGTCAGGTCTACCGAAGCAAGTCTAGGCAAAAACAATCAACACATCAGCTTACTTGGTAAGGTAAGGCCTATCGGCTCTAATAAAGCACAACATACTTGAGGAGGTATGGAGTGGGAAAGAGATAAAACAATCACATCTAAAATTTTTTAGTTGTGTAGCATATGTTCATCGGTTATAGCGAGGTTAAGTTTGTCTACCACATGTGGGATGAAAAAAATGAAAGGTGATTCGCAGCAGAGATGTGATTTTTAATGAAAGAGTGATGTACAAGGATATGCATAAAACTGACAATATTGACTCAGAGTAGAGTGGGTCAGTATTTGCAAATGCAAGTGATGTCCTAGGTAGTCCCATGACAAAGCCTATTATAGTAAGTCCTCAACAAGAAGAACTTGTTACACAAAGTAGTGCACAACAGTTTGATATATTGCAACCTCCGACTCTAGCTTCTGTATTCAGAAGGTCTTCTCGACCTCATATGCCTAACATGAGGTACATGAACTATTTACTATTAACTGATGGAGGAAAACTTGAATGCTATGATGAAGCTTTCCAGACCCACAATTATAGCAAGTGGAAGCTTGCCATGAAAAATGAGATGGAGTCTCTAATCTCCAACTAGATATGAGAACTAATTAAGTTATCCGTGGAGAAGAAGACACTTCATGACAAATGGGCATACTGGGTGAAAGATGAGCACCATGGTTTTAAGAGATATACAACCCAACTACTTTTCAAAGGATTCTATTAAAAAGGAGTTGACTACACTAAAATTTTTACCCTTGTTGTGAAGCTCAATACTATTAGATCAATGTTGAGTATTGTTGCCATTTAAGATTTTTATCTTGAAAAATTAAACATGAAGACTATATTTCTTCATGGAGACTTGGATGAGGAAATATACATGCACTAACTAAAAGGTTTATCAAAAAGAGGAAAGGAAAATATGGTATGTAGACTTAAGAGAGTTTGTATGGTCTGAAACAAACCCTAAGATAGTTATACAAAAAATTTGATAGCTTCATGCACAAAGAAAGATTTCTAGAAGTGTAACGCTAACCACTGTTACTACTTCAAAAATTATATGTCCAGCTATATTATTTTAATTTTTTATGTTGATGATATATTAGTAGCAAGTTCAGATATAGATGATATTAGAAGGTTGAAGCAATAATTTTCAAAAGAGTTTGACATGAAGGACTTAGGTCTAGCAAATAAGATTCTTGGAATGCAAATCATAAAAGGTTAGCATAGAGAGATTTTCCAGTGATCTTAGTCTGAGTACATCAATCATATTTTGCAAAGATTTAATATGGTTGATGCCAAGCTAGTTTGCACAGTCTTGGCAAATCACTTTCACTTATCCAAGAAGAAATTCCCTGAGATGGAGAAAGAGAGAGATTTGATTTTCATGGCTAAGTTTCCTTACAGCTCAGCCATTGGAAGATTGATGTATGCAATAGTCTATACGAGACCAGACATTGGTTATGCAGTGGGAGTTATTAGCAGATTTATGTCAAATCTAGGAAAAACTCATTGGGAAATAGTAAAGTGGATTTTGAGGTATCTACGAGGCTCTATAGAGAAGTATTTTTACTTTGGTAGGGTGAGTTAAAAGTACAGGGTTGTATAGATGCATACTTTAGAGGTGAAGTCGATCACTAAAAAGCACCACCAGCTATATATTCATAGTTGGAAATAAAAATATTAGTTCGATGTTACAGTTACATAAAATTGTCACTTTATCCACTGTAGAGATGGAGCATGTAGCAGTGACTGAAGCCAGTAAAGTGATGATATAGCTGCAAGGCATGTTAATTGAGTTGGGATTCAAACAGGAGAAAAATATTTTGCACAATAATAGTCAGTGTAATACGTTAGGCGAAGAATTCAGCATTTCATTCCAGAACCAAGCATGTTGAAATCCAAGGAAGTAATAATCCAATGGATATGCTGGCAAAGATGGTAGCTATCGACAAAATAAAGTTATGTTCAACTTTAGTTGGTCTGCAAGAGTAGCAAGATCAGAAAAATATACTGCATAGATCAAGGTGTGAAGACTGATTGAAATTAGTTTTCAAGTTGGAGATTGTTAGTAAAAGAAAACCAAAGAAGAAGAATCAAACTTGAACTCTTCCTCTAAGTTTCTAGAACATTAAAGAAGAGAAGTCAAACTTTTGACTACAGAGTTATAATATTCGAATTGAGTTTGCCTCTTTGATCTATAAATAGAAGGTGGCTTGAGTGATTAAATTGTGTACTCAGAATTGAGTTAGAGAGTTTGATTGGGTGTGGGTTATGAATTTAAAGTGTTGTAAACACTTTGTGTATTTTCTCTTGGTCCAATCCCATGAAGCATTGGTCCAATCCCTGGTGCGTATAGAGAAACAAACCGCAAAGCCACAACGCAGTTTACTGTCTACTCCTCAAGCCGCTAGTACTAGTTCTGGCTCCAGCGAACTCACAATTGACAAGGAGAAGGTGGGTAATGTTCCAGTACGACTACCAAAACTGGAAATACCATTCTTCACTGGTGAGAATGTAACAGGTTGGTTGTTTCAGTTCGAGAGATTCTTTTTATTTCACAATACACTGGAGGATCAGAAGCTTACAATGGCAGTGTTCTACATGTCCGGAGAAGCGTTGCAGTGGTACCAGTGGCTTCATGTCACTAATCAGTTGACAGATTGGGATCAATTTGTACTCGACTTGAAAAGCCGATTTGGTCCTTCGCATTACACTAACCATGAAGCTTTACTTTTCAAATTACAGCAACACTTATCGGTGATTGACTACAGGCGACGGTTTGAGGTACTGTCTACACGCACTCGTGGATTGTCCGTTGAAAACCTCCTCAACTGTTTCATGTTGGGACTTAAGGAACCCATCAAGAAAGAACTATACTTACTCAAACCAGCAACGCTAGCAGAAGCAACAAACATGGCTCAATTGGTGGAGGAAAAGTTATACCCGAATCGTTGGGTGGCTAATCCGAGAGCAACTTCCTCAATGGCTTTATCGTCTGCGCCATCTTACACGAGTAAGGCAGCAATTTCAACTCCACCCTTGTTACCAAGTAGCTCGGTGAATCATAAGGTTCCAATACGAAGATTGACGACAACAGAGATGGATGAAAGGCGGGCAAAGGGGTTGTGCTTCAATTGTGATGAAAAATTCTTGCTAGGCCATAGGTGTAAGAGAGTTCAGTTTCATTGCCTAATCTATCAAGAAGGAGAAGGGGGCGGCGAGGAACAGGCTGACGCCTTTCCATCAGCTGAAGAAGACACGCAGAATTTATATCCCCTACAAACAGAAGTTCCTGAAATTGAGGAACCAAATCCCATAATATCTTTACATGCAATGGAGGGCGGTATTAAGCCGTCAACATTACGGGTCCGAGGAGTAATTGCTGGCCAGGGGGTTGAGATTCTAATAGATGCAGGATCTACCCATAATTTTGTGCAGACACGTATTGCACAATTTTTGAAGCTCCCTATCCTCAAATCTCGTTATGTCAATGTCACTGTGGGAAACGGGGAAACACTGAGTTGCGCAGGTTGCTGTTCTAGCATCCCAATCAATATTAATTCCCATACATTCGTAACTGATTTATTTGTCCTTCCTATCTATGGGGCTGATATTGTCTTGGGAGTGCAATGGTTATCAGAGATAGGCCCAATATTATTTGATTATAAAGAACTTTGGATAAGTTTTGATTTCTTGGGAAAACAGGTGAAGATTCATGAAATCCAACAAGCTGATTTGGCAGCAATGACCCTTGGGCAGTATCGTAGGGGACAGAAAACTAACTCTTTTGCCACTTGTTTTCAATTAATTTTTCATGCAATTGATAACTCAAATTCCACTGGATTTTTGGGCAATATACCGACGCCTTACCTACAACCAATAAAAGATCTAATTGCAAGATTTGATCCAATCTTCAAGGATCCAAAAGGACTTCCTCCTTTCAGGAATATTGCGCACCGGATTCTACTGCAATCAGGCTCTTCCCCAGTCAAGGTGCGACCTTACCATTACCTGCACTTTCAAAAAGAAGAAATAGAGAAGAAGGTAAACCAGATGATTTCGGATGGTGTCATTCAAAGAAGTACAAGTCCATTCTCTTCTCCTGTCATTCTAATTAAAAAAAAGAATGGAACTTGGCGATTTTGTGTGGATTACAGGGCCTTAAATTCCATTACAATCAAACATAGTTTCCAAATTCCAATAGTTGACGAATTGTTGGATGAATTGCATGGGGCTCAAGTATTCTCCAAGTTGGACTTGAAATCTGGATATCATCAATTAAGGATGCATCCCGATGACATGCATAAAACTGCATTCAGGACTTATGATGGACACTATGAGTTCCTTGTCCTTCCCTTCGGGCTCACCAATGCACCAGCTTCCTTCCAATCAGAAATGAACCTTCAATTTCATGCTTTGCTGCGGAAATTTGTTCTGGTGTTCTTTGACGACATCCTTATTTACAGTTCCACTTGGGATCAGCACCTTCTCCATCTTGAACAGGTTTTCACTATTTTGTTGAATAATAAATTCTATGTTAACTTATCTAAGTCCTTGATTGGCAGTTCAACAGTGCAATATCTTGGCCACATAATTTCGGGTCAAGGAGTGTCTGTAGATCCAGATAAGATTGAAGCTTTGCAATCCTGGCCTCAACCTCAGACCATCCGTCAATTGCGTGGCTTTTATGGATTGACTAGTTACTATCGGAGATTTGTTCCAGATTTGGCAAAGATAGCCGCTCCTCTCACCAGTTTATTTCGCAAGGATGCCTTCTCTTGGACTACAGAAGCTGACTTGGCTTTCACTAAAGTGAAGAATGCGTTGGCTACCACGGTGATGTTAGCTCTTCCTGATTTTTCTCAACCATTTGTTTTACAAACGGATGCATCTGGGGAAGCTATTGGAGCAGTATTATCTCAATCAGGTCGTCCAATTTCTTTTTTTAGCAAACAATTCCCTCCTTCTTTTAAGGTTAAATCTACTTATGTGAGGGAGATATATGCGGTGATTACAGCAATCCATTGCTGGCGCCAATATCTTTTAGGATCCAAATTTATTTTGGAAACTGATCATCAACCTATAAAAGCCATGCTTACCCAGACGATTAATACCCCAGAGCAACAACAATGGATTTCTAAATTATTGGGCTATGATTTTGACATCCACTACAAACCAGGCAAAGAAAATCTTCCAGCTGATTCTCTTTCTAGATTGCCACAATCAGATCCTTCTTTTCAAGCCATTTTTTTCTCCCGGCTCACTTTTCTCTTATCCGTGCCATTAAAAATTTTATAGCATCTAGTCCAATTGCTGCAGCTAAAATCAAGGAAATTCAAGATTTACCTTCCATATCCACTACTTATTCTTTTCGTGATGGCCTTATCTGGCACACCAACCGCATCTGGCTTCTTAGAGAATCTGCTTTGCATGATTTGGTGATTTCAGAATTTCATGACACACCCATTGTTGGACACGCAGGATCACAATGCACATTGGCTCGCCTCTCAGCCTCATTTTATTGGCCAGGTATTCGAGAGGACGTTAAAAGATATGTGGCTAGCTGTGCCGTGTGACAACAAACCAAACCTCTCCTCACAGCTCCACAAGGTCTTCTCCAACCCTTGCCAATCCCTCATAACATCTGGGATTCTATCTCTATGGATTTCATTACACACTTACCTCCCTCTCATGGGAAAGGCGCAATCCTAGTGGTGGTGGATCGTTTATCTAAATTCGAGCACTTCTTAGCTCTTCCTGCCAAATTCACAGCATCTTTTGTTGCAGACATTTTCATCAAACAAATTGTTCGACTTCATGGGTTCCCTGCCACTATTATTTCTGACCGTGATCCTATTTTCCTGAGCTCTTTTTGGCAGGAATTATTTAAGTTACAGGGGACTCGTCTAGCCACCAGCACAGCCTATCACCCACAAACTGAAGGCCAAACAGAGGTAGTTAACCGCTATCTAGAAGATTACCTTCGTTGCTTTACAACCGATTTTCCACGCACATGGTTCGACTATCTTCACTGGGCCGAGTTCCATTACAACACTTCTTGGCATTCCTCCATCAATCGTACCCCTTTTGAGGGATTATACGGCCGTCCACCCCCTTCCTTGACTGACTATCTCGGCTCCTCCAAGGTTGCTTCTCTTGATGAACTTTTGCAGACTCGTACGTCCATCCTAGCTGACCTCCGTAGTAATATGCAAAGAGCTCAGACACGCATGAAACAACATGCTGACAAACACCGCATCGACAAGCAGTTTAAGATTGGTGACTTGGTTCTTGTCAGGTTGCGGCCCTATCGCCAGATTTCTGTCCATCGTTCTGCCACTTCCTAACTCTCCAAACGTTATTTTGGGCCCTTTCCAATTCTTGCTAAAATTGGCCCGGTGGCTTACCGAGTGCAACTTCCTGAACAGGCACGCATCCATGATGTCTTTCATGTCTCATTGCTAAAGAAATTTGTGGGCAACAATGATTTGGGTGCTGTTCCGTTGCCCGATATCTTCACAGCTGGCCACCCAGTCGAACTCCCTGATAAAGTTTGGGGATACCGCACTATCTCTAGTGCTGGTAGGTCTGTTGACCAGGTCTTAATCCAATAGCGCTCTCGCTCACGCGATGATGCTACCTGGGAAGATCTGGCTTCTTTCCGCACTACATATCCTTCATTCGACCTTGAGGACAAGTTCTTTTCGGGGGAGGGAAGTATTGTTACCAATCTTCCTATAATTCAGGACCATGATGCTTCAGATGCAGGCCAATCTCTTCGCAGGAGTACTCGCACTATCCGACTTCCAGCTAAATTCAAGGATCGTGTTTAATTCATGGAGTTATGCTCAACTATCATTCAATTATGTTACAGCTGTTGTTATACTAATTTTAGTCAGTTAGTTGTTTTCCTATTCGTACTATTAGGTAACTTCCTACCTAGGGCATGTTGGATTTTATCATCGATTTATTTAATCTCAAAAATAACTCAACCAATTTGTAAATTACTCCAGCAAGATGTCTCTTTTGAATTCAATGAAGCCTACAAAGAAGCTTTTGTTAAAACAAAGGTTTTTCTTATTAGAGCTCTGATTTTACAAGCACTAGACTGGTCATAGCCATACGAGATCATGTGCGACTCAAACAACTATGTAGTAGGTGTAGTTTTAGGGAAAAGAAAAGAAAAAAATCCTTATGCCATCTATTATGCTTCAAAGATGTTGGACTCCCCACAAGCAAACTACTCCACCACTGAGAAAAAACTCTTGGCCATGGTATTCACTCAAGAGAAAGTTTGCACCTATATCATAGGAACTAAGGTCATGGTCTATTCTGATCACACTGCACTGTGATACCTCATGAACAAGAAGGACGCCAAGCCATGGACCTTTTAGTGGATTTTACTCTTATAGGAGTTCGACCTAGAGGTTACAAACAATAAGAGGATTGAGAATTATGTGGCTGATCATCTTAGCTAAATCATCATTGATAATCTCCTGGTGATCAACAATGCATTTCCAGATGAATAACTTATGGTTATACAGCGTACTGCCTAGCATGCATATATCGTTAACTACCTAGTAATGGAAAGTTTGCTGGAGTCATTCAACAAGAATGAGAAAGAAACGATAAGAAAAGAATTTAAGCACTACGTATGGGATGAATCATACCTATGAAGATTTAACGTAGACAAAATAAAAGAAGAAGGGTGGAGGACGAAAAAATACCTTCCATCTTACAATTCTGCCATGTAGAAGTTTGTGGTGGATACTTTGGGTCACAAAAAACAGTGAGGAATATACTCGAGAATGGATTATTATGGCCTATAATCTTTGAAGATGCTTACTTGACTTGCAAGACATGCCCAAATTATTAAAAAATAGGATCCCTAGGACACTATGACCAGATGCCTCAATTGCTTATACTAGAATGCGAAGTATTCGATATATGGGGTATAGACATTATAAGACCATTCCCATCCTCTTTTGGAAATACATACATCTTGTTAGCTGTCGATTATGTTTCAAAATGGATAGCAGCCAAAGCAACAAGGAAAGATGATGTTCGTAAAGTCTTGGATTTCGCTCAAACCCATATATTCAATTGTTATGGCATGCCTAGGGTGATTATAAGCAATAGAGGCACATACTTCTGTGACAAAATTTTTGAAGCCTTAATGAAAAGGTATGGAGTCAATCACAGTACATCAACAACCTATCATCCAAAGACAAATAACCAAGCTGAGATTTCAAACAAAGAAATAAAGAACATAATGGAGAAAATAGTCACTCGAAACCGAAAGGATTGGAGCATCAAATTAGGTGATACCCTATGGGCATACAAATTATATGAGGACTTGCTCTCGGTAAATGGGACCCTCACCACTGAGTAGTCCAAATCAACTCAACATGTGGATCAACCGAAACCACACAAGGCTCACATTAACTTTTCAAAACCAATATCCCAAAAATATATACAAATTTAAATTGTTATTTCAAATAGAGCATGACACATCACATAATACAACTGGCACAAAAAAATCAACAAAGTATGTAGATACATACAACAGAAGTCTTAAATCATAAGCAATAGGCCACATGACTCAAAACATACAACATACCGAGACTATACACACAAGCCCATACGGATCCACAAATATGCCCAAGGTATGCTTCTCATAACATAACAGAGATTTGAGTCATACATGCGAATAGAATATCAAACCGGAAAACAAGCCCACATTGGGTCCATGACAAACATTATCGTCTAAATCGAGCATGTATGTCACAAAATTATAAAAATAACAAAATATGAGATATATTGAGCTTCCAAGATATGCAAGTGCAATAGTCCAGCATTAAGAACAACACCGGGAAAACTCAATCTTATGGCTACGGCTGAAAAAGTAACCCTGAAAAGATTAACAAGAGGGGGTGAAATCAAAGACCTCATTGGAAGTTACATCGTCATAAGGATTCCCGGTGGAATAGAGACATACAAAAAATCAATTATAAAACAGTTGCTTTAAACACCATTATCATCCATTCATACTAAACGTGCACTCGATGCATTCCACAAGAAACGACAAACAATGCATGAGTTGTAAAACACTATGCACTAAAGACTAGCTCAATACGTTTCATACATTCACAGCACACAACATTTTCACATGGGCTACTATGCCCCGATGACCTATCGGGGTGGATCGCAAAGCACTTTAAAGTAACCCCTGCTAGAGGAAATCTGAAAGCCCACTGGTAGCTAATTTTTTATTTACAAAATATATATTTTCCCCTACTACCAATGTTATCTGAAACTAAGTGGAGAAAACACACAATCACACTCAATCACAATCCACACATATATAAACACATAGCTTGCTAAGTCATAGCAAATTCAGGCAGCCTGCTAAGCTATAGTAAATTTAGGCACACATATAATATCCAACCATACAACAATAATAGATAAGCAATATTCCCCTCTGCTAGGATTCCATGTACTTATCTTGCTTGGCCAAACATTCATTGCCAATTCCAAGTCATTCCTAAGAACACATGTATATTTCTTTTACATAGAAAACTCATAATGCATAAAATGCAAGAAACACCAAAGGATACTCATTTGTGGTTGACTAAGGTGTGATTTTATGTTTATTTGAGGTACACATGTTGCGGGAAAGGTACAAGGGCTGCGGGAACTGGCACATGGGCATGTGTTTTTGGAAACAGGGGGTGTAAAAGGACAGTGGCTGAAGTACACATCCGTGTAATTTTTGGAACAGGTTGTGTACAATTACATGGCCTAAGTACACGGTCATGTACTCTTCTACACGTGTAGTATACTATTTTATCCAAAACAGTACTTGGGGTATTAGAAGAATACGTGGGTGTGTACTCATTCTGGATGAGCTACACACCCCAAAATTCACTCTGAATATCTCCCAAACTCGTTCAACCCTTCGGGAACCCTCCAAGGTTTCTTGGAAATGAAAACCACCTCACAATCCACAAAACACATAATTCAAGTGGGTCCAACATAATCAATCACACGGGTACAAACACAATCAATCGCATGGGTATAAACATCACCTTGCATGCCCTCTCCACACGCATAAATATGCAACTAACATGCTTAGGAGGTCAAACATATAGTTCATGCACCCAAAACATGGCAAGCAAGTTCGTGAAGCTAGAATGAACATTATTCATAATACACGTATGGCCTCCATTCAAAACCAAGCATTTACTGTACTTTTAATTCAACAAAGCAAAACGTTTCCGTGTAAGCAAATGAAATATAAACTCCCACTCTTTTCGTTCAAAAAAATCAACGGCAATATACTTTCCCTTATCAACCACTCAAGCACCGACTAAACACACAATCTAAACCAAAAACACACATAAGCTCAAAAATTACAAACTCAGCAAAAGAACTCAAAATTGAAAACAAAGCCTAAGAGACACCATCGACACTCGTACTAACATCTTACCCTAACAACATGCTCTCCGCTCACAAATCTGAAAATTTCACCAACAAATGAAACGTCCAAACCCGCACAAGAACCTCATGGCTCCAATTCGATACTCAAGCTCACGCGATCACACGATTGGGTTTCTAATCCCACAAAAGCACTTCGTAACTCACAAATCAACAATCCCAGTCAATATGAACAAATAATTTTAACAATTCAGCCAAAATATCAAAATAACTGAAATTATCAAAAATGCCATTGAAACCAAAAACACTCAGCCACGGATCAAGGGGTGTTTTCGAACGATCCAAGCCACCAAACTAGCTTAGATACATCGACAGAAAACAAAAGGAACCAAAATTCGACAATGAAAACAAAGATTTAGAGCACTTACCACGAAATACCTAAAATATTCCCTAACACGAGGAATGATTAGACTATGGCTCCTCGATCAGAAACTACCAGTAAAAATCAGTTGGGGAAGATTAGGAATGTGTTTTGGGACAAAGACCGATAGTTTTCGTTGAAAGAAAATCGAAGGAATCAATCGAGTTGCTTTGGGGAGTGAGGCGTGAGAAAGAGAAAGGGAAGGCAGGTGCCACTGGAATTCCAACACTTAGTCAGGCTCAGTATTTATATCTCGGGCCCAAAATCTTGAAAAAATTCGATCATAATATTTTAAAAAGTCTAATATGCCCCGAGTGGGACACAAAAGGGTTTAAAACAATAAATATAAAAAATAGGCTAAATTAATTAATTGGGCTTGAAAAAGGTAAATGAGCTCGAAAAAATAACAAACGGGCCCAAAACAAAGTTTCCAACCCAAAAAGCCCCAGGTCACTCAAAACGGATCCAGAACCAGGCCAAATTGATTTTCGCTGACTCAAACCTCGATATGCAACCTAGAACACTCGTTAAGACACCTAGACACACACCTAGGTTTCCTATGACTGTGTCCACCCTACTGATCAACTCTCGGATCAATGGTCAACTCTTGGTCAAACTAGTCAACTGTTCACGACAGACAAAAATCAGACACTCTCACCGTACGGTCATGCTGACTAAGCACTCAAAGGGACGACGTCTCACAAAATAACGATTAGAACTACACCCTATCGATTAGTATATGGAAAGAATTGTCATCTTCCTATGGAAATAGAGCAAAGAGCTTACTGAGCCATCAATGAATGTAATATGTGAATGAAGGAAGTAAAGGAACAAAAGAAATTATAGCTCCAGAAGTTAGAAGAATTATGATTAAATTCCTGTAACATTTACATGGAAAGTGCTAAAGTTTTTCATGATGAACAGATTCGACCAAAGACATTCTAAGAAGGAAAAAAGGTACTGCTTTACCATTCAAAACTAAAATTATTTCCAGATAAATTGTAGTCATGGTGGATAGCTTCTTTCATAAATCATCATATATTTTTGCATGAAGCTATTGAAATTGTTAGTGAATCCACTGGTAAGCATTTTAAAGTCAACGAGCATAGACTTAAACCCTACTATGAGAAAGTAGGAATGGTGAAAGATATTAAACTCTAGTTGCTTAATTACAAATAAATTGTTATTTAAGTCGAGCCAACGATATTAAACAAAAGCTCAACTAGGAGGCAACCCAGAATTTTAATACTTATTTTAGGATAAGTATAAGGATGTACCATGCCCTGTCAAGGCAAAGATCAAGAAAAGTCACGAAGGAAGATAAAGGAAAGATTACAATGGGAATACTAATGATAACCAAAGGAAGTGTGCACACTGGAGACTACTTCCAAGACAAAATGATCTCGACACTAATGGGCATAAGATTTATTTCAATAATGACAGAAAAAGGTAACTGCCACAAGACGAGCACTACAAAGGAGTACTAGAAAAGGCAGGAAAAACACTTTTTCAATCTCTCTATTCTACTTCTTCTAAAAACTCTCACTATCATTTTTAATCTACACGAACCAGCCAGAAATCTTCAGGAACCAAAAATGGTCTCTTCCAAGATCATTATCTACTCTGATTCCTTCAACAATGAATAGCTTTTATCAAGAAAATCACAACCAGAAATCTAGGACCCAATCACGAATAAAAACCCGACACAGTATAGGGTTTGACGAGTGTCCAATCAAACATCATTTAGAGTAAACACCAATGAGGAACAGCTAGAATAGGGAATAGTCTACTAGGAATCAAATCAGATTTAGAAGAAGTAGAAGAGTTTTTGATAACCAATTAGTCTAAGCCAACATAACCAAATACAGAAAACACAATGGAGCGAATTTGAGTGAAGATTCCACCAAGAGTATAATGTTCAAAAGATGAATCAGGAATATTCTGGGTGACAGATGACTCCGAAGAAGACAAGAACTTTAGAGAAAATAAAGAAAACCCTTCATCATTGTCTCAAACACTACACAGTAGAAAATAGGCCAAGTTCGATGCTATAGAGATTTCAAGAGAACTAACAAGCATCACAGACCAGCAAGTCTGTCATTTTGATGCTCGGGAGGTTTTTTCCTGAGCACACCATTTCAGCTTGAAATGGCGGCGTTTTGCGCTGCAGCAAAACGACAAAGTCGCAACGATGAATCTAAGAGTTATTGACCCATCTCCACCGCCTTTGATTGGAGATGGGATAAGGTTAGACTTCATTGATCTTTGATGTACAATTGTTATTTGAGCCACGACACCCCACATTGCGCCCCCCTCCCCCCCCATCCCCCCCACAAGAAAGTTCCCTCTCGAGTGTTTGACGTTCTCTTGTCTATGCTTGAGCATTTTCGGCCATTTTATGGCTAGAATAGGGTAAGTTTTTATGCCTGGAATCCGGGTCATATTCCAGTCAAATTGTCTGTTTTTTTTTTTGGTTAAAATCCATCAAAGGTTATGCAGATAGATTTGGGGTGTGTTAAGCTTTAAATTTGTATGATTTTAATGGAGTATAATTGTGTGTATAGGATTTTAGGTTACTGGGTAATTTCTGGTTAGATTCCAATTTCAGTTTGTAGGTCACCAGTGATTCTGAGGTTGAAGATGGCCTCAGATGACTTGTCATCCAAGGTGTCTTCGTGTGACAAGTCGTCCGGTGTAGGATATGATGATGTGTCGCCTGCATGTGCAAGTGACAAGTCATCCGTTAATGGAAATAGGTGTAGCCTGAGCCTTGCATGTGACATCTATAGGTTCGAAATAAGGGTCGGAGTAGGTTTGGCAGCACCATACGCTTCCACATGGTGGATTCTTATTGATCCAAATTAAATAAATTCTGAAAAATAATAAAAATAGGTAAAAATAATAGAAAATTAGTAGAAAATTGAAAAAAATTCAGAAAAATTATAAAAAATACTAGATTTAAATTGGAGTCTATTGATACTAAATTTACATGGATTGGAGTTGATTTGATAGGTCAATTAAATCAAAAATGATTGGAAAATCAAGAAAGATAGAAAAATCACCTAATTGGGTCCCTGGTTGATTATCGGGTATAAATCCGTCGGTTTAAGGAGTTAGACTCGTGATTTTATGTGGTATTATATAATTGAATATGAATTACTCAGAATTTGAGATCGTTATAAGTAGGTGGACTCCTACGATGACAAGACCTCGAGGAATCGGTTCGGAGTGCCATCGAAAGCTATTTGGGCTTCCAAACCTGTGAGTGGATGAAATCTTCTTTTTCTTGATAAATTTCTGGTATGAATGTTTAAAATATGAATAATATGAAATAAATAATTGAAAATCATATGTGTATGCGGGTCATGTATTGTGTTAAGCATGATTGAACGATAAACATGCATCGAATAGTATGTTATACCATAAAATGCATGAATGCGCCTATTTGCTATACTTAGACTATTGAAATGCATAAAATGCAGTGTGCACATTTGGGAATCGATATTGGCATGTGAGATGCACCGATTTCGCATTGGGTAACCTATGAAACCGTTGAGAGCTATCAGTGTTACATCCCGGAACCTAAAATTTTTTCGTGCAATAGTCCTCGTAGGCCCACTATATACAATGCCTTACATATAACAATGCATATAAAGAACCTACAAAGCTAGTGATATAATAACAAATAATAGAGTTGATACTAGAATAAACATATGAATTAGGGAACAACGAATATAAATAAAGTACTGATGTCTCCGAGTGACATCAAACAACCCCAGGAAAACATATATAAAAAATGAGTGTATTACAATAATTATGTGCTCAAATTCGATATTGATAACATATTAGTGGCTCATTACAATCAAATGACTTAGGGGAATCTACTATGAATAATAATCCTCGTATGATACCTTACAATTCCTTGCAATCCACTTAAGTCTTCATGTCCTACCTGGGAGTGAGCTTTGTTCATTAACCCTACAATCATGCCAAGAGCCTAGCAGAAACCTGCCAGGTGAGCGGACTGGAAAACATATACAACATACACATACAGTGATACATTTATTAAGCACATATGCTGGCATACGATAAGACCTGATGAATCATAGCAAATGTAGCATAGTCATGGTCAAATAGCATTACACACAACATTCTAAGCAATACGACCATGACTAGGATGGTAATAACTCTCAATCAATTGAATTCCCGGGATTGGGACTGATATGTGTCAGTGGCAGTTTTCGACATACCTTTTTCATTATTTACCATACTACCCATTCCACTGATGTTGTCAGGGTCTTAGGTGATGGTAGCTCTACCTAAGCTGTCCCCACTCTATAGTTACCCGTCTTGTGTTTATCAGCTTGCTCGTATCATCCTTGTCCCCCTTATATATTCGATTTGACTAGCGTCTCCACGCCACGCTACCAAACTTAGAGAGCTCTCAAAAGTCGCTTAGGTTACCCTATGTTATGTCTATGCATTCACATCCCATATATCTAATGCATTTGATGCATTGCATGCTTAACAATTATCATGACATTCTAAGTGCATCACTCATCTCATAGTGTAGCATATCAGGCTAAACATCAGAACACTGCATAACCAACAATCACTTCGCATACATAGCATTTCTTGTCAATTATCATTTAATTATCTCTTTAATAATCATAACTAATTAATCATGTCAGTAATAAAATGATAAATAAAAATTATCCACTCACAGGTTTCCCGATATTCGAAGAGCCCACACTTAATCCTCGATAGTTGGACCGATTTTCTCATGGTCCTACATCAATGGGTATTCACCTATACTTAAAATTAGAGCTAGTTCTTCAATATCAAAGGCTCGATCACATAATTACGCATAAAACCACGAGTTTATAAACTTAATTCGACGTGTTTCTACTCGATACCTTATTCGAAATCGATTTATATATTTTTTCTTTATTTTTACAATTTTTTTTCTAATTATTTGTCCCATCAAATCTACTTCAATTTTATAAATTTTGATAACATTAGACTTCTTATTAATTCTAGTATTTTCTATGATTTTTTGGGAGTTTTTCTGATTTTTCTACTATTTTCTCTGATTTTTTATTCATTTCTAACAATTTTTTATTTTTAAAATTTTATTTATTTTTTGACCAATCAGAATGAGACTCCTGGCAGCTCCAGGCGCTCCCAGGCCATCTCCAAACCTCCAACTTTGTGACATGCAGTTCACCCTCCGCGTGCCACACATCCCAAGCCTCAGACTCGGGACCTTACCTGCCATCATCTCCAGGCGACAACGTCACCCAGAATCTCCTTCAAGCAACTTGTCACCCAGAAGACCCCCAGACGACATTTTGTCTGGGGTCGTCTTCTTCCCCTAGCCGACCGAGTTGCATGTTTCAATCTCCAAACCCTAACTACTAAATCACGCACTACACTTAACATAATCCATAACAAATCACAGCCCTTATCAAAACGAATCTATTCACACTAAAATTACTTACTTTCATGCTCTAAACTGCATACACCAAGGAAGGCTAAGTCTGGTATTTTTTGGATAGAATCTTACTTAATTCTAACGATTCGAAGCTAGAAATCAACATGAGAAGGGTCGGCTATGCTCACGGGAGGAAGGCAGGATTTTAGGGAATATTTTTAGCTTCAAAATGGGATATGGGAAAGAAATGGCCAAAATGAGATTCTTATCCCATTGGCTGACCGGAAATGGGGGAAAACAGGGGGGGACTTAGGCGGCAATACATGAACATGTGAAACGACATCATTCGGGTTATTAGTCGAAATAATATCGTTTGACCAGCCTTGGTCAAAATGACACACTATGATGTCGTTTTAGGTTTTAATAATATTTTATTAATATAATATATTTATATTAATTAACTAATATTATTTATTAATTGTATAAAATCTTCAAAAATTCATAAAAATTACTATATTATTTTAAAAAATACATAGAAAATTTCTATAGACTCTTTATGAATAGTACTATCCATCAGTACTGCAAAATTAATTTTTTCTCATAAATAAATTATTTACTAAAAATAAAATACTTCAATATTATTCTTAGAAAAATAACGATAGTATCAAATTCACTTCTGGACACTCTCAGAAAATTTATACATCCTTAGATACCATCCATAAACCAATTTAACGCCATAAAATCTCAAAACCACCCATACCACATCCATAATGATTAATTTTAAATAAAATTCTAACAATAAATAATGTTTCCAAAATCGTATGAACCAAACCATAAATTCGTAAACCCTTCTATGTGGGGACGTGACATAGATATTTCATTTTTTTACTATTTTTCTTATGAATATGCAGCATTGTATCACAAGGTTTCCCAGTGAGAATTATGTGTATTCTAGCTGATATATTCAAAAGAATATAAAAATAAAATTCAGACTAATTTTCCAAAGTTTAGTCCATACTTTATGTCCAAACCTTTAAATTATAGCTCAAAGATGGTATTTGAGATTATTAACAAAATCAGGACCAAATAGTTCTTTATGTCTCAATTTATTTTTGTTCTTCTTTACTGTATTATTCAAAAATTAATTTGATCAAAAATATTATTCTTATGAGCCAAGTCTTATTTTATCTGAAATAGTCTTATGACTAAAATAACTCATAACTGATTTATCTTATGACTTGAGATTAATTTTAATTCAAAATATTCTTATGGCTTTAATTTCAAGTCTTTAAATCAATCTATAAATTAATTTATGTCTAAAAATATCCTTAAGACTTAAATTCAAATTCAAAAAGAAGAAAAATCTCTTAAATTTATATAATTTTTTTTACTTATGTCCTAAAATTAAATTAAGATTTTAAAATTATATTTGAGTCTAATAACTTAAAAATAATTTACTTAATTCAAAATGTTATTTGAGTCCAATTACCTAAATCTTGGTTTCATCCAGACTTTAATTAGGTCTAACGACCAAACATGTAACTATTATAGTCTACTATTACAAGTGAGTCCTTACCCCAATTTTACTTTAGACTAAATGATTTATTGTCATGTCCTAGAATGCTCCAAGACATAACAACTGCAATATAGCTATTGTGAAAATTTAGTTGGCTATCCTAAGGATAAACAATAATTATACAAGACAAGAATGAACTTGTTTCAAATTTTTAATTATTATTAAATGCATGATGTGCCTTGGTAATCAATCCCAAGACCAAGAAAATTTATGGAATTTACATCATGCAATGATATGAATAAAAACTCTCGATATATTATACAGAGTTATGAGAGATCCTATTTTACAACATACACACAAAATGTCATATGCAACTAGTCTACAAGTGAAAAACCTGAATCCTCGATTATACATTATAATTCGTACATACTTAGAGAGTCTACGATCTGGGGCAAAGCTAATCCTTCTGCTCAAAACTTGGGAGACCTATCAAAAAATGGCATGGCAACTAGGTGAGTGGATATTTTTCCTTATAAAACCTTTTGAATTTTAATATAACTGTTTGTCACTTTAATCACATAATTTAGCTAGCACATAATCAAAATCTTGACTACAAACCATTCAAACTAATCATAGCAATACATCACAGCATAATCAAGGTAACGCAATGCCACACACATTCATAATACATAACCCCTTCATCAGGATTTCACTCAAGCGATGTCATCTGACAATATAGAAATATCATCACATTCCACATGCACCACAAATAGTCAAAGATCTTATCGATCTCGATACACACTTAGTAGCTATTATAATAGATTGCTAGTATAATCAAACCATTATTCCAAGTTAGTATTATAATCACTCCCTCTTTATTACAGATTATACTCACACATACTGATCTAGGAACACGTGTAAAATCTACTTGTAGTAATCTAAAAACACACAGTAATTTGATGATACTTATATATTTAACATATAGTAATTTGATTTGTTGAGGTAACTAACCCCAAAATAGATCCATACCTTC
Organism: Passiflora organensis; assembly: GCA_019739055.1. Classification (NCBI taxonomy): domain Eukaryota; kingdom Viridiplantae; phylum Streptophyta; class Magnoliopsida; order Malpighiales; family Passifloraceae; genus Passiflora; species Passiflora organensis. The sequence goes on from JAEPBF010000136.1 coordinate 5,817,859, forward strand.
GTATTTCTCAAAGGTCAGTATATCAACAACTAACATATCTTATAACTACTATTCCTTCTATCCTATAAGGTTAGTATATTGTTAACTAATCCCTCTTATAACTTTTATACTTTTCATTCTTCAAGGGTTAATATACCATTAACTAACCATCTTAGAATCTTTCTTTCTTCCATCATAGTTCTACTTAATTAACCTTGAGTCATCACTTACTTCCTTCGTATATTCTTAATTTTTTCTTGCTCTTGTAATCTTTTCATTTTTTCTTTTCAAATCTTAATTAGTGGTTTATCCATTGGTCTTCTTTAATTCTTAGATAAGTTATTAATACGATTTCTTTGATTCTTCTTTTTGGGGTCAACCCTCTAATTTTTTCTTTCTCTTATTATCTTGGATTTCGGTTCCTTATATGGTAGTGCGATATTCTTGGTACTGTCAGTATTCTTTCAATGACTAGTCAGTCATATGTAATATTGTTGGGTTATTTCCTTATAATTACCAGGGTTAGGGTCTTTTATTAGTGTAACTAGAATTTCTTAATATTATTAATTTATTAATACTTCGCTAATACTTCAGGTGCTCAAGTGTTGTACTTTTCCAACATGAGCTTCAATGCTCTTCTCATATGGTTTTGAAGTCATACGAGGTATTTTTTAAGTTTTCCTTATGATTCCCTCTGAACAGTGCAATACTGCTATTTTCCCATATCATAGTTATCTCAGGCATAGTCGAAATATTTAAACATCACTCAGAAAATAATCACAAAATCACGTTTCATTCCGAAGAAATACATGTAGTTGAAATTTTCCATAATTTAAGGAATTTCTCATCGATCTTGCATCTATATATGCAAGAAACTCACAGATATCGCATATCACATAGAATCAATCTAAATTCATTTAAAATGATGGGAAGTATTTTAAAACCATCCACTCACAGTTTTGTAGTCCCGATTCTCTTTCTTGTTTGATCTGTATTCGCTCCAAATTCCTGATCCTCTTATTGCACGCCTACATATATAACCATAAGTTGATACTTAATATCATCATACAAGTCTTATAACCTCATATTACACATTTCTAGGCCCTCCAACATGCCATTGAAGCTTTATAATCTCCCTAGGAATCAATTCGGATACTTTCCGTATATTTTCTTAATTTTCCAAAATTTTCATAAATTTTTATACCTACCAAAACATATCAAAATCATTCAAACTTTATATCACCAGAATTCTTATATTTTTCTCTATTTTTTAGATTTTTTTCCATATTTTTCTTTGATTTTTTTCTATTTTGCCCAATTTTTAAACAATTTTTATCATTTTATGATTTTCTGGTCAATTCAACGTGACACTTGTCGACCCATGACAAGGCCACATGCTAACCAGATTTGACATAGAATCGACCCAAAACCGAGCTTGAACTAACCTACCAAACCGATATCTAACGACTTGTCACTCAGACCAAACGTAGGCAACACGTCGTTCATATTCTTCTTTCAATGATGTGTCAAACAAAAGGCCCACAGACAATGTGTTGTTCACAGTCTTCCTCCCATTGCACTTATAACCCGAGAGATCTATAATTTTTCTCCAACAGCTAATCCTTCAATACACACTTTCATCCTATTTAAAACTTAATGGAGCACCAGATTTTTTTTTGACTAAAATATTTTTGTGGTAATTTGGTTATCAAACAAAATATTTTTAAAGACTATTTTCAGACTTTGCGAAAAATAATTTTAAAGTTGGTCTGGTTGTACATTCAAATCTATTAGATTTATTCATTAGTATGTTACAGTATGTATATCTGATATATATTTAGTGTTATTCTATTAGTGGTGTTTGCAGTTCTATTTCGAAGTTGGATATTTGCTATGGTGAGCTTCAAGTTTGTACTACATTGGAGACTGGTATAGCTCTTGTCTTTTTTCGTTTGCTCATGCGAAGATGAATTTACATGTTGGTAGAGCTTTTGTTGGATTTTGAAGGGTTTTTCATGTGGATACGCTTATGTTGTTGTTGGATTTGTGATTTAGGTGGTTCTCGATATTCAGAGTATCAATCATGAGAGATTCTTTTGTGGAGTAGTGACCATTATAAAAGTTGTGTATGAGACCGAAAGGATATATCCTGTTTTTCTTGGTTGTGATTTGAGCTTTGTTATAAATTGACATTTTATGTATAAGGTTGTTTGCGGTGTTTGAAATGAGATTTGATTTACAGGGTTTATTAGAGTGGAGGTTACGTTTGATGATAGTTATGATCGTTGTTGGTTATTGTTTGATACCAAACTTTGAGATTAGACATTTTGTAGAGATAATATCATGCTTTTAGGTTTATTTGATGGATATTTTGGTTATTGAGATGGTTCTGGATAATGTGATTGTTGTGTGTGATTTTGCGGATTTATTCTTGAAGGTTTGATAGGTTTATCGTGCTTCTGAAAGGATGGAGTTATGGATTGGATTGTTGTTTGTTGTAGGGAATGTGATTTTTTCAGTATGGACTTGTTTAAGAGTGTAGAATGAGAACTTGTTTGAGATTATTTTCTATTCTAAGTGTGGACGCGTTGAGATGTGATATTGGATTTTGGATTGACAAATACTATAGTATCTTTATGGATACTATGATCATGTTTTGAGGTATGATTTGATGATGTTAGTTTCATGAATTTAATTAGGAGATATTTGAGTTGACTAAGGTTGAAATTTGGTTGACAAAATTATTAGAGTGTATTTGAGGTGCTTAGTTGATGTATATTGATTAGTGGCATTTGATTGATGATATTCGAGGAAACTAGTATTAGTTATTATTGGATATTAATGGTTATGGTTAGGTATATGATTGTGGTTATTTGATAATATTTTGGATATTTTATAAGTTTAGAGTTAGGTGCATGTTCAGCAACTGAGGATCGTGTTTCAGACTTTGAGACATAACCAATTATATGACAAGTTTAGTCGTGTGAATTATGGTTGTTTGAGGTTGGTTTTCTTGGGATGTGGTCTCCAAGAAGGTGGATTGGTGTGGATCCAAAGAAGGTGGAGGTTATTACTCAATGGCACGTGCCCAAGAGTGTAACTAAGATCCGTAGTTTCTTGAGTTTGGCTGGTTATTATCAGAGGTTTGTGGAGGATTTCTCATTGCTTACAACTCCTTTGACACATTAACGAGGAAGGGTGTGAGGTTTTTTTGGGATGATAAGTGCAAGGAGATTTTTCAGAACCTCACAGCCTCTCCCTATTCCCTCCTGGAAATGGAAGCATGTGATTATGGATTTTAAATCAGGCTTTTCTAGATTTCAAAGAGAGCATGTTATAGTATGGGTAGTGGTAGATTGACTCACCAAGTCAGTCCATTTTCTACCTATTCGGATGGGTCTTTCGTTGGAGCATCTTGTAGAGTTGTATGTTCAGGAGAATACCAGATTGCATGGTGTGTTGTTGTCTATTGTGTCTAACAGAGATCCCTATTTCACATCGAGGTTTTGGGGTTAGTTGTAGGAGTATTTGGGTATGTGGTTGAGTTTTCGTACAACATTTCACCTTTAGGCAAACGGTCAATCAGAGAGGACTATCTAGATCCTTAAGGATATGCTGAGAGCTTGTGTTTTGGATTTTCAGGGCAGTTGGAATCGTTATATGCCGCTGGTTGAGTTTTCTTATCATAAAAGCTTTCAGGCGAGTATTAGTATGGTTCCTTTTGAGGCATTGTATGGGAGAGCTTGTCACACACCATTGTTGTGGCATAAGGTTGGAGATAGGAGATTGAGTAGAGGAGAGTTAATAGATTTCACCTTGGATAAGCTGAAACTTATTCGAGACAGATTGAGAGCAGCCCAGGGTTGCTAGAAGAGTGATGTGAATAACAGGCGTTGGCCTTTTGAGTCTATAGTTGGGTATAGAGTATTCTTGAAGGTAGCACCCTAGAAGGGGGTGATATGCTTCGGGTATAGGGATAAACTAGGACCTCGGTATGTTGGCCCTTATGAGGTGATTGAGAGGATTTGTCCTATAGCTTATTGGTTGAGGTTGCCTTCAGAGTTGGAGAGGATACACGACATGTTCCATGTATCAATGTTAAGAAGTTATATTCCGGATCCTAGTCATGTGTTGGAGACGCCTCCTTTGGAGATAGTTGAGGATTTGACTTATTCTAATCAGCCAATGTCCATCCTGGACAAATACGAGAAAGACTTGCGGAGCATGACCATCCCTATGGTGCAGGTGCTTTGGAGGAGGGGACTTAGGAAACTGAGGCTGAAATGAGGAGATTCCCTTAACTTTATGGTTGGTGAGTTTTCTATTTTCTTTGAGTATGTTTTTTGTTTTCCTTTATACTTGTATTGTTGTTGTGTTGTTGATATTGTTGTTGTGTTGTTGATATTGTAGTTGTGTTTGTTGATATTGTGGTTGTGTTGGTTGATAATGTGGTAGTGGAGGATATCTATGGTGTTCTGGGTATTGTTGAGATGAGGATATTGTGATTGCTTTGTGGATATTATGGATGTATTTGATGGTATGTTATTGTTTGTAGTTGTCTTTATGGAAAGTTTCGGTACGAAATTTTACTTAAGAGGGGTAGGCTGTAAGCCTCGGATTTTTCGTGTTTTCTGCTAAGAGGTAGTTTCATAAATTTTTTTTGTGGTATTTTTGTGATGTATTTTGTGTATGTGTGATATTGTGATTTTTAAGTATTTTTCGGCATATATATGAGGATTATATTATATAGTTTGATTTTTTATAATTTGAAGATATAGTTTATTTTTTTCAAATAATATTTAATTTTTAATTAAAAATCTGTTGATAAAAAATTGTAACTTTTAGTTCATTGGAAAGATATGAGTTTTCTGAATTTAAGGTGAAAGTTTCATAATTTTAAGACTTTACATCCTACTTATTGGGATTTTTCAAAGTTTAATAGTATTTTTTGGAATTATTTTATTATTTAAAATTTAAATAAAAATAGTAGTATTTTATTTCTTCTAAACGACACAGTTTTATTGTCGGATTCTGATTTTACAAAAAAAAAATTTCTTTTTTTTTCTCTCTTTCCCTTTTTCTCTTTTCTTCTTCTTTCTTTCTTCTATTTCTTCCTCCCAGAATCCCCCTTCTTCTTTGGCTAGAAAATGCGACTCCACCATCCGGCTGAACTGAGCTTCACCGCCGCCACCAATCGGGAGCTCTCATCACCAGCTATAGGCAGCTGCAAGAAGCACTTCGATCCGTTGTTCGACACAGCTCCCTCGAGCTCCAGAAGATTTGGGTTATTCATCAGAAAAACCTTCAATTTCCGGCCAGCCTAGGTGAGCAATCAACAATTCATTAGTATAGATGCATTCCTTGGGTTGTTTGTTGAATTTACCACCAATTTGTGCAGATAGGAATTTCTGGCTTCATTTTTAGTTTCTGGCCACCGGCCGTCTCCATATGCCTAACCGTCGCCACTCGCTGCCCGAAACCTTATTTTAAATTTTGACTTTGTTACCTATTTCGATGTTCCAAACACAATGGTATCGTTGCTTTTTCAATTTGATTTACTATTTGTGAGATATGGACTTTTAAAGCTTTTTTTCGAAAACATGTTTTGATTTTAAATGATAAAATATGATTTTATAAATAAAATTGTGTTGATAAAAATTTAATTTGAGGGTTTATTAATCAATTTTAGACTTTGATGTATTTCCAAAAGTTATGATTTTTGTCTCCTTTTACGTACTGGTTGTATGGTTAGTAATTATATGATTGTTATTTATGCAAACGTGTGACTTGTGATATGGTTGGAAATATGAATGGTTTTATAACTATGAGATTTGACACGTACACTAGTTTTGTAATATTTTCATATTGAGAGGCACATTGTGATATGGTGCATGTGATTGCAACTATATATTTATTTTCGTATCCCAAACTCCAATATTAATTTATTTATTTTTGCATAACACCCCGCCGTAGGCCCATTATATACACCAAAATTTCTTGTAATGTATATACTGAACCTACAAAGCTAAAATTTAGTAATTGATAATGAAAAGGAGTAATTAAAAATCGCTGTGGTGTTTTAATATACACTAGTGTTTTTCGGGTAGCACTTGCCCATTTTATTGATTTGTTACACCATTTATATTTTACAAACAACATACATCTCCATCCCAACCCAAACATGCAAATCGTATGCAGAGGCAGATATTATACAAAACTCAAATAAGAACAAGCACTACACACACACCATTATCATTTGGTATTACATAGTACTAACCGTAATACCGGATGGGATTTGAACTGCCGGTAAAGCGTTCTACGATATACTTTACTGGTTACTCAAATTCAAGCTCAACAACTCGGATATACTTTATCGGTTCAAAATATTCAATTCTCACAATCTACCCACCTTACAAGAAGTTTCGTCATTGAAACTTGTTCCTAACGATCCTCATCCAATCCTGGCTACTCATCCAATATCAGTTTCACATCGATCAAATCCTTCTCGGCCAAACCGAGTATCTCTTTCATTTCCTCTCTTCTAAACCTATTTTCATTTCCTTTTGTTACTATCATATAAACACACTCACCATCAATTTTTTCCCTTCGGAATTCCTTATTCCTATTTATTAATGACTTTGATATCCTCCTCCTGTTTCTATTTGTTTCGCTATTATACTCGACTCAACCAATATTCATTTCAACTTCTCACTGTATGTCAATTCCACAATAACAATACGTCAATTACCTTATTCTTTTAGCAATTCTACTTAGTCTCAAAGCAATTCTAATCTAACACACCCAAAACATGCAAGCATTCATACTTAACATGCATACTATCAATTTCATATATCAAAATAACCATAAAGTATAAAAAAAATAAAATAAGATATGCACCTCTTCCGGCCATGAAAGATCCTTGGTCCGATCCAACGACGTATATCCTGAACTATCCAAGTAGTAAGGCCTGATCACCAGAGAGGACGATGATGTAGTAGTATGTGATGATATCTCTGTGGATGTTATTCCCAGGGTAGGGTTCAGAGTCCAATGGAAATTAGGATCATAAAATGGTCCGGGTGGTGGAGATGTGGGTTCCCATTCATCAACTACTCCTAGTATTACCTGAAAATTCCTAGCAATATGTCCTAGTCCCCGACATTGAATATAAAGCCTATATCTCATAGGTCGTCTTCTCTGAGCTCTACCATAACCTTGTTCTTCCCAAGGCTGGGTTATTGCCTCAGTGTTCTGCCTTCTTCGTTTATCCTATTCCTAATGAACTTGAGGTAACGATGGGGGTAATGGTCTTTCAAACAGTCCTAATATACTCATCACATCGTAATATACAGTCCTTATACCATCAACTATAGCGTCTTTGGCATACACATAACTACGTGGAGCAACGGGACCCTTCTTCTTGGGTTTTGTTGAGGAGGTTCTACGGGTGGTGGAAATCTGGGTACAGGGTCAGGCGATGGCCAATCTGGTGGTTCACTATCACAAAAAGGAAAGCTTCTTGATCCATAATATGCCATTTCTTTCCTGTACAACATCAAATAACACTGATAATCATCTATGGCTTAGTCAGACAATCCCATCAATATCATAACGATATGGTATGTGCATGTTCTTTTTCTACCTGAAAAATCAATGCATGCTCAACAAATACCTATCATACAGATTGGTGTCTTTTAAACTACCCTAGCTTGTTAATGGTTGGAATACTTCATTTGGCTTATTTACCCGATTATTCTTCTATTTTTTAGGGGTCACCTAAACCCGTCTTGATTAAACAAACTCACCCTCATATTCAACATACCATGGCAATTAAGTTGAGGTAAAAAGGAAAATAAAAACTCATTGATAACAAACAGCAATTATGTATATGCTTTAGATGATCAAGACCTTTAAACAATTTTCACTATAAATCGATTTTATAATATCATTCCTTCTAACAATAATTTCCTAAGAAGACTTTTAATTATAAACTAAAAATTTTAAACATAACCCCCAATTAAAACTTTCAAACGACTCTTAAATTAAATGACCTAGTACATAAATAAATCAGAAAAAAATTCAAAATTATTCAAAACGAGGGGCTCTGTTACCTTTTTAAAATGTCATGTTCGAAACTTCAATATTCATTTATTTATTTTTGCATGACACCCCGCTGTAGATCCACTATATACACTACTATTCCCTGTAATATATATATTGAGCCTACAAGGATAAAATTTAATAATTGATAATGAAAAGGAGTAATTAAAAATCACAGCGGTGTTTTAATGTACACTAGTGCTCTTTGGGTAGCGCTTGCTCATTTTATTGATTTGTTACACCATTTATATTTTAGACACAACATATATTTGTATCCCAACCCAAAACATGCAAACCGCATGTACAGTGTCACAGGACTAGAGTTTTGCGGAATAGAAACCCTCCAAGTGGCCTTAAATTATCGCTCTCGCAATAGGCTAAGTCAGCTTTCCTCACAAAGCTAGCTAGAATGCTAAGTTTAGAACACAACCGAAAAGAAAGAGGGACACAAGAGAATGGAAAGAAAATTCTAAACTCTCAATATTGCTTAAATTGCTGGATGATTATAAATGAGGGGAGGCATCCCTTATATAGCCAATACAGCTCTCCAATGAATGGTGTCTATACAAAGATATATAAGGCAAGCACTAATGGCTGATTTCCCATCTATAGTAATCTTTGATTACATTGATTACCTTGATTCCCCAAATCAGGTCTTCTATATGGCAGGAACGGATTCTAATTGAATTCCCCGATTGCCTCTGATTAATCCTCCAATAATGAGTCGATTCCCCTTAATTAAGGCTTTCGATTTGAGGAACGGGTCACACACGAAGCCGAATGACACGTGTCTGAGTTTTGGTCTTGACATTCTCCCCCACCAAACTCGATATCATCCTCATTGTGTGCTGCCTCAAGAACTCGTTGATTTCGTCTAGGTACTGCCAAAGATCCAATCTTTTTCCCAGTTTGTCTCGCTAAGAGGGTCGCCCTTCCATCGAACCAAGTACTCCACATGGTTCATGTGTTTCCCACTCTTTTGTACCACACGCCTTGATAAGATCTCATCTAGTTGCTTATCATGAGCATTGGTCACAGCTATGGGAGCTCTCTTGGACTTCCCCCTCTCCAGATCTTCCTTATCTTCTTGGAATGGCTTCAACAAGCTTACATGGATGACAGGATGGAACTCCAATCTTTGTGGCAACTCAAGCATGTATGACACCTTGTCGATCCTCTTCAACACCTTGAAAGGACCCTCGTATCGTTGCACTAGACTCTTGTGTAACTTGGCAAAAATTCGGCTTTGGTGAGGCATCAGATTCACCAACACAAGATCCCCTTCATCAAACTCTAAGGGTTGCCTCTTTTTGTTTGCCCATTTTTTCATCCTCTTTGTCGCCTTGGAAAATTGCACTCATACAATGTCCTTCTGCTCGTCCTACTCCTTGGCAAAGTGGTAGGCGGATGGATTCGCCCTTTGATAACCTGTGGCAATCTTGCTAGGAGTGTATGGTTGTTGTCCATTGGCAATCTCAAAAGCACTCATACCTGTTGATTCACTCTTTTGCAAGTTGTATGAGAACTGAGCCACATCGAGTAACTTTGCCCAATTCTTTTGGTTGGCACTCACATAGTACCTAAGGTAGAGCTCCAATAAGGCATTCACTTTCTTGGTCTACCCATCGGTTTGAGGATGAAAGCTGGTGGAAAAATTGAATTCTAACCCCAATAGCTTGAACACTCGGTCCAAAATCTCCCCGTGAATCGAGTGTCATGATCACTCACAATGGACCTCAAAATGCTCCAATACTTCACATATTTTTAAAGAGAAGGTGGCTTGTCTCCTCTGCCATGCATGCTTCGGTGGCTGGAATGAATACCGCACATTTGGAAAATCTATTCACCACCACAAGTATGGTTTGGAATTTGTCAGACTTTGGGAGGGATGTGATGTAATCCATGAAAATGCTCTCCCAAGGTCTCTCCGGTATGGACAATGGCTCTAACAATCCCAGTGAATTATGTTGCTCGACCTTGTCTTGTTGGCAAACTAGACAGGTTTTCACATACCACTCCACATCATCTCATATGTAAGGTCAATAGTAACCATCTTCGAAAAGTGCAAGTGTTCGAATGATACCTAGGTGTCCGGCCCATCCTAAATCGTGGCATTCCTTCATGACCTCCTTCCAAAGCCTATTATGTTGAGGGACATAGATGCAGTTGCCTTTGATGAAGAGCAACCCATCCTCTAGCCAAAATCTGTGGGTCTTGCCTTGCTTCACTTGTTCTACCAAGGCTTGAACTTGGGGGTCATACTCCATACCCCCTCGAATCTTTTCCACTAAAGGACTCTTTAGTCGACTGATGGCTTCAAGTGTTTTTGTCTTCAGCTCCTTCTCTCGAGCAATAAACACCACACAACACTGGATTCCTTCCAAAAGTATGAGGGTGTTTGTGCAAAACACTGGGACTGCTCTCGTTTGATCTAAGAATTGCATTCTTAACACAATCGGAAAATCATCCATGGGAACAATGGAGAAGTCAAGTTTACCTTTTCATTCCCCTATTTATAGCTCAATCCCTTGGGCTACACCAAAGATTGGCTGGGCTATAGTGTTCATCGTCTTCAGCCAGCCTTTCTCTTCTTGGAACTTGATGCCAAGTCGTTGTGCTTCCTCCTTCTTCATGAAGTTGTGAGTAGCACTGGTATCGATCAATTCAAGGAACTCCCTCCCTTGCACAATGGGTCTAGCAAACATTCTCCCAGCTTGCTCCACCTTGGCATCTTTCGTTGAGGCTTTAATAGCACTCAACAATTACATGGAACTCATCCTTAGTGCTTCCATCTCTTCGGCCTCCATGGAAATGGTTGCCAACTTGTTTCTCATCGGGCAATCCACAGCTTAATGAGGCCCCTCACATAGGAAGCATGAGAGCTTGGGTCTCTCTCCCTTGCCCCGATTTTCACCTCCCCCTTGTGTGGGTTTGGCTGGACAGAAGGACTTTAAAGACTTGAAAGGCTTCTCCTTTCCCTCCTTAGCTTCTTGGACTGCTCCCCCACCTTTAGCCTTGTAGTTGCGGAAACTCTTAGGCTTAGGTGGGCTAGAACCCTCGAGCTTCCTCTCGAATTCCGCAAAGGATTCAGCCTCGATAATTACATCGTTGAGCTTTTTGACATTGCGTTGATGAATCTTCATCTTCGCTCAACTTTGTAGACTTCCCAGAAACACGTACATGGCCTCCATCTTGGGCATGTTTAGGATCTCCAACAAGACTTCCGTGAACTCCCTCACGTAGTCTCGGATGTCGCCTTTGTGAGACAACTTGCGAAGCTTCTCCCTCGCTTCTAGCTCCACATTTCTGGGTAAGAATTGTGCTCTCAGGAGCCTTTTGAAATTTCTCCATGTCTCCAACTTCAAGATGCCACGCTCATTTTGAGCATGCTTCATCCTCCACCAGGTTGTTGCACTGTCGGTTAAATACAAAAGGGCTTGGGAAAGTCGGTCTTCATTGCTCTCTATGCCCACCCCTTGAAAGTATTGCTCAAGGGTGAAAAGTAAGTTATCCACCTCCCTGGCATTCCTCGTCCCACCAAATGACTTCAGCTTTGGGACATCCAGTTTCACCTTGGGCTTGGCAACTCCTTGCACTACACCCTTCTTGTATTCGAACCTGATTTCCACCAAATCATCCTTGAATAAAGTGATTCCAGCTCCACTACCAACTTTCACGAGGCTAGAGTTTTGCGGAATAGAAACTCTCTGTGCGGCCTTACACTATCGCTCTCTCAATAGGCTATGTCAGTCTTCCTCACAGAGCTAGCTAGAATGCTAAGCTTAGAACACAACTGAAAAAAGAGAGGGACACAAGAGAATAAAGAGAAAACTCTAAACTCTCAATATTACAAGAATTGCTGGATGATTACAAATGAGGGGAGGCATCCCTTATATAGCCAATACAGCTCCCCAATGAATGGTGGAGATCAAGTCAACTGATCTAATGGTGTCTATACAAAGATATAAAAGCCAAGAACTAATAGCTGATTTCCCATCTTTGGTAATCTTTGATTACATTAATTACCTTGATTCCCTAAATCGGGTCTCTTATATGGTCTCTTATATGGAAGGAACGGATTCCCATTGAATTTTTCGATTGCCTCTGATTGATCATCCATTAATGTACTGATTCTCCTTGATTGAGGCTCTCGATTTGAGGGACGGGTCACACATAAAGCCGAATAACGGGTAGTCAGAGTTTTGGTCATGACAACAGACAGAAATTATACAAAAGTAAAATAAGAACAAGCACTAGACACACACACCATTATCATTTGATATTATATACTACTAACCGTAATACCGGATGGGATTTGAACTGCCAGTCAAGCTGTCTACAAGATCCTGTAGACCAGATTTAAGGATCTGGCGAGGAAATTTTCTAGATGAGTGGTCGGATATACATTGCATAAACAAGGTGAACTAGCACATAAATAAATTAAAAGATAAATCAAAAATTTAATTAAACAATGTCACCAACATTTTCAAAGAAACATAAGCACACAATAAACCAATTTATGACGACCTTTCTTAAGTGTTCGCACATGACATAACTTGGGCTGGCATAAATTCATAGTCTTTTCGAACCCTAGACAAGACTAAGATCTATCAGTGGTAATCCTAACAGTTTTTATTAAACCTTTTATCTTTTGAATCGACAAAAGTAAATTATCGAATATTTATCTAAAGAGCATTCCGCTGACAATGTCGGGTTGTTAGGTGATGGTAGCTCCACCTAAATCAATACCCATAACCTGCAAGTAAAGGTTAGTTAATGCAAATCATAAAATTAAACCATGTCCAACCTTATTCCTTAAAAATAGATCTGTTGTCTTCATGCCTCGCAACAAGACTCGGTGAGCTCTTAATAGTGGTATAGGTTATCCTATACCGACACATGCTACGTGCATATTGTTATTTGAAGACAGATGACAGGATACGACAATCAAATACCATTGTAACACAATTATACACAGCCGGGTTACAAGTTTAATGATCCTAAAAATTCAAATTACGTATGCATGTTTATACGATTCGAATTCTTATAAAGTCAAAAAATTTTATTTAAGAAAAATATAAAATCTAATATGCATGCCGACACACACCAACCACTCGTAGGTTTATGGAATTTCTTCCTCAGGATCCAATTCTGGAGGGGTTTGAATTTATCAATTCACTTCCACACTGGTAAAACAAGAGTTCACCTTAAAATTATTCACATGTTATGCCATAATCCTTTATTTACTCCTTTCCAAGTCATAATAACAGTCCTAAATGTTAAACATTTATCCGACGAAATTTCCAATCCTTTGTATTATTTTTTTCTATTTTTCTATCAATATCCATGATTTAATTGACCTATTAAATGACATCGGATTTAATCAAACTTAATACCATTAGATTCCACTGAATTCCTAGTTTTTTTTCTAATTTTCCTATATTTTTTTTCCTTTTTCCTCTTTTTTTCCTCGATTTTTCTTTCACTTTCTAGCTTTTCTGCTAATTTCAATCAATTTTCTATTAATTTCTTTCGAACCTACACATGGCAAGACAAACGCGTGCCAGTACATACCTGAGCCTCTAAGATGCTGACATGTGGCTCGTTTAGAGCCTACCACAACTCGTCCGAACCTCCGACTCGGGCCAAGCCTATTTACCCTTCGTCTGAATGACATGTCTTCTTTTTGCTCATTAAACTACAAGTCGTTCAGTTCCATCATTAAACGATCTGTCGTTCCACTCTTAAATAAACAACATGTCACTTAGTGTTACATGTAGTTCAGTCACACATCAAATGACAAGTCTTTTGTCCAAACTTTAGGCGACTTATCGTTAGCACGCCCTCGGGCGACAAGTCGTCCGTGGTCGTCCCTAACCTCCACCCGCCAAGGGTTTCCTGTAAACCCAAGCCAAAATTTCTCCCCTTCAAATCTGTTCCATTATACATTCAATCAACATTTGTAGCACAACACAACAAAGCCCTAGCCTAGTCGGATCAAAACCATCTATTTATTATGATTTTTAACAGATTATAAGCCATGAAATCGAGATTCAAATATCTAAGTTTTCGAGTAGGAAACTTACCTAAATCTCACCAGAATACACTCGTTTTTGCTCTCTGATCGCGCACTCACTCGTTCTCGTCTTCTGCAGGTTTTCCACACACGAGAATAAAGGTTTGATGCTAAGTAACCCCTTTCGGCTAAGTGAAACGGCGTCGTACAAGGTGCGGGAGAGGGTTTCTAATTTCCAGTCTGGTCTAAAACGACGGTGCCTTCCGTGTTTTGACCATCTAATTTCCTTAATTTTTTCTTTTATATAATATTAATATATTTTAAAATCTACCAAAATTCTATAAAATTTATAGTAAATGGTATATTACTTCAAAAAATTCCTATAAAAATATTAAAAATTTCTGAAAATTATTTTAACAATCCTACGAATTAAAATTATTTTCCCATGATTATAAAATTTATAATAAATATAAAATACCAAGATTAGGAGAAAATCTTTAAATATAACTGCGAACCTTTGAAAAATTCCGGAAAAATTTCTACATCCTCATATACCTTCCTTCATCATAACTATGCCCTTAATAAACCAAATCTTGCTCAAAAATCTTCACAAGAAATTATTTTTCATAATTTTGTACTTAATATCTAAATTATTACCCGTATAAAAATTCTAAAATAAAGAAGGCTCAAATCCTACTTTGGATTTCAAATTTCTTAGTGAATTCACCAGTACTATAAATAGTTGGTAATCAAGAGAAATGAAATAAAAAGTTTCATAGGACTAAGGGTGAAATGACAAAAATATCCTGAATCCGGGTTTTCCAAAAAAACGTATGACAAACTCTTTCCTGTAAGCCCAAATAGCTAAACAGGAGGGTTTTTATCCCCTTTTGACACTTCTTTTTCCTGGCTATGGGCTGTTACCCAAATTCAAGCCCAACAACTTGGATATACTTTACCAGTTCAAAATATTCAATTATCACATTAGTGCTGTCCAGATTGTGCTATAGGTGTTAATTGTCAGTGATCCACCCACCTCCCGTGGCTGATTTTAGAGTGGTCTTTTGATTTTATGTATGGCTAATATTTTGATTTGATAGTTACATACGGACCGAATTTTATTTTTGATCAACAGATGATCTAGCCCCCCAAGAGGGAGAATATCCGGTGCATTAAACCACACAGATTGTATATTAATTTTAGCCCATCGAACTCCCTATAAGATCCCTTCGAAGTAGATGTCTGGAGGATTCTTCTGCTTTTGTCTAAAAATTATTGTATTCCTATTGATCAAAATGCCCTACATCATCATAAAAAATATGGCATATCACACTTCTTTCTAACATTTACTAGTAGTTAAGCATTCCTACAACAAGAGAGACAACGTAGAACTAGTGAATTTAAATAATGGATGGTAAAGAGGGAGAAGTATATAACTATAGTGCGTTCCCTGCCTACTATCGTTTTGATGTTCTGTTGAAACAATCCAAAGATAAAGTCCTACTTTTGAATATACTGTAGTATAGATAGTGGGGTCGAATCCTCAGGGAATTAGGATCAAGTCACAGTGGGATGAAAAGTTGATTGTAGTGTTTGTAAAATATTGAACAATGGTAGAAAGCAAGTATGGTTGGTAATCAATAAGAGAATGGTATCTTCTTGAAAAATAACATAGATATTCAAGGTGATACCTTCTTCTCTCAGGGTGTCACTCAATTCCGAAGAACTTGTATGACAAGGACTCCTTCTGATTGTGTAGCAATCGATCATGATGATTCGGTCGTGATCACGGTAATAGACTTCTATTTATAAAGATAATAGAGAAGACAATACGTAAAATACATCAATTGTTATTTAGAAAAATCTCTCGAAGGTTTTTTACAATAACCTATTGTAAAGTTGTGATTTGGTTATAAGTTTCTTGCCAGACATATTTAGAGTAATAGCTAAAAGTTCTATTGATACTATAAAATTGAATACCCCGACCACATGTGGTTGCAGATTTATATATGATTTAGTGGATAGCTACCGTGCCCAATATTTTTGGGATGAATATTCTTTATGTCATCTTTCTTTATCTTTATCTTCTTTATTCGGATTATTTTTTTCCTTGAAAATCACCTGATATCTTATGAAGCCACCTTTATGTAGATAAAGCTCTAATTATCTTCAAAAATTGTCCTAATCTCCACTAAAAATGAGTAATAATATGACATTTAGAGCTTGTCATCATGTTCCCATGTCATTCTTGATGTCAAATTAAATATATTAAAAAAAACCGAGGGATGTCTGAATGAGATAGTTAGGGATCTCTTCTAACATAAACCAAAGTCTCAAGTTTGAGCCTTGGGAACATAGTAGAGTTAAATTATCAAGGGATGGTTAGTTAGTTGCCGAAGGAGATCGTAAATAAAAACTTAACAAGTTATAAATATATAACATATTACAAATATATTAACACAATAATAATGGCAAATATTAATATAACAAAATATATGACAGGTCAAAAATATCCAATTAGTATCAATGTGATCGTATTATATCATGATGTGATTTGCTAAGATTAAGATGGATTTATTTCCAATATTTCCCCTCAAGTTGGAGCATGTGCAGATCAAGTAATTGCTCACCAGTTAATTAAATTGTTAATAATTTAGAGGATTAGTCATGAGAATAGTATGTTGTTCCTTTGTTCCTTTGTTCCTTTGTTCCTTTGTTCCTTTGTTCCATGTTCCATTATGTTTTATGAAAAGTTCTCCTTTTTGTATCTTCTTACGAATAAAGTAATATTTTTTTTATTTGGTTTGTTCTTTTGTGAAAGACTGGACTTTTTGCAATGTGGATAACAGTTTTTTTTGTCACAATACGTTTTTGTTAGTCCAAATTCGATGTCCAAGAATCTTAATAATCCTTGCAACCAAAGAATCTGTCTTTTCATTTTTTCCATAGGTTTATATTCAGCTTCTATTGATGATCACGACACAATCAATTATTTTTTTATTTTTCCAATATATAGGTGCACCGCCTAATTTTACAAGATATCTTGTTATAGATCTTTTTGTGATTGGGCATCCTGACCAATTGGAATCACAATAGAATTTTAGTGTCCACCTAATCAGAATCATAGTAAACTTTTAGTGTGAGATTAGGATTATCTCAAGAAAGAAATATCAAATGACCAAAATTAGTTTTTAAGTAATGAGAAACATGCAAGGTTGCTTTTCAGTGTTTTGTTTGTTGGATTTTCATGCATTGAATTAGCAAATACATTGTATAAATGAGGTCAAGTCTTGTGATGGAAGGATAAAATAATTTATCTATTAGTTGTCTTTATTTTTTTGAATCATTGAACATAATCCTTGATTCATTAGACAATTTGTGCTTCTTTTATATTAGTGTCATAGTTAGTTGTGCACCTAACAAACCACAATTTGTACGAATGTCTAATATATATTTTCATTGACAGAAGAACACTCCACATTAAGAACTAGCTACTTCGATGCCAAGAAAATATTTGAGAGTTCCAAGATCATTGATCTTAAATTTTTTTATCTAGATAATCATTGATCTCCTTGCATTTCTATAGATTTTTACTTGTCAATATGATGTTATCCACATATAAAATAAGAGAGAGAATAACATTATAAATTTTGTACATATAAA
This sequence comes from Passiflora organensis, assembly GCA_019739055.1. Classification (NCBI taxonomy): domain Eukaryota; kingdom Viridiplantae; phylum Streptophyta; class Magnoliopsida; order Malpighiales; family Passifloraceae; genus Passiflora; species Passiflora organensis. Next base: position 5,835,617 of record JAEPBF010000136.1, read on the forward strand.
TAGAGAATGCTTTGTTAGAGATTGTGTGATGCTAAATTCTTGCTATGTATTTATTAGTTTTGTGAACCAATTTCTTCCAACTTATCGTAGCTCATATAGGGATTTTCTGAGGGGAGAGTATTGCCCTGATTTCTGAGACCGAATGTGAGACCCAGTCTGTGTATAGGGGATCAAATATGTATTAGACCCAATTACATATAAAAAAAGAGTGAGGGGGGGCTTATATGTGTTGTGTAATGGGATTATATGTAACAAGATATATCTTTTGGTCTTTGTGGTTAGAAGCCCAACTGAGTATTGTAATTGCAATCTCTCACATGTACATACACATCTAGGTCCGTTGGGCTTAGGATTCGGGGACCGGGTTGTGACAAGTTGTAGTGAAGCCGATCTCGCTCCTTCTTCCATGGGGGCTTGGGCTTCTGTGTGAGTTTCTGTTTGGGTTCCATAAGTTTGGGCCTATCGATATAGTTCAGACTCCCCTCGTGAAGAAACCAGATCTATAAGGAGGGGAGGTTATGAAATCCAACCTGTATATACTGGGGGGAGGGAGGGGGGGATTAAGTTTGTATCAGACCCAATCCCATATTAAAAAAGAGTGGCAGAGGTCTTAGACTTATATGTATAGTGTGATGGGATCATTTGTAACAAATTATTCGTTTTAGGCTATATGGTTAAAAATCCAGCTGAGCATTGTATTTGTAATCTCTCACGTGCACATTCAACCATTTTTTTGTGGAGTTCCGACACATGAAGTTTCATGTAGGATCCCATTGTTATCAAAATAGCCTCTTAGAGATGTGACTTTTGTGCTATTATCTCTCCTGACTCACATGATACTTTTGTTGAATTGAGTTTTCTCCATATTATGAAAATTGATAAAAATATCATGTGCCAAGCTTGTGTCATTCAAAATATAGATCCAAATAGCTTGTGAAAAGTTGTCTACTCGGCATACAAAATAATATGCACCACTAAGTGAATGTATATATGATAAGAGACCCTGAAAATTTCTAAGGTGTTTGGGCCCGAGAGCCCAATTTGTTGATTACGATTTTGGTTTTATACATATTATCTGGTGCTTTTATTCTACGGATGATATTTTGACATTTGGTATATGATGATTGAGATTAGATTTTTTATTTTTCTTTTTGGATGTGAATGAGATTTCGTATTACCCTACCATCTTTTTTTATTCCGCTACGATATTTTGTTTTACTAGCCTTACGGGTTTCTGAGGGTAGAATCATAATTGTTATTCTTAAAGTTCTGTGACAAAGGTGTTTACCCCTAGAGTAGGGTACGAGGCGTGACACACATGCTAACCAGATTTGACCCAGAATTGACCCAAAACCGAGCTTGAACGAACCTACCAAACCAGTATCATACGACATATCACTCACACCAAATGTAGATGGCACGTCGTTCGTCTTCTCCTTTGAATGACGTGTCAAACAAAAGGCCTGCAGACAATGTGTTGTTCGTAGTCGTCTTCTTCATCCCGCTGCACCTATAAACTAAAAGATTTACAGTTTTTCTCCATTAGTTAATCCTTCAATACACATTTTCATCCTACTTAAACCTTTCACCAACACAAAGCACAAGTTACCCCAACCATATACCCACATAAGCTCTATCATACTACCCACTATCATATGATAAATCAAAGAAGAAGCATTTAGATTTCAGAAGAGAGAAAATTTGGAATTACTCACTGATTTCGGTCCAAAAATATACAAGGAACACACGCACACACTTAGGGAATGAAGGCGCACATGATTAGGGAAAGGAGTTGAAGTTTCGGGGTTGGGTATCAAAATGCCTAGATCCTAATTTTAAATCAGGATTTATCTTGTTCAGTTGGTGGGTCACCAGACAAGACAAATCGGTGACCTTTCCAAGGGCAAATGGCTTCGTTTCACCCTTTCGGTGAAACGACGTTGTTCTTAGCATTAAAGACGTAGCTCCGCTTTTAGTCGAGCTCGTCAAAACGATGGGATGACCTGAGTTTTGACATTTTCTGTTTTTATTATATTTTTTATAATATAAAATAATAATAATATTATTATTTTCTTTAAATAGTATAATTATTGTATAATTCATTATAAATTACATACTAATCAGAAAAATACCCTGAAAAGAGTGGTTATGAATAGTAGAGTCTACTCAAATTGAAAAATTATATTTCTTTCATATTCATAATTTACTAAAAATTATAATATCATAAGATATTTCCTAGAAAAATTCTAATAATTGTAAATATCTTTCCAAAAATTTCTAAAAAATTTATAAACTTTTTATTTTGTCAAATGAGTGACACATGGTCATAGATTACCAAAATTATTCTCTTATCTCCTCTTTTTATTTTTAGATCATATATATGCATAACTCGATATATATGATTCCTTATTTATCATACAATTGTTCTTACAAAAAAAATTAATAATTCATATTCATTTCTTATAGTGTAGATTATTCCCTTACGAGTCTTAGAGGATATAGTCAAGGGCCTTAGTCATCGAAAGACTCAGATTACAAGGTTGACAAGTATCAGTATATGAAAAGATGAAACTATCCCCAGATATCGAGTTCCAAAAAATAAACCGTTTGAGACTGTTTTAGAGGTGTCAGAAACCAAGAAACATATCTGTGAGTCCAAATAACTAGACAGGAACGAATATGAATTCGATATATAAATCGTCTACTTTCGAGCCGCACACTTACATCATAGCCTGACTATAATTGATTTTGGTCTTTGCTAATCTATTATACGTACTTAATTGTTCCAATAGGATCTATATCTTATCGTAATCCTTGACCTATATATTATGGGTTCATTAATTTATAGTTTATCGGGTTATTAAGCTCAAAGCCCAACTCTCTAAAATATGAAACCTCACATTTATGAGGATTTATATTTATCTAAATATTTAATCGAATGTCATGATTCAATATTATTTAGATTTATTTTAATCTAATATATTAATTTAGTCCAGTGGCTAATTTTAAATTAGATTAAATATTTTAATTAAGTTCAATTAACTTAATATTTAGTATAAATTTAATTGATTCAGCCCCATAGCCTAATTGGATTTAAACTAAATACTGTAAATAAGTTAGATGTCAAACAAAATATGTGAGATCCCGTCTATTGTAGTGCCTGTCAGAGGCAGCGTCAATGGTAGCGTTAGTGCCAGCGGCAGAGCGCCGATGCTACGTTGTTGGTTTGTGAACACGGCTATAGGAAGCCTTTAAGTAACCCATAGTGAATCTGAGAGTGGTTAAGTATGCTTGTGAGTGAGATAGGTTAGACGATCGAGGTTGAGTCATTGGAAAACAAACCAAGTTGATTTCAGTCCGTTTTAAGCGACCGCGGGCCGTTTGGGCCAAAATTTTGTGTGTTGGGCTGTTTCCGATTTTGTTTTTTTTCAGGCTCAATCCTTATGTTATAGCTTTACATACTCAAATAAGTTATTGGGCCATTTGGTTGACATTTCACTAGCCCATTGGGCTCATTTGTGATGAAACGGGCCATCGATTGCCCAGTCCAGCCTTGTTGAACTTTTGGGCCTGAAGCCCATCAGCCCTTGGGCCTGAAACCCATCAGCTCAAGCCCACACTTCATTCTTTAAATACTTCTCTTCCAGAAGTGACCAGCACATTCCAGACCTAACTCGTTTTTCTCCTTCCTTCACCCTTCCAACCTACCAAAATCCACACTTTGCTCAATTTGACCCCAAAAACTTGTGGGGGATTGTCCCAAAACACTTTCCCATCAATTTTCTACACTTTTCCACTGTTAGATTGGTGTCTAAGGCCTGATTTTGAGGTGTTCTTCATTCTGGATGAAAATTCCAGAGTTGTTGGTAAGTGCTTAATCGTTGGTTTTCTTTTGGATTGGTTAGTTTATTCAGGTTGCTAGTGATGTGATTGAGTGTTTTTGATGTATGAAAATGCATGGAAACGACCTCTGATTCTTGTATGAATCTCAGATGAATAGTATCAGGGGTTTGTTTCTTCATGTTCTTGATCATGTTGGTGTGGTTATTCATGTTAATTGAGTGGTTGTGGTCAGTATTGATAGGAAGCGTGTTGATTATGTGCGGAAGTGATGTTGGGCTGGTAATGAGGGTATCTGAAGTACTGTGATTTGGTTGTTTAGATTGGATATGAGTTGGTTGTTTAGAGTGGATATGATTTGACGGTTTAGATTGGATAGGAGAATGTAGATGTGTGTGCAGCGTGAGAGGGTCCATAGGATTGCTTTCAATTCTTTTCCATTTTGATTCCTGAATTGGTTATGCTTAGTATGGCTGTATGGTTTGTGCTTGTTTAGGCGGTACCGGATCGATCAGTAGAGGCAAGGATATTGTTGGAGAACCATCGACGCAACGAGAGGTGGGAGTTTATGTTTCATTTGCATACACGTAACGTTTTGTTTCAGAATTAAAATATGATCAAATGTTTTGGTTTGAATGGAGGCAGGACCTGAATTGTGTTTAATCTAGAATCCTAATTTTCTTGCCATGTTTGAATGTATCATCTGTATGTTCAAAAGCTGAAGCATGCTGATTTGTTTGGTGTACATGAAATTTCATACGTGTTTTGCAACCTTCCATACGATATGATTTTTCATCTTCTTAGACATTTTTGCTATTGTGGTTGAATACTTCGAATATTATTTTGAGATGTTTGGCACCTGATTTATAAGATGGCAATGTTTAAATGCATGCTTGGAATATTTGATGAATTTTTAGATTTAATAACTCATACTTGATGAATTATGCTATGTGTTTATGCATTGTGTTCTGGAATTGACGGTTAATGCTGGATCCAGTTAGGTAAGCATATGGAGTCCTTATAGAGAGGACAGTTGCTTACCGTGGAGAGGTATGGTTGGATATATTTATGTATCTTGAGTGCTGTGTGCACTATGAATGAAGGGGAGTGCTGTGTGCACTATGAATGAAGGGGAGTGCTGTGTGCACTATGAATGAAAAGGCCGTGCAATTGCTTCGTATATATAGTACGACGTTATATACGTGTGCACAAAATTGAATGTGATCGCTTGTGTTTCTCCATTCAATTTTGGACAATGCTGATGGTGGGGTTTTGTTTATATATATGCTACAACTGAAAACCATCAGTAGGCTTTTAGGTAACCCTTTAGCGGGGGTTACGTGAAAGTGGTTTGTGTCCACCCCGTTATGTTTTGGGCATAGTAGCCAAGTATCAAAGTTGTTTTTACTTCTTTATGCATTTTGGTGTGTGCACTTATGATGTCTACATTGAAGAGTATGAATTGTACTGGTTTGAATAAATGTTTGATACTATGCTTTGGTTTTGTCTCCATTCCACCGTTTATGCTTTTGACGCGGTAACTTCCACTGAGGTCCTTGATCTCACTCCCCCTCTCTATTGTTTTGTTTCAGGACTAAGTTGTGAGAGTTAGCTGTTCAACTTCGAGGTTACTATCCCGGTATTGGTCGTAGGGCTGGACAAATGCACATGCACGTTTTTGGACTCAGCATCCTTCACATCTTCTTGTATATTTAAATACTAGTGTATTTTGCTATTGCTAGTGCATATGTATACAAGTCATGCTTGCATACTCTGATAGTTTTGATATATAATAAGTGATGTTGTTTTGAGTCTCTGGGGACCTGTGAGTGTGGACTCGAGGTGTTGCATGTGTGAGGCATGTGTGAGGCCGTATGACCTGTTGTATATGATCTGATATTTTTGTTGCATGTGTTTGTTACTCATACTCCGTTGTTTGTAGTTGTGCTGAGTACCAATTGATGCGTGCCATGTTTTAAACAAAAATATTCAAATGTTGTGTTTTCGGATAAGCCTTGTGTAGTTCTGCTTGGTCCACCAGTTGGGTCAATCGGGGCTGCACGGCGGTGAGACTCCCAGTTACCGGGAACGGGTCCTCACAAAATAATTTAAATTAAGTAAATTTAATTTTAATTGTATAGAGTAAATAAATCATTTTGAGAAAATTTAGTTTTTCTTAAGATTCAAATTAAAAAATCTTGAATCTGAACTAAAATCAGCTACAACTCAAAATAATTTATTGAGATCTATTAGACTTTACTTTACAAACCTAATTATAATAGATCCATTCCATATGACCCATTGGTACAGTGATATTAACCTTATGATTATAACATTAAATGCACATTGATATTATAATTTCCAGAAAATTTACTGGGCAAACTCTTTTAATAAAATCATCATTTCTTGATATTTTCAAGTAAATTAGAGAGGTCACATCGATACCACTTAAAATTTAATTTAATTTAATTTTTCTAGATAGAAAGTACTGACACAATATTTATTTAATTTAATAATCTAAATATAATTTGATTTAATTATTAATTAAATCATGTATTTGGACTGTAAATTATTCAGCCCAAATAAAATAAAAATATGTTTTCACCCATATTATTAGTAATCTAAAATTTGTATTTTTATTTAGCCTAAAATCTTATAGCCAAAAGAAATTAATAGATTAATGATTTTGTCAAAATTTTGACCAAAGCTCATCAAAATCAAAAATTTTATTTACTCAAAAAATTTAGAGGATCCAATTACTTTCGAGAGGTTTATATATCCTAAAGTACACATGATTAAATCTTTATTGGGCCCGAAAACTTTTAAGTGATCCAATAAGCACGAGGTCCACATCATTAAAATCTTTAATGAATTTGGTTTGGGACTAACCCAAAACCAAAAGACCCGCCCCGGCCTAGACTTATAATAAAAACTTAGGCCTAACAAAATGAAAGCCCAAAAATCAGTCCACGTTTATGATCGTATTCTTTTGCATGGACTGCAGCTGCCAACAACCAAAATGAAATCATAGAGTTTCATCATACACTCCAAAATACCACCAGCAGCCAACTAACAGTAGCCTATGTCATCAATAGCCTGTCATTGGGTTACTTTGGTTTGGCTTAACATTGCTATTCTTTTGATCTCTCATTAAGGATCAACATTCCATTTTCTTTTGACTCATCCTTCCACAATAGTAACATGTAATCTTCGAGCATGAGTTGGATCTATCTCAAGATTAATGTGGATCTTGACTCATGCTAAGCCCAAGAGTTTTTTCCCACTCGAATTCTCAATAATATTTACCTCACTGTTGGTTCACCTTGTTTCATTCTACTTGATTCTTCACCTAGAAGCTTATAACTAACGATAGCCATAGTGAGGTTTCCTTTCGGAGATGAGTTACTAAAAGTAACCCCAAACATATCCCAACTTTTCGACAAGGAACTAAGAAGTAGAAGGGCTTGCAATTCATCATCAATCTTTATATCAATTTTTGTTAACTGATTTATGAGCCCCTTGAAATTATTCAAGTGCTGAATTATACTGTGGTCATCCTTATACTCCAATTTTACCAACCGTCGAACTAGATTACCTTTGTTATGAGACATTTTCATTTAAATCATGGACTCAAGTTTTGTCCATAATTCATAAGCATTCATGTAATTAGAAATATGCTCGAAGAGGGTTTTATCAATGTACTTACAAATCATAGCAACTGTGAGGATCCACTCCCGTTAAATGAGACCCTCACTGTTGTGCAGTCCCGATCGACCCAATACATGGATCAACCAAAACCCCAAAAATACATACCAATTTGAATTTTTCCTTTCAAAAGGAGCATAGCATGTTACATAATACACTCGGCACAAAAACAATATCGGATTATGCAAACTCATACAGCGGAAGTCTTACATCACATACAACAAGCCACATGGCTTCAAACATGCACACTGAGACCATACACACAAGACCACATGGGTCCATAAAAAATTCTCAAAGGCACGCATCTCATAACACAAACAGGAAACCTGAGTTATACATATAAAGTATCAAATCTGGAAAATAAGCACACAATGGGTCCATAGCAAACAACGTAATCTAAAACAAGTGTGCACGTCTTTAGAGTATGAAAATGATAAAACATGAAACACGCCGAGTTTCCAATACATGCAAGTGCAATAGTTCAGCCCTAAGACCAACACCAGGAAAACACAACCTTTAAGACGTACGACTATGGCAAACGATCTAGCTTTGAAAAATATCAACAAGAGGGGGTAAGATCATAGACCTTAGTGGAAGTTACAGCATCATAACCATATATGGTGGAACAGAGGCAGACGGAAAATCAATCATAAAATATTTATTTAAATCATTGTTATCATCCATGTGAACTAAGCATGTACTCAATGTGTTTCATCAGCAAGTATCCGTAATGCAAGAATTATAAAACACAATGCAATAATGACCAGCCCAATAGGTTTTATAAACTCACAACACACAATATCACGGGCTACTATGCCCCCAAAACCTATCGAGATGGATTACAAAGCACTTTCAAAATCTTTCATGCTAAAGGGAAACCGAAAGCCCACTGGCAGTTAGTTTTTCATTTACAAAATACGTATAAATCCCCTACTGCTAATGTTATTGGAAACTGAGTGGAGAAATCACACTATCGCACTCAATCACATTCCATAAATATATAAAAACACATAGCCTACTAAGTGATAGTCAACATCAGGCACACATATATAATCCATCCTTGCAACAACCATAGGTAAGAAATATTTCCCTCTACTGGGATTCATGTACTTACCATGTTTGGCCAAACATTAATCATCAATTCTAAGGTGTTCCTAAGAACACACGTATATAGTTTTTACTTGAAAAGCCAACAATGCATGACATGCAACCCATCACGAAAGGGGCACTCATATGGGATTGGTTAGGGTGTGAGTTGGTGTTCATTTGGTATTGGATAGGTTTAGGTGTCCCAAAATGAAGTACACGGGTAGCAGGAAGGGTACATGGGACACTATAATAGGTACGGGGGTCGCTAGAATAGGTACGATAGCGTGTGGAATTGAAATAAGGGGGGAAGACAAAGCAATACACGACATGAAGTACACAGCCAGAAAAGACCCGAACGAAATATTTTAAAAGTTTGATATGGCCCCAGTGAGTCAAAACATGCTTTAAAACCAATAAACATCAAAATGGGTTTTTAAAATTAATAAATATAAAAAACGGGTTAAAATAATTGATTGAGCTCAAAATTGGGTAATTGAGCCCAAAAAATAATTAATGGGCTAAAAAAAGGTTTTTTTCGCTCAAAGGCCCACAATCACTCAAAACGGACCCGAAATCAGCCAATTTGATTTCCACTTACTCAAACCTCGACACTCGACCTAGTACACTCACTAAAACACCTAGACGCACACCTAGGTTTTTCTATGACTTTGTCCATCCTAGAGGTCAACTTTTGGGTCAAGGGTCAACTCTCGCTAAATGGTCTCGCTGACTAGGAACTCGGAGGGATGAGGTCTCACATCCTTCCATTCTTACAAGAATTTCGTCCTCGAAATTCACTTACCTTGTGACACAAAAAACTGTGGGTACTGCTCTTTCATAGATTGTTCGGTCTCCCAATTCATCTCCTCATATCTGTCACTGCACCAAACTACCTTGACCATCGGAATATTACGAAACCAAAGCTGTTTTACTACTTTATCCACAATCATAACTGGTTGAGTCATGTAGGATAAATTGTTGGCTATCTCCATCGGTGGTGTCTCCAACATGTGAGAGGCATCCCTAATGTATATCCTGAACACTAAAACATAGAATACATTACAGATCCTTTGCAAAGTCAGTGGCAAGTCAAGTCTGTACGCCACTGGTCCAATCTTCTCGGTGATAACCTACGAACCGATGTACCTCGGTGCCAACATGCCACACTACTAAAATTGAATCACATCTTTTTCCAAAGTGCAACCTTAAAAAATACCATATCTCCAACCTCAAACTCAAGGTCTCGTTGGCAGTTATTTGCATAATTCTTCTATCTATCCTGAGATGTCGTCAACCTCTGTTTGATCAATGCCAACTACTCTGTCGCCTACTCAATCATCTCGAAACTGTCAAACTTTCTCTTGCCTACCTTATCCTAACATAGAGGTGTAAAACACTATCTACCATACAAGGCCTTGTACAATGCCATACCGATGGAAACCTGAAAACTATTGTGGTAAGCAAACTCAGCTAACAGTAGGCATCGATCCCATATAGTCTACCTATCCAACTCACAAGCATGGAGCATATCCTCCAAGATCATAATCGCTCTCTCTGACTATCCATCCATCTGATAGTGGAATGATATGCTGAAATTCAACCTGGTGCACAATACACTATGAAGCTTCACCAAAAATATGGATGTGAACGTCGGATCTCAATCTGACACGATGGATACTCTGATGGGGAAGAAGTGTGCAGACTTGGTCAGCCTGTCCACTATCACCCACACCGTGTCATAACCTCGCTGAGATATCGGCAATCCAACCACAAAGTATATTGTCATTTGTTCCCATTTCCACTCCAGAATGGGTAGTGACTGAAGTAGTCCTGCAGGTCTCTGATGCTTTACTTTGACCGATTAACACACCAAACACCTAGCCACGAACTTTGCAATGTGCCTCTTCATCCCAGACCGCCAATACTGCTCTCGCAAGTCTCAGTACATCTTGGTACTGCCAGGGTGAATCGAAAATGTCGAGCTGTGTGCCTTAGTCAAAATTAGTTGTCTCAACTCCTCATCACTGGGAATGCACACTCGGCCTCGAAAGGTCAAAATATCATCATATCTAACTCAGTACTCGTTGACCGTATTATCACCATTTCCATCACCCTCTATCTGCTGTCTCACTCGGACTAACACTGAATCCTCAAGCTACTTTGCCCCGAATCTCTTCTAGCAAAGATGGCTTGACAACAAGCTGTGCAATCAAGGCTCCGGACTCATCACTGTCAAGCTGCACTCTAGATGCTCTCAAACACATCAGCATCAGTATGTACTCCACTCGGACGTATGTTAAGGAAGATGATGTCTTCCTATTCCATCCATTGGAAACTACATTCGCCTTGCCCAGATGGTAGACTATCCCCAGATTATAATCCTTGATCAACTTTAGCTATCCTCTTTGTCTCAAATTCAACTCCTTCTAGATGAGGAGGTATTTCAAACTCTTGTAGTCAGTCTAGACTCTACATGTCTCACCATACAAGTAAATGCCACCAAATCTTCAATGCGAACACTACTATCGCCAAATCTAAGTCATGAGTCGGGTAGCTGCTCTTATGTGGCTGCAACTATCTAGATGTATATACTACAACCTTTCCTTCTTGCATCAACACACATCCCAGTTCCATATTCAAAGGATTGTTGAATACCACATAACCTTTTCCAACGACTGGCAAGGTAAGAACCAGAGCTGATACCAATCTAGACTTTAGCTCTTGAAAGCTCTACTCACACTTCTCGGTCCACACAAATGGAACACCCTTGCATCTCAACCGTGTCAAAGGGCCTGCCAACACTGAGAGGTTCTCCATGAACCTCCTATAGTAGCTTGCCAAACCAAAGAATCTACAAATCTCTTTGACACTGTGGGGCTATTCCCAAGACACTACTGCCTCTATCTTCTTGGGTCCACTAGCACTCCTCAAGCTAATACCACGTGCCCCAAAAAGCTAACCTATCTGAGCCAAAACTCACACTTAGAAAACTTGGTATACAACTATCGAGCTCTAAGTATCTCTAACATTGTCCTCATATGCATTGTATGCTCCTCCTCTGATCTTGAGTAAATCAAAATGTCATCTACGAAGATGATGATGAACTGGTCCAATTACTCCAGAAACACTATGTCTATGAGATCCATAAACACTGCTTGGCATAAGCAAAAACTCGTAATGTTCATATCACGACCGGAAGGCTGTTTTCTAAATATTCGACTCCTCAACTCTTAACTGATGGTATCCCGATCTCAAATTAATCTTCGAGAATACCAATGCACCCTAAAGCTGATCAAATAAATCATCGATCCGTGGTAGTGGATATCGGTTCTTCACTGTGGCCAAGTTCAGCTACCTATAATCGATGCACAATCAGAGGGTGCCATCTTTCTTCATCACGAACAACACTAGTGCGACCTACGAAGATATACTGGCTCTGATGAATCCTTTGTCCACCAAATCCTCAAACTGAGTCTTCATCTCTTTCAGCTCCGTTGGTTCCATCCGATATGGTGGGATAGAGATAGGAGTTGTGCCCGGCAATAGCTCAATCTCGAACTCAATCTCTCGCTTCGATGGTAAACTTATCACATCATTTGGGAAAACATCTGGCTACTCTCTCACCACTGGTATATTGTTCAACTTTGGAGACTAGACTATCACATCTCTAATATGTGCTAAGAAGTTGTGTAACCCTTGCTAATCATACATCTGGCACTCAACCAAGAGATCACGAAAGTTGGTGTCACTTATCTATCACCATCAAAACAAAACTCTCTATCATAAGCCAAACCGAACCATATGCTCTTCGTGAAGCAATCCATTTGTGCTCTGTATCCGGCCAAACAGTCCATACCCAAAATGACATCCAACTCTCTGATGTCCAACGAAATCAGATCAGCCTCAATCTCCACTGAACCTATCCTTAAAATACAACCCAAATAAACTTTGTTGCAAGCCAACAGCTCACCTAACAGAGTCAAAACCTCAATGGGTGGCTCTAAGGGTGACCACTCTCTATCGAGACTCCTAGCTACCATAGGACTAACAAACGACCTATTCGCTTTAGAGTCTAAAAACGATATCTGGACTGGCTACAGTCTTCGTGTCAACCAAAGTGAAAAAGAGTTTCTGGTGCCTCTGTTGATGTGACTGCTACAGCTGCTGGCTGTATTCTGACTACTAGAAGGCCTACCTATCTGTGTCCTCTGTGGTGCTCTAACTAATCTTTGCAAACCCATTTAACTGACTTCAGACCTTTGAGCAGCTGGAAGTGTAGGAATCCTCGACTATGAAGCACTTGGCCCGGCTGTTCTAGCCCCAGGACACTCTCTGGCCATATGCCCAAACTAATCACACTGATAGCATCTAAGTGGCTGCGGATAAAGAGGTGGGTGAAATTGTCTACAGTTCTAGCACCTGGGTGGCCCAGACGACCTACTCACCCTCTAAAAGGATCAAGCGGGCTACAAGTGTGTGGTCACTAAAGTGATCTCTTGAGACCTAGTCTGCACTGATAGGTAAGGACTAGCTATCCTACCCTTGAGCCTCTGCTCAAATCTGGAACTGCACCTGATCGGACCTTTGCTTGCTGAATTGTTCATGCGTTTCTGATTCTGACCTCTCTGTCCCAGAAAAAATCTCCTCTTCCTTCACAACATCCACCACTAAATCCTCAAACTCATTACACGTCTTCGAGCCCAAAACACCCCAGGCATCCCCATTGAGCCCATGCTCAAATCTGTTGTCCATCATGACACTAGTTCTGTATGTCTCAGGCACAAAGTGAGCTAGTGCCCGTAACTCGATCTCATACTCAGAAATTTTCTTATTCCTCTACCAGAGGTAATAAAATTCAGACCTCTTCTGATCCTAGAAGTATTAGGTATAGTACCTCCACTCAAAATCCTTCTCGATTTCCTCTCAAGTAAGCTGGCCTACATAACGGTCTCTCACCAAGCTCCACCAACTAGCTACATCCCTCTCCAACAGATGAAGAGCTAGTGTCATTTTGTCCTTAGCTGACAACCTCAAGTCTTGTGTAGTCAAAAAAACTTTCTCCTTTTAATTTTTTGCTGCAAACACGTCACTGATGCCATAGAAACTCTTGCACCCCAAATGTTTGGCCTCTTTTAGCAGTTTCGACACCTGTACTGGTAGGCTATCACCCTGAACCTTAGCCTACTGAACCTTTGGCTTAACCTGTACCTCTGGCTCTACTACAACCTGTGGCTGAGCTGGTGCCTACATCTGTGATTGCTGAACTGTTGCTGAACTACATCATCATCTGATGTATCTGACCCAAGGTGGTCTGAATCGTGGCAATCGTGGAAAACACCTACAGCAATGCCTAATCCTGAAATGCTGGAGCTTCCTGAGCTGGCTATACCTCTGGTGCACCCTATGGCTGACCCACATCTACTACTAGCCCTGATTGCCCTCGGGCATCTGAACTCTCATCTAGTTCTTTGATCTGAACCTGGCCTTCTCAGCCACCACGACCTCTACCACTGGCCATTTCTAATAACTAGACACAGAGTTGTAGATATAAGCCTAAAGACAACAAGACCTCTAAAAAACTCTATGCTTGACTATTCATATGCAGTGAATGTGATGCATTTGTAGAACATGCTATTTTAAAATAATTTTGTACTCAATGCACACATAAATAACCATGCTCTGCTACCAATTCTGTTTATTGGCTTTCTGGTTTAGTAGCTCCCACTAAGTATCGTTCTTTCCTTCTACCTTAATCTTTATAGATAATGGGTTCATGCAAATCTTTACAGTATATATGGTCCTCCATCATCTACTTCCAATACGAGTAATTATTGGTTGTGAGCTTGAACATGTCTCCCTCATAAGAGACGTTATTCTCCATCTTGAACTACATGAGCTATTGACAACTCCAGATGAACCTCTCTATGCTACCACTATTGGGAAACCTCATTCTTTCTTGCTACGTGAAGTTAAGATAGACACTTAGGAATTAAAGATACTAATAAAAGCACAAGGGTTTATAATTCTCTAATATAGAGATTCTTCCACTATACAAAAGAATAGTACGATGACAAGAATGTGTTTACAAAATTGACTCACTATATTGGCTTACTCAAGCTTGAGGATAGAGACTTCCTACGCTATCTCTCTTTTCTCTCAAAGAGACTCTCTAACTCTCAAACTATGGTGGCTTCTCTCAAGCTTGACAATAGAGACTTTCCAAACTATTTCTCTTCTCTTTCAAAGAGGCTCTCTAACTCTCACGCTATTGTGGCTTCTCTCAAGCTTGAGGATAGAGACTTCCCCCAAGTTATTTTTCATCTCTCTCAGAGGTTCTCTAACACTCACACTATGGTGGCTTCTCTAATTGGATTTTTGGAGTTGCTAGGAGTGAAGGCTCCTACTTCTATTTATACTACTCTACCTTCATAATGAATAATGGAAATTACTTGTATCCAAGGATAGAGATTAATTCTCTAGAATGCTCTAAACATTCTAGGAATCTCTATACTAATCCAGTCCATTCTATATTTTATCATACTCATCTGTAAGGTTCTTGAAAGATTTCACATATTTCTAGAGGATGTCAGAGGGTTTCACATTCTTCTACAAACTTATAGAAAGTTTTGCATTTCTTTAGAGTTCTCAGAAATATTCTACACTTCTCTAGAAAACTCTAGAATTTTCTAGAACCTCCAAATTAAGGAGGGATCCCAACAATAGTTTTTTCCAAATTTTCTTTTTTATTAATTATATTTTGTTGTGATTCATATGTGGATTTGTAATATTAGGTATGGACTTCGTAATTTTTTTGGATGAATTTGTGTCATTTGTATTTTAGATAATCAGGAATAAACGCTGTTGCACCATATAATCCTACCCAAAGATAGGCTTAACATATAACTAAACATCTAGGAACCTGAATACTACAGTTCATGCAAACTTTCTCTTCCATGGTGTAAGGGCTCTAAACATATATTACTAAGAGCTAAACTTGACTTTTAAATCTGTATTTATAACCTGGAAACTAGCCACATAAGATCTAAATTCATGGCTGGATATCTACATATAGTCGACATAATAGCATCTTGCTAGCCTCACCTTACCATTTCAATTCTTTGCTTCCTATTTTCTTTTACAGTTTCTGATGGGTTTATGATATTGCTCCATATGTTTGCTCCATATCCATAGTACCATATAGTAGTTTGGTTTTAATACAAGCACTCACTCCTCTAATGAGATGATATTGCTCTTGAATTCAGGCTTTTTTATTTAATGTGCCACAGGGTTAGAATATAGCATGGATCATATTGATGTCCTCATGGAAATTAAATAACCTGTTTGCTTTCATGTCATTCTCTAAATTACTTTTGTATTTGATTCCTCTCTCCTGCCACTTTCTTTTTAGTGCAAAAATGAAACAGTTGTAGCCCTGATCTTTTTTTTTTTTTGAATAAATATCGATGTAATTAAGTAAGAAACGGTGAACTCTGTACAGGATATGTAATAAAGGGATTGCTATCCTGAGCTATCTAAGTGAAACTTCCGGATCCTGCACTATTATGCAGGATCCGGGATTTTCACATGCCAAAACCTTATCCAGCCAATAATGAAACAAAAACACCAGATGGTATGCTCTATCCCAAGCTGTCTAAATGGAACCGCCAGCTCCTGAACTGCTGAGCAGTATCCAAGACTTTCACCTGCCAAAACATCATCCAGCCAGTAACGAGACAAAATCACCTGTTGGTAAGACGTCCAAGCTATCTAGATGAACCTCCTGGAGATTGATCTTTGCCCAAGAGAAACCATGCCGCATACCGTTATAGAACAAATCATCTGCCCTGCTCACACCTCCTTTGAACACGCGATTATTACGACCCAGCCATATACTCCACGCACAAGAATAGAGCAGTACATACCAAAGTCCGCGGTAACGCGCAGGGACATGAAATCCGTCCCATTGTTGGAACAGGGCATACACAGTGCGAGGTTGAACCTATTGGAAGCCCCAGCGCTTGAAAACCAATGACCAACATTCCCACGCGATCCGGCAATCTAAAAGAATGTGAGTACTGTCTTCTTCTATTCGTCCGCAAGCCTCACACAATTGGTCTGACCCTTGAATAAGGCCTATCCGACTTAAATATCCCTTGGCCGGAAGTCTTCCCCAACACGCTATCCACATGAATGCCTGCCATTTGGGAGCCCCCGGCTGACTCCACACGTTTGGTATCACTCGCTCACTTACACCATCTGCACTCTCTACCAGAGACTGGTAGCAAGATCTGACTGAGAATGGATCACCTTGTGTCCCCCACTGAACAAGATCCTCCTCTTGAGAATTAGGCTGATGATCCTCCAAAATGCACATCAATCGTTGTACTTCTTGATCCTATAGCCCTGATCTTTTATAATACGGGATAGTTGTTACCACCTATTAGTACTCCTTATAGTGTGTGTTTGGCGGATCTCTTTCAATGCATTACGATATTACACTGTTCTACTACTTCTTTGCATTCTATTACAAAATATTTTTATTCATAAACATAATTATGTACTCATGTATCATGTATGAATTAAGCTCCGTTGGCATTGCAAATATGTGCAGTGATAACCCCAAAGTAGACCTTGATGCACCATTGGCCGATGAATTGATGGGCGTTTGTCAGAGAATGGGAGAAACAATTGCATTTCAGTATTGCGGCTCGGCTGCTCATAATAAGGTGATTCTTATATCTGATGCAACTGCTAGCATAGCGGCTCAGATGCACATTCTTTTGTCTTACATCCTCCTGTAGCTTTTGCACGTTCTTTCATCACTTTTACCAATATCTTGAGTCAGGGTTTCTAGTACTTTAGATTTGTGTAGAATCTATTTCTTGTTACGACATTACTCTCTGAGGTATAGTATCTTCCAAATTATCTAGTTGATGTCAAACAAGGATAGCAGAAACTACAGGACAAATAAACAAGGCTAAAGATTGAATAAGTTTGAATGGGTGAACAAGAGAGAGAAGTTTAGGATCTATAGAAAAGTGGCAGTTGTTTTGTGAACTGGCCATAATAGTCCATTGATAATATCCTATTATGCATAAGTTGTAGTTTATTTATCTACTCATATTCTGTTACGAGAGGAAAAGGCCCAAAGATGAGAAGCCAAGTTTAATTACACATGGCGACACAGCAGCAAACAACGAATACTCCTACAACAAGACGCAGTCTGCCCACTATACTCCCACCATCAAAGTTAGCAGATTATGTGTGAGCATGATAGAATCATGTTAATAATAGTTATGATTATTGTATTTTGTTATCCTCAAACTGGTATTTAAAGAAAGGAAAGTAAACATAAGAGGAAGGGTAGAAAGTGTAACATTTTGTTCCTTAACATAACATTGGTGCTTTCATAGAAAGTGTCGATGCTAAACGGCTGAAGAAACCATGACTACACGGACAAGACTCTTGAGGAAACTCTCGCTAAAGTCTCCCAAGATCTACAGGCGATCAGCTTCAAGGTTTCTACTGACCTTCAAGGTATGGTTGCTTTTATGAAAAACCACTCCGAGGATCTCTCTTGAACAATGGCTACTACAGATTGACTATAAAAGTCTCACGAGGCACTAGTGCAATCACTAGTTTGGATATAGAATCAAACTACTTCCCCAGCACCATTGATTCCATTACCAATATTGTCCCCTCAACAGGCTTCGTCATCTTCTGCTGCTTTGGGAAGTTCCATTGCCATTGATGGTTCTAGCACCATCAACATCTGGATTCCAGAGCTAGAAATACCTTTATTTTCAAGGGAAAATACTACAGACTAGCTTTTCCAGATTGAGCATGATTTTATGTTTCGTTACACTCTGGAGGCTGCTTTCTACATGACGGGTGATGCCCTTTAGTGGTATTAATGGCTTTAAGTCACTAATCAACTCTCTACATGGGAGCAGTTTTCACTTGACATCGAGAACAGGTTCAGACCATCCCATTATGCAAACCATGAAGCTCTTCTCTTTAAGTTACAGCAGCATCTCTTTGTTACTGATTACATGCAACACTCATACTCATTGCTTATCTGCTGATAACATGTTAAATAGTTTCATATCTGGTTTACAAGATCCCATTAAACGTGAGATCTTTCTACTTAACTCAACAATGTTAAAGGAAACTGTTGATATGGCTAAATTGATTGAAGAGTAAGTTTATCCTCAGCGATGGGCAACATCACCATCTTGGTCTGCACTGGTGGCACATCCATCTTCGTCCCCTTATGTAATGAAGCTTGCATTTCCAGTTGCTCCACTGGCGGCTGTGGGTCCTTCATCCTCGAAGGTACCCGTTAAAAGCTTAACTCCTATGGAAATGGAAGAGTGACAAAGAGTTGGTATTTTAGTTGTGATGAAAAATTTTATCTTGGTCACAAGTGCAAGCGAGTGCAATTCCATTGTCTAATAATAGATGAAAGTGATGGGGATGCACCTACTGAATATGTTGTTGTGGTAGATGATCTATCTTTATCATATCTAGAGAAGACTTATGTTCTATTAAAGACCAACAAGACGGAGGCTTCACCATCAATCTCTTTACGTGCACCAGAGGGATTTACAAAGCTAGCCACATCACAGGTACGGGGATCCATTGCAGGTTATGAGGTGATTATTTTGATTGATAGAGGGTCAACTCATAATTTTATACAAACACATGCTGTCACCTTCCTCAAGCTTCCTATTCAATAGTCTTGCTTTTTGAGTGTTACAGTTGGTCATGGAAATACATTGGACTGTGGAGGTATGTGTGTTGATGTTCCATTATTAATGGCTCATCATTTATTTCATATTGACTTGTTCATCCTTCCTATTTATGGCACGGATGTGGTTTTGGGTATTCAATGGTTATCTGAAATGAGCTCTATTTTATTTAATTATAAAGAATTGTGGATGAGTTTTAATTTTGGTGGTGAAAAAGTATTGATATATGTGATAAATGAGGGGGACATGGGGCACAATTGAGAAGAGGCCAACAAACTCACTCTTTTTCAATGTGTTACTATTTGCTTGTTGAGCAAGTTGCACCATTGGGGCCCAATATATCAACAAATGATGCACTACATGAGATAAGGAAAGCCATCAGAGTAGTTTTTATGAAATTTGCTCTTATTTGTCAGGCCCATAACACATCCCATCGCATTTCACTACAACCAGGATCAATTCCTATATCGATGAGACCATACTGTTAGCCACACTTCCAAAAAAGAGAAATATAAAAATCGGTGCAGCAAATGTTATCTAATGGAATTATACAACATAGCACTAGCCCCTTTTCTTCCTCAGTTATACTGGTAAAGAAAAAGGATGAATCATGATGATTTTTTGTTGATTATACAGTTTTAAACTCTATTACAATCAAAGACAAGTTTCCTATTATCACAGTTGACGAGTTGCTTGATGAGTTATATGGTATAACAATTTTCTCAAAATTAGATTTAAAAACAGACTATCACCAATTGTGGATACACCCGGATGATAAAAAAACAACTTTCTGTACTCATGAGGTCCACTATGAATTCTTAGTTCTTCCGTTTGGTCTCCCGAAGACTCCATCCTCCTTTCAAGGATAGATGAATATATAGCTTCTACCATTATTTAAATTGCATAAATGGAAGTATAGTTGCAGGCAATTTATGATCATGATCCACTCTTTATGAGTACTTTCTAGAAAGAATTGTTTAAATTGCAGGATATTTCTTTGGCCACCAGCTCTGCTTATCACCCCAAACAGATGGCCAAATGGAGGTTGTCAATTTCATTATATGGAAAATTACTTACACTATTACACAGCAGACAGACGTTACATGTTACTGGGCCAACCATCTATAGTGGGCTGAGTTCCACTGTAACATATCCTAGCACTCCAACATCCGGATGACTGCCTTCGATGCACTGTATAGATGACCACCACCAGCTCTGTCAGATGGAAGGATTTACAAACATAGGTGCACTGGATAAACATTTGCGGGAGCAGACAAAAGTTCTTGTGCCTTTGAGAAGCAATATGCAATGGGTGCAGGTTTGAATGAAATAGAGAGCCGACAAGCATCGAATTGATAAGGAATTTGCTGTGGGTGATTGGGTGTACATTAAACTACAACTATACAGACAAGATTCAATTACAGAAAGAAAAAAGACGAAGCTGTCTATTTTTTGGACCATTTCCAATTTCAGAACGTGTTGGCCCGATAGCTTACCAACTACTGCAAACCATCCATGATGTTGTTGCACATATAAAAGTTGCTTAGGAGGACCTTTTGCTACACAAATGCCATTGCCAAATTTGTTTTCGGATTACGTACCTGTAATCTCTCCCAAGCTCATATGGGGAAAACGCAAAATTGCTATAGCTGACAAATTTGTTCCCCAACTACTAATATAGTGACACTCTCAGACAGTTCAAGGAAACGCAAAAGGATATATTAGAGGAAAACTACAGTCACTTGAAATTCGCTATTACCTGGCAGGCTGGCAGTTTGGGAAGAGGAATGAGTGGACACGAGAAGCCACTTCCCTTTCAAACCCCAGAGTGTGAGAGAACAATAATTCTCTCGAACAGCTCCTCCATTAGCCGATATATATATAAAGGAAAAAAAACAGCAGCAATTATTAAACAGCCATAAGAATAGTAGGAAGACATCGGAAAGGAAAATTTTTTAAAGTAACAAATAGCATAGGGTATCCCAAAAGTTAAAAATCACGATGATTTTGGAGTTTTCGTGCCGAAAGCAATCCTGTAGAAAAGCTCAAAGACCCATAAATTAAGATGAAGATCTCAAGGATATGAGATTTTTTTTTTATTTAAAAAAAAAAAATCATACCACTCGCTCCGAACCCAAAGGAGTCATTGCCGTGAGTGCCTGCCAAATTAGGCGAGTTTATATTTTTAACAGATTAGGCCTAAATGGATAATGTTGTGAGAGACTACGTTTTTTAGTGGATTGACCCACAACCCAATCCAACCAAAATAGTTGACATTCCCTTGCTTGCAGCAACACAATTATTTACATGATATCCATTCAAGTATTTTTCTGTAACCAGTAGCATATGTTCATGTTATAGCGGCGTTCCTGTCTTTTGCAACTTGCAAATCCTCATCCTGAAAAGAAATGACGGGTCGTCTATCCGCTTTTTTAAAATCTCTCGCTGATGCAACAAAGGGGAAAAACTAACAAGACTTAGTAAATAAAAATAATAAAAGAAAACTAAATATACGAAATCAGGTTAGAGCTTCGTAACGCAAAATGAAAACAAAAGATGAAAGTGATTATCCAACGTACGTCTATGGTAATAACCTAAGGAAAAATCATAAGCTCTGCTATAAATTTCACTAATCACATATCAGTGAAATTTAGTAGGGTGGTTAGCAATAATTTCATGTAGACAATTAGTTTTATGTTATGTTTAGAAAATATGTTTTTATTTGTAATTTAATTTAATAAAATTTCACTAGGTTTAAAAAATTTTGAAGTAAATGAGATTTCTATTTATTATTTAACTATACTAAACCAAACATTTTTAATATGTTTTATCACGTAAATAAAAAAATATCTAAAAATATTCCATGAGAATCGAATATAATATTATATTAAAATATTATTCTCATAACCAAACAATATATATTTATTGTATATAATTATATAAATTCATATTTATATATCTAAAAGTCTTTTTTTTTAATTTGGAATTGGAGATCTCATGAATTACACCAATATATAATAATTTCGAGACTATGCCTTTCATTTGCATTTATATATCTAGACTTGTGGTAGGAGAATGTGGGTCCAAACAACAATATGTTACTTTACCTCGTCTGTGCTCATTCATTAATACTCAGTTGCTTGCAAGTATCACCTGCAATGCAAGTCATCTACGAACTAACTAACCATTGGAAAGCAAAATCCAACCCAAAAAAAGGCAGGAAAAAGGTTACATCAGTTGACGGAGTATATTGGGAAGGAAGCTTGAAGTGAAATACAAGTAATGTCAACCACCATTACTTTTCTTTTATCTAAAATTAACAAAACCTAATCATGTGAGATCGGTGCCCACCGATGAACCCAAAGATAAATCCATTGTTTTCTTTTATATTTTAAAATGAGAAATATCCACTGGTCTCTCAATAGATATCATTAGATGACAAGCAGGTGACAGCACATAATTTGTGCTAATATTATTGCTTTTGTTGGATACAATTTCGAGTTATATTTCTTAAATTTTTAACTTTATTATAAAATCTTGCGAGATGTGGAGATGTGTTGCAGGTTTGTTGCTTAAATGGACTCATCGAGGACATTGGGACTTTTATATATTTCCGGATCCATTTCCAGATATCTCGTACTTTGATGGCACACGTGTGACCTCCATGGATCGCGGAGCATCTGGAATTATCTCTGATTGCGCCTCCGAGATTCTCTCTTGACCTCTATCTTTACTCTTTTCTAGTTTGGAAATATTTGAAATTAATTAAGATTTTAATTTGAGGATCTTGCATCATTCCATTTTCTTGCCTTGACCTGTTACATTACATGTCCCAAGCCGCCGTCTTATTTGAATGAATTCCGTTTTTTATTCACCTTGCTTTGCCTGATCACATAAAGTGTTTTTCTATTGTTTCTTGTCGACCGAATAAACTATATTCTTACTATAAAAATCAGTGAAGAATAGCCTGTTTTGTGATTGACACACCTGTTGAATAACAGTGGAACAAACTAGGAAAAATGCATTTGATAAGTGAAACACAAGAGAATGACGAGGGTCGCCAAGTATACGTTATACCTTTCGTCACTCAAACATTCTATTTTATACAACTACCAGAGCCTTACGGTAATACATATTACCGCATTTGGAGGTTATATCGGGGGCATGATGTACCCATGAGACACCCACAATTATAGTCCGACACTGAACTTAATCCTTCTAGCTAGTGGATTTGATTCTACTTATTTTATACTACCTTATCATCTAAGTGGACAATTTGAATGATCATCGTTGTCACATCAAATTTGGGGCCGTTGTTGGAAAGATGACAAAACAGTATAAGCCGACTAAAGTTGTATGTCCAAATTTAATCGGACTGGTAAAATAGTCCCATTAGGTCCTAAGCTTGAGAGTCTACAAGGCTCTTCCAAAGGAAGTCTTAAAAACAAAAACAGGTGCTTTAGTTACATTATGGGTGTAAAGATGATGTGCATTACCGAATAATCGATTTATCAAATCTTATTTTATATGGATTCATGTGGAAGTGCGAGATCATTCTCAATAACAATAACTAATCTCCTCCACTGCATAGTAAGCACCATAGTATAGGTGGATCTAACTAATCTGAAAATTTTAAAGTGTTCAATTCCTAAAATCAAGGTTCAAACCTTAAACTTTGATTTAGGATGAATAACTCAAACTACTCAACCACACCCTTCGGGTTGGCCATCAAAGAATTGAGAGAGCAATTACGGCTGTCTCAGGAATTCATGAAGAAAACAGTAGATAAACACCACCAAGATATTTCTTATTAAGTGGGAAGACCCCAGGACTGACCTAGGAGATGGAGTTTCCGGTCAAGCTTGAAGAAATCATGGACTCTCGACACCAACCTGAAATCATGGAGTTTCCGGTCAATCTTGAAGAAATCTTATTAAGTGGGAACCAGTTAGCATCATATAACAGCAGTTTCTGTTTTTTTCCCTTTTGGACAAGATTTGTTGAAAGGGAGGGATAATTTATAGTGATAAGAGAAATATTGTTAGCTTTGATGGCAATCCGATTGGGGATAATCCTTTGTATATTTTAGAAGGAAGAAAGAAAATTTGATAATTACAACAGCTTTAGAAATATAAGGTTGAGGAGACTAACCTACCAACAGCCGGTGAATGTGGCTTGTTCTCGTATGAGACCTAACCTACCAACAGCCGTCCTTTTTAATCAACTTGTTTATGTACAAGTTTTCCCTTATTAGATGCCATCGATTGAAAGCTTTGTCGTCAAAACCATGTAAACCTGATAAAACTATTTTTTTGCATGACAAATATCCAAATGAAGATAAAAGTAATACGGTCTACCAAGTATTAACAATTTTTTTCTACTGAATAGTTATAGCTGAAAATAGAACTAAGAGCACTACCATAATGGAAAAAAATAGGAGAAGAATAACATTTGCCGTTACAGGGAATTACATCCAGGGAGAAGTGTGATGACAACACAGATGAATTTTGGTTCAGATTAAGGATGAGAAGGCTTACCCTTCAACTCCAGGTCGCAAAGGTGTACTTTCAGCCATCGCAAACGCTTCTGGTGCATTTTTCTGCTAACACAATACTATTAGGAGACTCTTAATAGACAATTAGCACATTCATTACAGAACATTACATGCCTTTTGTCACACCTGTAGGCCCAAGAGGGGTAGGCAGGGTGGCTGATCCCACATCGGATGGGAACTGGGTGGTCGTTGGACTTATAACCGTGGATGTTGCACATCTCATCAGACGCGTCTTTTGGGAAGAGAGTAATGACCCTGTGACAAGTGGTAGCCGAGCCTAACCGGGCCCTGTTCGGTGTCCACGCCTGTAGGCCTAGTGGGTTAGCCAGGTTGGCCCAAGTCAACGACGAGGGCGTCGTTGGGCTTGGTGGGGAGAGTATGTCACGCCTGTAGGCCCAGTGGGGTAGGCAGGTTAGCCCAAGTCAATGACGAGGACGTCGTTGGGCTTGGTGGGGAGAGTATGTCACGCTTGTAGGCCCAATGGGGTAGGCAGGTTGGCCCAAGTCAACGACGAGGGTGTCGTTGGGCTTGGTGGGAAGAGTATGTCACGCCTGTAGGCTCAGTGGGGTAGGCAGGTTAGCCCAAGTCAATGACGAGGACATCGTTGGGCTTGGTGGGGAGAGTATGTCACGCCTGTAGGCCCAATGGGATAGGCAGGTTGGCCCAAGTCAACGACGAGGACGTCGTTGGGCTTGGTGGGGAGAGTATGTCGCGCCTGTAGGCCTAGTGGGGTAGGCAGGTTGGCCCAAGTCAACGACGAGGGCGTCGTTGGGCTTGGTGGGGAGAGTATGTCACGCCTGTAGGCCCAAGAGGGATAGGTAGGTTGGCCCAAGAGGGATAGGTAGGTTGGCCCAAGTCAACGACGAGGGCGTCGTTGGGCTTGGTGGGGAGAGTATGTCACGCCTGTAGGCCCAAGAGGGATAGGCAGAGTGGCTGATCCCACATCGGATGGGAACTGGGTGGTCGTTGGGCTTATAAGCGTGGGTGTCGTTGAGCTTGGTGGGGAGAGTATGTCACGCCTGTAAGCCCAAGAGGGGTAGGCAGGGTGGCTGATCCCACATCGGATGGGAACTGGGTGGTCGTTGGGCTTATAAGCATGGGTGTCGTTGGGCTTCGTGGGGAGAGTATGTCAGATCTGTAAGCCCAAGAGGGGTAGGCAGGGTGGCTGATCCCACATCGGATGGGAACTGGGTGGTCGTTGGGCTTATAAGCGTGGGTGCTGCACATACCACAGACTCGTCTTTTGGGAAGAGAGTAATGACCCCTTTTCATCTTTTCATGCAAAACATCTTTTACAAATGCACCTCCTTTATCACTTGTTGGCAAAGAACTTGGCCAAACCAATCTAAAAAAAACAGCAAGTGTAAACTACAGTACAAAGTGCGAATAAAAAGAATAGAACTAATAGAAGAAAACTAGAGGATCAGATAACAATCATGATTCTAGAGAAGGAAAATAGAAGAATTGTTCACCCGGTTATAAAACGAAACCAGCATCTTTTCCTCATCACCGCCGGTCCTCCTGAAAATACAAATATTGGCAAATGTCTAATTTTATGCATGATTTTAACAAATATACTACTTACTCTAAAATGTCTAAATACACTCTAGCGGGTGCAAGCAAGTAACTCAAAAAACAAAGAAGAAAAAAAAATTGATGTCTTCAAACTAACAAAAAACAAGTTAATGACAGTGGTTCGGCACCTCATAACAAAAAACAAGTTAATGACAGGTTTACTCCAATTGGCACAGTCGAGTCCAAGCTGTTTAAAAGCTGATCACATAGAAATTTTAAAAAAATTACAATAAATAAATAAATACATTTATAACTAGAAAACAAATCTTGACTGGTTTCAGGTTTAAGGAATTGCAGCCCGGACCGACATTGAAGGACTGGAGATTTCTCAATTTACATGCATCTATGAGTACCCTGAAACAGAGGACATGAAAAACAAAATAACAAGCCAAAAGGAAACGGCAATGTTTAGCACCATTTGTAAATGAAAAAAAAGAAAGAAAAGAATGGTACCTATCAACTTGGAAAAGCACAGCAAGTTCAGGACTTGGATTTTGTTCAGTCGAGGTGAATGATGAGCAGAAAGTAGTGAATCCATTCGCAGCAGAGCATCTTCGCTGAAAGTTGAAGTTACCCTGGATAGCGGAGGAAAATGATGTGCCTGGAAAGAAAGTGTGGCGGTTAGTTCTTCTGCAACTGCTGGCTCAGTATCGTGGGGGTAGGGATTGGTTGTATAATTTTTTATGGCCGTTTGTAGCGCTTGAAAAAATGGAGTGAATCTAGAATTTAACACGAAGCTGATTCCATCGCGGGTGCCTACGGACTTTTTCTACTTTTCCTTCTTTTCATTAGCTCCTCGTTTCTATACCGGTTGGTGCTTATGTTAACGGACTGTTGTACCCCTGATATGCTTTTGTCCCTTTCTTTCAGAGTTGGAGAGCAATCAAAAGGAAAGCCCAAGACGAGTCAGGCCATTTTTTTAAAGCCCAGTTAAGACAAGTGGGCCCAAAGCATGGATTTCTTTTGGTTTGTGAACGCAAGTTGCCTGAAAATCTCAGCCGTGGTTAACTCTCATCCACATTCCAACTTCTAGATTTCTCGGTAGCTTTCAACCTGTAGAATTTTGTACGGCTCCCCAATTTGTTTTAAAAATAAATGGAAAATCCTTTTATCAGCCACAATTTAGGCATAATCCCTAACTCGATCCAGCAGCAATTATTGCAAATGATACACCTTAACAAATGTTTAGTCTCAATTAAATCATGATTAGAAAATTGTTGTAAAAATCAGATTAAATTTTTTATTTAAATATAATTTATTATTTACCCTATCCTTTTTTTCCTTCCGAATGTTGCTTACGCGTCATTCTCTCATCCATCTTGCATATAAATATAAATATTACTATGGAGAATAGGAAGAAACAATTTTTATAGGCATGCTATCGCCATCTGTTTCTATAACTAACCAAAACACGTCACAAGCAAAATGCTCCAGAAATTAACCGTCTCCACCACCACCTCCACCAGCTTCGCCACTTCACCCCTCCTCATCTCCTCATCCTCCTCTTTCCTCTATAGTATCTCCTTTTCCGTCCCAAAACTACCCATCAGAAAACAATCCGTTATCTCCTTCACCTACCGCTACCAGCCCCCTATGAAAATCTTCAACAGGCTCGGCTTTGGTTCCGCACGGTCTCCCGCCATCACGGACTCTACGATCCCCCCAAGGCCCAGACGAAGACGTTCTGGCTCCAGGGCAGCAGTTCGCGCAGTTCGGTGCGGGCTGTTTCTGGGGCATCGAATTGGCGTATCAGAAAGTGCCGGGTGTCACCAAGACGGAAGTCGGGTACACCCAGGGCTTGCTGCATGATCCCAGCTACGAAGACGTGTGTTCTGGGAGTACTAATCATAATGAGGTGGTTAGGGTTCAGTATGATCCCAATGAGTGTAGCTTTGATACTCTGCTTGATGTTTTCTGGGATAAGCACGATCCTACTGCTTTTTTTTTTTGACAGAAAGATGAATATATTACTTCGATCAAAACAGTTCAAGTACACCCCTGTTTGAAACACATTCAAGTACACCCTTGTTTGAAACACGAGCAACTTGATAACACCTACAGCGCATAGCTTAACACAAAATCTAACATATTTATGAATATCTAAGCTGCATAATAACTGCTACCAAGCATCTTAAATATTCACAGTATCACTATACCGAAACCAAGCATCTTAGCTATTCACAATATCACACTGTCATTCAACTACCTGACACCAATCTTCAATAGCGAACAACTCAAATCCTGTGTATCCCTTTACATCTTTGTTGACTCTTGCCCATTCCAAACCCCGTAGAAAACCTTCCACCGCAATATCCTTTGGACTTTTAACTTTGTTCCTGAAAATTCTACTATTTCTAGCAGTCCATAAACTCCACAGCCCCGCTAGTAGCATACAGTCCCATGCCTGATTTCTTTTCTTACCCGGATTTAAGCCCCCCATTGTCGTATCACGTCGCTCACCGACCCTAGAAAAGGTCCTTGCACCCCCATCGTCTCATCACTTCTGTCCAGCAAGTCCACGCCACCCGGCATGTGACTAATATGTGATCTGCACTATCTTCCACCAGGTTGCAACCATCACACGTCCTCTCATCCTCACGAATGAGTCGTAGGTTGTACAATCTGCCTTTTGAAGAGATACGGTTTTGACATGCCAACCAGGTAAAGGCACTGCTTTTAGGAGTGCCAGGGAGCTTCCAAACATCCGGAATATCATTATCATCTCCCTCTGCAATCGCATCCTCCAATGTGCTTGAAACGCTACTCACGGATAGGTCCTCCGCTCCGTCTGCCCAAACCAGCCTATGACAGATGTCCTAAATAGGCTTGTTACCCTCCAGGAACACTTTCAACCTTTCACTAGCTTCAGTTTCCCATACAAACAAGTTTCTTCTCCACGTAAAAATCCAGTTCCACCTTCCATCCTCCCAACTACCCATTTGCTCCACCCGTGCTCTTTTGTGCAGTGACAATTCAAAAAGCCGTGGAAACTTCATCCCTAGGGTATCACTACCCGTCCAAACTTCCGACCAGAAATCAATCGCGTTGCCTTTTCCCAGCTTCCACTTCAAATTTTCACGGACAGCATCGACTGCCTTGTGATCCCCATTGATACACTGCTCTATTCCTTTCCAGACCAATGACACATTACGACTATCAAACTTCAGCCCCTCTCCACTGATTGTTGGATTCTATAAATCCTTCACAATCTGAACCAATATAGAGTCCTCTTCGGTGAATAGCCTCCAGCACCATTTCACCAGGAGAGCTCTGTTTCTTATCTCCACACTCCCCAGTCCTGCTCCCCCCCCCCTTCTCTATTTTCCTACATGTTCTACTCCACTTGACGTTGTGCAGACACCTTCTGTCTACCGTGCCTTTCCACACGAATCTCTTGGCTAGCCCTTCCAACTCTTTCGTCACTCTCCCTGGTATTCTAAACATCGATATATAGAATAGCGGGATGCTGTTCAGCACTGATTTCACTAAGGTGATCCTTCCACCCATGGACAATAATCGCCCTTGCCAGCCTGCGAGTCTCCTTCTGAAATTGCTTATCACCCCTTCCCAAGTCTTGTACTTCCCAGGATTTGCTCCAAGTGGCATCCCCAAGTATTTGATTGGGAACTTTTCTGATCTGCATTGTAACCTTTCTGCCATGCGTTCCACATTCACTTGAGAGTGATTGATTCCTATCAACGCACTCTTGTGATAGTTGACTCTCAATCCTATGATTAGAGCAAAACATCTCAGCACTCTTTTCATATTCCGCAACTCCTCTTCCCCATCGGCACTAAATAATATAACGTCATATGCATATTGGTGCGTTAATGAACTCCTGCCAACCGTGATTCCTTTTAGAAGACCAACTGCCTCTGCCTTGTCTAACATTCTCGATAGGCACTCTGCAACTTTATCAAATAACAATGAAGACATAGGGTCACCTTGTCTCAGTCCCCTTCTCATTTCAAAGGACTCCGTAAGAGCCCCATTCACTAGGACCGTGACTTTGGCTGTTCCCGTACACTGTTCTACCCATCTTTTCCATCTATGTGGGAACCCCATAGCCTCCATAATCTCAACCATAGCACCCCAACACACCGTATCGTATGCTTTTCTGAAATCATGCCTCGGACACCACCCTTTTCTTTTTTCAGCCTTGACTACGTGAATTACCTCCGAAGCTATCATCACTGACTCTACCAGTTGTCTTCCTTCGATGAAGCCAGATTGTGTCTTTGAGATCAACGGGGAAACAATTCTGCTTAGCCTACTTACCAAAATCTTAGCTATCATTTTGTAAATACCGTTCACCAAGCTGATAGGTCTGAAATTTCCTAATCTAGTTGTTCCATCTACCTTCGGGATTAACACCATGAAGAAATTGTTCACTCCCTGTGGAAGCCTGCCGCTCTTGTAGAACTCCTCCACAAGGCCTTCTATTTCCAGCTGCAGCATCGACCATGCCTTCTTGTAGAAGTAGAAGTTGAAACCGTCCGATCCCGGAGATTTGTGGCTTCCGCAATCCCACACGGCTTGTTTGATCTCATCCTTGTCCATTCTCGTTTCTAACTGCTCAGCCACACCTACTGCCAGTTTGTTGAAACTCAAGCCTCCAATACTCAGCCACTGTTCAGTATCCTCCTGGTACATGCACTTGCAAAACCTCTGAATCTCTCTTTTTATTTCTCCCGGGTCTGTAGAGAGTCTTCCGTCAATTGTAAGAGCCTTAATCTGGTTTACCATCCCCCTAGTGCTTGCGCAGACATGGAAAAACCTAGTATTCGAATCTCCCAGTCTCAACCACTGCACCCTGGACTTCTGTCTCCACATCAATTCCAGCTGAGTTTTGGTCCTCCATTTCGCTTCCAGCAGCCGCGAGTATCGCCTCACCTCCTCTTCGTTCATGCTATCCATCTCTGTTCTGGTGGAATCCATCCCTTTGATCTCCGCCAGAATCTTCTTCAAGGTATCCTCCGGATCCACCAGGTGATCCCTACTCCATCGCTTGAGTCCATGTTTGAGAAAATTCAGCTTGCGCACGAGGGCAAAACGCCCCGGAAACCGCTCTCCTGCTTCCATCCAATGTTCTTGTACCACTTGCAGGAAGTCTTTCTCATTCCACCAAGCATCCCAAGCTCTTACCGGTTTTGGTCCCCAATCTACGGGCTCCGACTTGATCATTATCGGCGCGTGATCTGATAAATTTTTACAACCCGCTGATAGGCAAAAATCCGGGTTGTCTACAATCCATTCCGCACTCACAATATCCCTGTCTATCCGTGATGCACATCTGGACGAAAACCAAGTGTATCGGCTTCCATTCAGTGGGAGATCTACCAACCCCTCTTCGTCCACCATTCGTCTCAGATTTTCAGCACCTCTTCTATCAAAAATTCGCCCCGTCTTCTCCCAAGGAGACACTACTTCGTTAAAGTCGCTTATTAAGACCCATGGCTGTGCTCTATCTGCTTTAAACTCCAGGATGTCCTTCCATAAAGCTTCTCTTCCAGACACTGCATTAGGTACGTGTATACCCACACACCACAACTTGTACCCCGTAACCTTATCTCTGCACTCCAGCGCCATCCAACTATCAAAGCGATGCTGATTTTGTACCTCCACTTCTGATTTATCCCACAACACCAGCAACTCCTATGATCTTCCTTGTGCGTCACATGCGTACCACCCCACTGCTCCTCCAGGCCAGAGCCGCCTCACCCAGCTCTCCTCCATGCTTTCAATTTTTGTCTCAGCCAAGAAACATACTGCAAGGCTATTCATGCGCACTAAGTTCCGCACATCTCTACACTTCATACTACTCCTAATTCCTCTGACATTCCAAAACCGATGTTAAACATACTAGCTCATTACACCCCAACCGAAACATTAGATAGGCCCCAATACTTACCTACCTCTGCTACGTCCCCAATGTTCGTGTTCCTCCTCCACCATTTCCGCAATCTTCACTTTCATTTCCACTCTTGTCTTGAGAGGTCTCAATTCCAGTTTCTCCATAACCTCGATCGTGGCCTGTGTTTCTTTCACGATTTCATCCTCGTCTTCTCTTTGTATCAGGTCTTCTACCCCTCCCCTCCCCCATCGGACTCTAGCTCCCTTGACTGAGGGTGTGCTGAGTCAGGTATCGTACTAACCATGTCAGACTCACACGAGACTAGATTCCGTATACCTGCAGTCTCTCCCAACGTCCCGCTCGCACCTCTCTAAGCCGAGACCTTTGTTGTTCTTGCTCTAGCTGCCATGATTCTCTCATACACTCTTGCAAGAACTTCATCAGATCGAAAGCTACTTCTACTGGGACTGGTCCTTTTCTCCGCGTCACTATTCGCCCTGGAATCTTTTCCCTCCGATATCTCTCCTTCCAAACTTTGCCTTGGCTACTGCTCTAGTCTGTTGATGTACACAAGCTTACAGGCTTTAGGCTTCTTGGTGATACCCACAACTTCCTGGTTTATTCTTGCCTGGCCACGACTTCCTCCTGACTCCAGCCCACTTGTATCCCCATCCTGGGCCCCTCCTTCCCCTGAACTGCGTTCTGATTGCTCTTTTTCTTTGAACCCACTCATTAAATTTTCCTGTCCCCCTGGGCCTATTGCTCTCATCCCACAGGCATTCTCCGGGCCCAACCCACTCGACCTTATCACCCTCTTCTTGTCCCCAGATTTTCGGGTTTTTTATTAATTTGTGAGCTAACTTACACTCTTTTGATTGAATGTTGTCTTGTGTTTCTACTCTCAAGTGATGGTTCTTTGTGTGATTTGGCTCAGAACTCGATAGACCCTACTACTCTAACTTGATAGATTCCTTGATGGTTTGGCATGTGTTATCTTCTTTGTTATGTCTCAAAGTTTGGCTCTTGTCGATGTCATATATGAAGGTGTCACTGTCACTTTGATTTTCAATTTTTCTAGTCCATGGTGATTACTGAGGATAATCACCTCGCTTGACTGCACAGCACCCTCCTCATTCATTGGAAGCATCAGGTTTGGCGGGCTATGCTAATCATTCGATTCATATTTTATCGGTAGATTGTTTTATCATCTGTGTGTAATAAAATATACAACTAATGCAGTTTTGATAATAGTTAATTTACCTTTTAAACTCATTCCAAATTTGG
The DNA here is from genome assembly GCA_019739055.1 of Passiflora organensis. NCBI lineage: Eukaryota > Viridiplantae > Streptophyta > Magnoliopsida > Malpighiales > Passifloraceae > Passiflora > Passiflora organensis. The sequence continues at coordinate 5,869,269 of JAEPBF010000136.1, forward strand.
AATATTTCCTATTGTTGCTCATCGTAACATATGGTAAATCCATTCTGAGCAGGGGAATGATGTTGGAACACACTATATGGTCAGGAATTTACTACTACACTCCTGAGCAGGAGAAGGCAGCGCGGGAGTCTATAGAAAAATAGCAGAAAGCTCTTGAACAGGACTATAGTTACTGAGGTTGTAAGGACCCAAACCCGGATATCGGGCCCTTACCACCGTGAAACCAAGAGAAGCCCAATACGTGGACCAATCCGAACTCCACAAGGCTATTTTGACTTTTCAAACGTAAATCCCAAAAATAAAATTTAAAATATTTACAAATTACAGCATGGCTGATAAGCACTAAATACATGGCACAATAAATAACGGAGTAACATTCAAAACAGCGGAAGTCTTATTACAATAATACAAGACAAAACAAGTGAAACCATAACTCACAAGCCCCAAGTATCTGAAAACGAAACCACATGTCAAATCAACAAATACATAATAATGTGCCAATAAAACCAAAACATACTAACATGTGCAGATGCAATAGTCCTAGCGAGAAGTCCCAACGCTCACACTGACAACAGGTACTGATCACGATCTAATCCTGGGAAGGGAAAATAAAAACGAAGGGGGTGAGATTTTCGAGAATCTTAGTAGGGAACAACAAGGTGAACATATCAAAGGAGAGGAACAACAAGGAACTTATCAGAGGAGAGAAACAACAAGGAACTTATCAGAGGAGAGAAACAATAAGGAACTTAACAAAGGAGAGGAACAACGAGGAACTTAACAAAGAGAGGAACAACAAGGAACTGATCAAAGGATAGAAACAACCAGTAACTTATCAAAGGAGAGAAATAACAAGGAACTTATCAGAGGAGAGAAACAACAAGGAACTTATCAGAGGAGAGAAATAACAAGGAACTTATCAAATGAGAGGAACAACAAAGAACTCATTAGATCATCACTAAACTTGTAAATTTTCAAAACTTTAACTTTACCGTTTACTTTATAAAACGTTTACTTACTGGACCCAAAAATGTACTTTCGCTTTCAATAAAGAACTCAACAGGGGTCAATACGAAAACATGGGCGGACCGCAAATCACTTCCCGAGTAACCCCCGCTAAAGGGAAACCGGAAGCCCACTGGTAGGTTTTACATACACATTTTTTAAAAATATTTACATACATAGCCCCTTCTACCAGTGTTGTCCGAGACTAGGCAGAGAAAACACAATACACATCATACTTGTCTCAATACGTAATACGAACCAACCTGCGAAGACGTGGCAGGTAAACGTAAACATCACCCATACAACTCCCGAACAAATGAGTGTCTCTCCGCTTACTCTCGGAGACCGAGCACTCACCACGTTTGACCAAACGGAACACAAGTACGAGTAACATAAAAACTTATATACTTTACAAAACAAAAACTGGTTTAACTTTCAATAAACTGAAATACCATACTTTACAATTAAAACTCAACAGTACGATATATTATCATATACCGTTACAGAAACCTTTGATTATAATCTTTTTCTTACTTTACGAGCAATGATACGGAATCAGCCCAATTTACACAACAAATCAATCAAATGGACTTTGATTGATCACATGAAATTTTGGAGATACATTATGATACTTTACAGGAACATACAAAAAATGTCAATGTAACTTGGACAATGGATCCATCGAATGGGCTCCGATGGATTACACAACAATTCAGTTTAAAACCAAGGTGCGGATTTAAAAATCAGGAAATACTTATGATGAAACACATACGATAAAGACCCTACCTTAGGGGCTGAAGAAAAGGAAGCGATACACTTGCCTTTATCCTCAACACTCTCCCTTCCTAAGGAAACACAACATTAAGGTTAGGCTCAAGCAACGGGTATTAAACCTACACATTATACTTTGAACGATTATAACTCAAAAACGACATATCAAGCTGAAAAACGGATCGCGTCATTGCGATCAGAACGTCGAAATTACCTAACGGGGAGGTTTCACTTTTTGGTCAAAGTCAACGGTCAACGGTCAGTCAACGATCAACGGTCGTCAACGATCGGTCAACAGTCAGTCAACGGTCAACGATGAACAGTGTCGTCGGTCAACGGTCGCCGGCGGTGGCCGGAAAACTCCAACTTCATCCAAAACTAAAATTTTTTACATCAATACGAAGCTACAAACACCAGGACTACAAATCCGAAAACCAAATTTGAAGACTCACCTCCAATCGGCCGGGATCTATGATTTTCCGGTGCAAAAATCGGAACTTCCGGCCTCCGATCTGCGGGCGTCCGTGGTCCGATTAAGGTGAAACCAACGACCGGTTACTCGCAACGGCGAGACGAACGTAACGGTGTAGACGGTTCGACGATCGGACGGTCGGTGTCGATACCGAAGGTGATTGGCGACTGTGAGAGAGAGGAAAATGAAAATAACGACAAGGGGGAAAGAAATTATGGGGAAAGGGGAAAGGAAATGATATATATTCGTGGGTGACGTGGAAAAATTTTGCCACATCAGCCCCTGTATTTGGTGCAGGTGTCACAACATACCCCCCTTACAAAAATTTCGGCCTCAAAATTTACGTACCATACTATTGGAACAGATAGGGGTAACGCTCCCGCATAGACTCCTTAGTCTCCCAAGAGAACTCCTCGGAACTACCACTACGCCAAGAAACTCGAACCATAGGGACTAAACGACTGCGAAGCTGCCTGATCGACTCGTCAACAATAGCCACTGGCAACCTCTACCGGCGGTGCATCCAACACGTGTGACGGATCCTGAACGTACTTCCGTAGCATAGAAACATGGAAGACATTATGAATCCTCTCCAAGGACGGTGGCAAAGCAAGACAGTATGCCACTGGCCCAATGCTCTCGATGATCTCATACAGTCCAATAAAACGCTGCGTTAACTTGCCTCGCTGTTGAAACCGAAGTACTCATTTCCACGGTGCAACCTTTAGGAATACTTTGTCACCAACCTGAAACTCAAGGTCACGACGTCGATTATTTGCATAACTCCGTTATCTGTCCTCAGCTGTCTGCAAACGCTGTCTGATCAAAGCCAACTGCTCTGTCGCCTGATCTATCAACTCGGGATTGTCCAGACGTCTCTCGCCTACCTCATCCCAACACAGGGGCGTACGACGACATCTACCATACAAAGCCTTATACGGTGTCATACTGATGCTGACTTGGAAACTATTGTTGTAGGAAAACTCTGCTAACGGGAGACATCTATCCTATGTAGTCTGTCTATCGAGTGCACAAGCTCGGAGCATATCCTCCAAAGTCTGGATTGTCCTCTCTGACTGTCCATCCGTCTTCGGGTGAAATACTGTACTGAAATTCAGACGGGTACTCAAAGCACCCTGAAACTTTCCCCATAAACGAGGAGTAAATCTCGGGTCTCGATCTGAAACAATAGAGACTGGAACTCCATGAAGTCTGACGATCTCATCAATATACCGGTGAGCTAACTTCTCTAGGGTATCACTAACTCGTACTGGCAAGAAGTGAGCTGACTTGGTCAACCTGTCTACGATTACCCACACTGCGTCAAAACCTCGCTGAGTCCTTGGTAAACCCACAACAAAGTCCATCGTGACATGCTCTCACTTCCATTCAGGAATCGGAAGCGATTGGAGCAGACCGGCGGGTTTCTGATGCTCGGCCTTGACCTGCTGGCAAACTAAGCAACGAGCGACAAACTCAGCGATGTGTCTCTTCATCCCTGACCACCAATACTGCTCTCGCAAGTCCCGATACATCTTGGTGCTTCCGGGATGGATAGCTATATTCTCTTCCTAAGGAAACACAACATTAAGGTTAGGCTCAAGCAACGGGTATTAAACCTACACATTATACTTTGAACGACTATAACTCAAAAACGACATATCAAACTGAAAAACGGATCTCGTCATTGCGATCAGAACGTCGAAATTACCTAACGGGGAGGTTTCACTTTTTTGGTCAAAGTCAACTGTCAACGGTCAGTCAACGATCAACGGTCGGTCAACGGTCAATGATGAACAGTGTTGTCGGTCAACGGTCGTTGGCGGTGGCCGGAAAACTCCAACTTCATCCAAAACCGAAAATTTTTACATCAAAACGAAGCTACAAACACCAGGACTACAAATCCGAAAACCAAATTTGAAGACTCACCTCTAATCGGTCGGGATCTACGATTTTCCGGTGCGAAAATCGGAACTTCCGGCCTCCGATCTGCGCGCATCCGTGGTCCGATTAAGATGAAACCAACGGCCGGTTACTTGCGACGACGAGACGAACGTAACGGTGTAGACGGTTTGACGATCAGACGGTCGGTGTCGATACCGAAGGTGATTGGCGATTGTGAGAAAGAGGAAAATGAACATAACGACAAGGGGGAAAGAAATTATGGGGAAAGGGGAAAGGAAATGATATATATTCGTGGGTGATGTGGCAAAATTTTGCCACGTCAGCCCCTCTATTTGGTGCAGGTCTCTTAGAGGTTCTGCCTGCCAAGAAGTTCTACCGAGCAGAAGAATACCACCAAAAGTACCTTAAGAAAGGTGGCCATTTTGGATTCAAGCAATCTTCCCAGAAGGGCTGCAATGATCCAATCAGATGCTATGGTTAAGACGTTTCTTAACCATAGATATTTGAAAACATTGACCTAGGTTGGACATTCTTATACCAGACTTTTGCTGTTTGTCTTGATGCATGTAAGCTAAGCTTTTTAGAATCTCAGTGCCCAGAATGCATGTATTCAATTTAGGCACGATTCGGTAATGCTTCATATGTATAAGATAATGCATTATCTAGTGTTGTATAAAAGTTTCTAGACTGGGTGGTGCAAAAATACTGGTTTCTGTGTAACCCACGAGTCTAACTGATTGGTATTCGTATTTGATCTTTTTGCAAGACACATTGGTATGTGCCATCTGGCAGAGTGGAAGCCTTGTTGTATATGTTTTTGTTTTTCCCATTTTACATCTCAGATTGAATTGACTACCAAAAAAAGTTGTAAAGGTATCTATTTAGCGTGGATGGTGGCTCCTCCTACTCACTTCTTGCTTCAACTCTGTTCCTGTAATATTCAATATAATATTCCCCGCTTGTCTTCAATAAATGGCTCCTTGTGCATGATAGTTTGTTCAGTGTTTGGGCAGGCTTACACTTTAAATCAATGCATGCTGCGTTTTCTGCTGTGGAGGGTAAAAGCGTGACCACATCATGGGAAAAACGAAAAATTTAGGCCCACCGTGTATATGTTGGATTGGGATACAAGACATAAATCTAATTATCAATCAGATTTAATAAAAAGACATGATAACAATTTATGAGTTAAATTATAGATTAAGCAAATCAATAAAAGAATAAATTACTTTGATTATTATTCTTTTAGATTTTCTGATATTAAGCAAGTAACTCGTGAGAATTGTAAGGTATAATAATACTCATAAATATATGTCATTATTAGTATGGACTATGTTTTACAATTTATAAATATGAGTTATTGATATTTCATATATATTTTATTAGATAATAATATATTGGAATTATTTATATGGTTCGTCATATAAATATTATAAAGAATTACGAAATTATCATTTAATTGTGATCTTGATTTGAGATTATTTATCACGCTCCAGCCTCCTACCCAACGAATCTAGATGCGAGCGTGTGTAGAATCACACGTGCAACTAAAATATTTTGATGCCCATGATGATTCAACTAATTCACACATACAAATTCAAAACTTCAAAACTGCACTCATTTATTTTTAATATGGGATTTACACTCTTTTATCCTCTCACGATCTCACATTATTACATGTCTAAGTTATGTTATTTATTTTGGAATAATCTAGTGATGATTACTGTCTAATAAATTAATTACAAATAAATAATATATAAAAAAAAACAATAATGTAGGATTCATGGGCATCAATAGATAAACCACTCAAAATTGTTGAGTTCACACCTCAACCAAAGTCTCAATTTTTCTGGACAACAGCATAAATGTTTCTCATTGCAGAGTACAGAGGCAGAGAAAGAGTCCCTTCTTTTCTTGCGAAGAGTGAAGAGAGAGAAAAAGAGTTAGAACTAAATGTTCCTGTGAATATCATCAGAAATGTTTGGCACATCCCTGCAAGTTCCGCAACCAAAAAACTATAGAAGGAAGACTAGTCCCCTGCAAATTATGCAACCAAGAACAATCATGTATTATGAAGGCTATTTTGAGTATTGAATTTAATAGGGTTAAAAATTAAAATACTTAGGTGCGCATGCTATGAAACCCAATAATATACACTCCTTTTCTAAAATTAAAATATGTTAACCAACTATTTATTAATTTATTTTATGTATAATAAACACTACCTAAATACTACCAAAAAATTTATGAGCTCCATTTTTTTTTAATATAGTCCGGTTTGTTTACAGTTTACATTTTCTTCTTGGCTTGTCTACTCCTCACTGTCTTCCGTCTTCTTCCAGTGCAACCTTTCAACCGTGTGAGAGTAGCTCCAGTCTTCTGACTCTGGCAAAATTAATTGTCTTCCGTTTATCGCGTTGCTCGTATTTCTGCTTTCTTTTATATATATTTTCACTTTACTACGGTAGGGATTCCATGCAATGGGTAAAAATTACATAGAGTCTTTATCTATGATTTTGTTTCCGCCATTTTCTCCCAATCTTCTCACACGCACGTTTAAGCATGTAATGGCAATCACAATGTTTCCATTGCCATTGCTTTTTTAAGATTTATTGTTCTTTGCCAGTTTCATTGTGATGCCTTCTTGTGTTTTCTAAAAAAGATTGTATTGTTTTTAATTAGTTTTCTGAATTTCTATCTCTGTAAAAGAACATATGAGTTTCGTGATTTATCTTTTTTTTTTTTATATATATTTTAAAACTATTTTATATACAAAATTTTATAAAACCATTAATTTTAAAATGGTTGGTTTTTATTAGTATTATAAATTTAAAATTATATTTAAAAAAATTAAAAAATTATTTTTAATATTTATCAAGAATAATTATTTTTTATCTTTTCCATTGAAAGAGAAAAAAAAAGCTTACAATCATAATAAGAGAAATGAGAGTGAAAGAAATCAAAATTTCAACATATTTTCATTTCGATCATTTACAATCAGCTGCCTCTCTCTCTCTGTCTATATATATAGGCTATAATACACAATATTTACATACTATCATAATCTATCTATTTAAAGTTTTATGAAAAGAAGATGACTCAGAAGCTTGTACGGTAACATCACTTGACAATGGAAGTCTCGGATCAGTGTTGGATTATTTAAATTGTTTCATCCTTGTCCGCACTGCACTAAGCTATCATATTACTCAAAACCAAAAAAATAAAAACTGAGAGCAGGGCTCACTTACAAGTACCGAAATTAATCGGATGTTGAACCTCTGTAAAAATTTAGAATGAACTCCCAATTCTCGCAGTATCCACAAATAAAAATATAATCTTAAACCATAAGTTAAAATAAAACCAAAATGAGATTACTCATTGTTGGCTTTGGATTTATTGGTTCGATTCTGCCAGCTGGTTTCCTCAACTTGTAATCAGAAGAAGGAGCTGTGAATCTTCATCGGAATCTCATCAACGAAACAAAACAAGTGAGAGAAGGAGGAGACGAAGATCACTCAGTTCAGCGGGAAAATCGACGCGCAAAGTTCTCTTATTGAAAAGAGAAGCCTGCATTCTTGTCACGACCGAAACTCAGACTACGCATCATTCAGCTTCCTATGTGATCCGTCCCTCAAATATGGTGCCTCAATCAAGGAGAATCGATCAGAGGCAATAAGAGAATTCAATGAGAATTCATTCCTGCCATATAGGAGACCCGATTTGGGGAATCAAGGTAATCAATGTAATCAAAGACTACTATAGATAGGAAATCAGCCATTAGTGTTTGCCTTGTATATCTTTGTATCGACACCGTTAGATCAGTTGGCTCGATCTCCACCATTCATTGGGGAGCTGTATTAGCTATATAAGGGGTGCCTCCCCTCATTTGTAATCATCCAGCAATTCTTGTAATATTGAGAGTTTATAGTTTTCTCTCCATTCCTTTGTATCCCTCTCTCTTTTCGATGGTGTTCTAAGTTTAGCATTCTAGCTAGCTTTGTGAGGAAGGCTGACTTACCTATTGCAAGAGCGATAGTCTAAGGCCGTACGAAGAGTTTCTATTTAGCAAAACTCTAGTCCCATGACAGTTGGTAGCAGAGCAAAGGCTCAATTCTTTGAGAAAGAAATGGAGTTGCCTACTGATGCCAACATCCTTGTTGTTGAGGAGGTCGAGGAGGTCCATGTGGGGAGACTACCCCAACTTGCTCCCGAACCAAGTAAGAAGAGAATGAAGAATGTTGATCATCTGTCATCATTGGAGGCAAGGATCACTCGTATGGAGATGAAGGTTGCCGATGACAAAGATACACTTGAGGAGTATGGCCAACGCATAAGAGAGCTCGAGTCAGGGGACGTGAATGAGCTCCGTGAGGAGGTGCAAGGCGCACTCATTGCTATCAACTCTTGGAGGCAAGAGTTAGATGATTTCAAGGTAAATCTTCTTGCTGAAATCACTTTATTTAAGGATGACTTGGTTGAAATCAAGAATGAATGCAAGAAAAGGAAATAGTGCAAGGACTTGCCAAGCCCAAAGTGAAGTTGGATGTCCCGAAGCCAAAGTCATTTGGTGACAAGGAATGCCAAGGAGGTGGACAACTTCTTTTTCACCCTTGAGCAATACTTTCAAGGGGTGGGCATGGAGAGTGATGGAGATCGACTTTCCCAAGCCCCACTGTATCTAACGGACAGTGCCACAACCTGATGAAGGATGAAGCATGCTCAAATCGAGCATGGCACCTTGAAGTTGGAGACGTGGTCAGATTTCAAAAAGCTCCTGAGAGCACAATTCTCACCAAGAAATGTGGAGCTAGAAGCTAGGGAGAAGCTTCGCAGGTTGTCCCACAAAGGCGACATTCGAGACTACGTGACGGAGTTCACGGAAGTCTTGCTGGAGATCCCAGACATGCCCGAGACGGAGGCCACGTACGTGTTTCTAGGAGGCCTACAAAGTTGGGCCAAGCTGGAGCTTCATTGACACAATGTCATTGAGCTCAATGATGCGATTTCCGAGGCTGAATCCTTGGCGGAATTCGAGAGGAAGCCCGAGGGTTCTAGCCCACCTAAGCCTAAGAGTTTCCACAACTATAAGGCTAAAGGTGGGGGAGTAGTCCATGAAGCTAAGGAGGGGAAGGACAAGTCTTTCAAGTCCTTCAAGTCGTTCAGTCCAGCCAAACCCACACAAGGGGGAGGTGAAAATCAGGGCAAGGGCGAGAGACCCAAGCTCTCATGCTTTCTATATGAGGGGCCATATAAAGCTGTGGATTGCCCGATGAGGAACAAGCTGGCAGCCATTGCCTAGGAGGTCGAAGAGATAGAAGCACCAAGGATGAGTTACATGCAAATGTTGAGTGCCGTTAAAGCCTCAACCAAAGATGCCAAGGTGAAGCAAGTTGGGAGAATTTTTGCTAGACCCATCGTGTAAGGGAGGGAGTCCCGTGCATTGATCAATATCGGTGCTACTCACAACTTCATAAAGAAGGAGGAAGCACAACGACTTGGCATCAAGTTCCAAGAGGAGAAAGGCTGGTTGAAGACTGTGAACACTAAAGCCTAGCCAATATGTGGAGTAGCCCGAGGGGTCGAGCTCCAAATGGGAGAATGAAATGCTAAACTTGACTTCTCCATTGTTCCTATGGATGACTTTCCGATTGTGTTAGGGATGCAGTTCTTAGATCAGACGAGAGCAGTCCTAGTGTCTTGCACAAACACCTTCATACTTTCGGAAGGGAGCCAGTGTTATGTGGTGCCTACTGCTTGAGAGAAAGAGCTGAAGGAAAAAACACTGCCAGCCATGCAGATGAAGAAGGGAGTAAGGAAGCTGGAACCCATATTTCTAGCTACCTTGGTGATGGATGAAGGCACAACTGCTGATGACGATATGCCCATCCAAGTTATGGAAGTTCTTGGGGAGTTTGCCGATGTGATGCCCAAAGAACTCCCGAAGAAGTTACCACCCATACGGGAGTATGGGAGGTAGACCATGCCATCGAGTTAGAATTCGGGGCCAAAGCAACTGCGAGAGCCCCTTATTGAATGTCACCTCCCGAGTTAGCTGAATTATGGAGGCAGCTGGAGTTATTAGATGCGGGCTTCATCCAACCATCCAAAAGACCTTATGGAGCACCGGTGCTTTTCCAAATGAAGCAAGATGGGTCGCTGAGATTGTGCATTGACTATCGGGCCTTGAATAAGGTAACTTTGAAGAACAAGTACCCTATTCCTCTCATTGCTGACTTTTTCGATCAACTTGGGGATGCGAGATGGTTCACCAAGTTGGATCTGAGGTCAGGCTACTATCAAGTCCGCATAGCAAAAGGAGATGAGGCCAAGACCGCATGTGTCACATGGTATGGTTCTTACGAATTCTTGGTCATGCCATTTGGTTTAACAAATGCACCTGCTACCTTTTGCACACTAATGAACAAAGTACTCCACAAGTTCTTGGACCGCTTTGTTGTTGTGTATTTGGATAATATAGTGATATACAACCACACACTTGAGGAGCACATCCAACATATAACGATGGTGTTTCAAGCTTTGAGGGACAATGAGTTGTATATCAAACGGGAGAAATGTGCATTTACCAAACAAGAGGTGACTTTAAATGGCCACATAGTGGGTGGAGAAATGATCAAGATGGATGGTGCCAAAATCCAAGCTATCAAGGATTGACAACCACCAAAGAAGGTCACGGATCTTCGTTCCTTTTTCGGGTTGGCCAATTACTATCGGCGATTCATACGAGGGTATTCTTCCATTGTCACACCCTTGACCGAGTTATTCAAGAAGAACAAGGCATGGGATTGGTCGAGTGGATGCCAAAAGGCATTCGATGCTCTGAAGGAAGCCGTTGTGGAGGAGGCGGTGTTAGCCTTGCCTAACCACCTACTTCCATATGAGGTACAGACGGATGCTTCAGATTTTCAATTGGTGGTGTCTTGATGCAAGAAGGCCACCCAATTGCTTATGAGAGCCGCAAGCTGAATGATACCAAGAGGCGGTACACGGTGTAAGAGAAGGAGATGACAGCCGTGGTGCATTGCTTGCAAGTTTGGAGACATTACTTGTTGGGGAGCAAGTTCGTTGTCAAGACTGACAACATTGCCACAAGCTACTTCCTTTCGCGGAAGAAGCTATCGGCGAAACAAGCGAGGTGGCAAGATTTCTTGAGAAAGTTTGATTACATACTTGAGTATAAGCCAAGGAAGGCGAACTTGGTGGCGGATGCTCTGAGTAGAAGGGCCGAGCTTGCAACCATCAAGACTCATGATAAACACCTTGATGAGATTTTATCAAGGCGTGTGAGCGGGAAGCACATGAACCATGTGGAGTATCTGGTTCATTGGAAAGGAGACCCTCCTGGTGAGACTAGTTGGGAGAGTGAATCCGATCTTTGCTAACATCGAGACGAGATCGATGAGTTCTTGAGGCAGTACAAAACAAGGACGTTGTCGAGTTTGGTGGGGGAGAATGTCACGACCGAAACTCAAACTACGCGTCATTCGGCTTCATGTGTGATCTGTCCCTCTAATCTGGTGCCTTAATCAAGGAGAATCTGCACATTAATGGAGAATCAATCAGAGGCAATCAGGGAATTCAATGGGAATCCATTCCTGCCATATAGGAAACTCGATTTGGGAAATCAAGGTAATTAATGTAATCAAAGATTACCATAGATGGGAAATCAGTCATTAGTGCTTGCCTTGTATATCTTTGTATAGACACCGTTAGATCGGTTGACTTGATCTCCACCATTCATTAGAGGAGCTTGTATTAGCTATATAAAGGGGTGACCTCCCCTCATTTGTAATCATCCAGCAATTCTTGCAATATTGAGAGTTTATAGTTTTCTCTCCATTCCTTTGTGTCCCTCTCTCTTTCGGTTGTGTTCTAAGCTTGCAGAGATATTCCTATATTTTTTTAAAAAAATAAATTAAAGGAGTATCTATCTTCAATAATAGAGACAAATCCCTTCGTCTATTTCGTAAGCAACAAAAGCATCAGTTATGGATGGATATAGGATAATTCTAAGGTAATCCCAGACCACCATGACACAAAGAATAAATTAATATTTTCAGTCAACGCCATGTAGGTCGCTGACCGAAAAGAGTAAAAAAAATTTCAGAAAAGGTAGCGTGTCTTTTATCCTTCTCACCCAAATTTGAAAAGCAAGATTTTGACGTTGATTGTCCCATAACACAAATAACACACTCTCCATTTGAGAGTTTCTTCTATAGGGTGAGAAGGGAATGGTGTTTCTAGAGATGACAGAGGCATACTTGTTGGGAATGGATCCCACACTTAGAGATGAATGCCTTATCAAAGCATGTTTGTATAATGTCATCTAGTTTTACTAAATATTTTTCCATCATGAATCCATATAAAGTAAGATTTGATAAATTTATGCTTCAATAAATGGTAATGCACATCATCCATACACCAATAATGTAATCAAAGCACCTGTTACTGTTCTTAAGACCATAGAGCGAATTCAAAGGTGGTTCCTTTGGAAGGGCCTTGTAGACTCGATCTCAGATCTAATGAGACTAGTCCACTAGTCTGATTAGATCTAAGCATACAACTTCAGTCAACTGATATTATTTTTCTATCTCCTCGACAATGACGCCAAATTTGATATGATGTCGATGGTTACTCAAATAACCCTCTTAGATAATAAGGTAATATAAAGTAAGTAGGTCAAATCCTGGGAAAAAGAGATCAAGTTCAATGTCAGATTGTAGTTGTGGGGTGTCGTTGGTACATTGTGCCCCCAGAAGTAACCTCTAGATATGGTATTGTGTATTGCCATAAGGCAGTTGTAATAGACTGGTGGTTGTGTAAAATAGAATCATTGAGTAACAAAAGGAATAAAGTATGGGGTTGTTGGCATCAAATGATAATAGTATCTAGTCCTGCCTACTGAATCGTGCCCAAGTCGTGGTCACGAATCCTTCAAAGTATAAGAAATTCGCTTCCATTCTTAGTACCATCAAGGGATTACCTAGTACAATCATGACACTCTGGGAACTTAGTACGACATAAGGCCTGATAGCATATTATTTGTGCTAATTTATATGATAATTGTTTGGGTGTTTTAAGGATAAAGGGTATGATTTTCCAATATTTAATATATCTTTTGATAATCTGACCTTTAAACATGCTTTCGAGACATTTTCAAGATTTTAGGAGGATTTTTTAGCGGAAGTGAATCGTGCCAGAATATGTTTGTGATCTCTGATTTTTCGGTCCTTATCCTGTGACATCCAATATTTTAGCAAATGTTATATATACCTCGGATAATGCCGGCTACTCTTGTGTGTTTATCTTTAAAACTCAAATTTTGAACATTGGTGTAAATCCTGTGTAATCTATATTTTGGTGTAAAAGTGCCAAGAATGTTTGTGGTTAAGGCGTCAATGATTTTAGAGAGTTTAGAGCATTCTAGATATTTTGTGATTTTTTTTGTAAACTTGTTCGATTAGAAATCTTATTCTAATTTTGGTTGTTGAATGTCTCAAACCCTTTGCAAGACAATTACTTTCTTTCAGTAAACCTATTTCTTATTTATCTTGCTTTGCATAACTTTATAGAATCTTTACTTATTGTCTCTGATCAATTCAATAGGTTTAGATTCTTACTATCAAAATCGTAGGGACGACACAATTATAATCTGAGTTCATTGTACTTGATCCTAGTTCCTCAGTGAATCCTACCCTGCTTCCTTCGCTATCTATCAAGAAGAACATATACTAATTTGAGTACCTATCGACAATATTTCAAATCTAGTACCTTTCCGAGGAACTAGCACAACAGTACGACTGACTAAGGTTGTATGCTCAGATCATTATGGACTGATTTATTAGTCCCTTTTGATCCCAAGATCGAAGTAACTTGGAGAAGAAACGATGCCAACAAAATTCATCAAATTTGCCGAAGATTGTTTACTAGTTCTGATTTAGACCAAAGAAAACCAAGGCCTCAATTAGTACTTTCCAGCAAAGTTCTATGATCTCCACTTATTCTAATCCATTATTCAACATCATGGAGGATAATAAAGATCAAGTTGCGAATGTAAATCTTCCAGCTTAGAATGATAGAAATGGAGACCAACCTACTGTTGTTAATCCAACTATTGACAACTAAGATAATGCTGCGAAGAATAACAGAGGTAATCACGGAGCTCAGAATAACAAAGGTCACTGCTATAACAATAACAAAAATATTGCAGGTAATTGTGGAGGTCACAATAACCAAGAGCTTGAGGATTTTCTTAATGATAAGATAGAGGAAGATGATGAAGGTGACTATGAGTTGGTGGAGGTCGCACATATCAAATTTCAAATGGTGTTTTTGGAGCATCAGTTTGAAAAGATGTGTTGTACCAATATTCTATGATAGTAGTGATGGCTATAAGTTTGGTGTACTTCCAACAAAGCATCTTAAGTACATTTCTAGAGTCATATTTAAAACTTATCTTTGTCTATCTATTTAAAGCTCAGATTGTTGTCAAGCCGTCATTGCTTGAGGAGATCCAGACTAAGAAATTAAAAGATCCAGTCCTTGTTCATTTGAGGCAGCAGTTAGACAGTGGTGATAGAGAAGACATAGTCAACGAGACAGAGTTTCAGATAACTGGGATACTGGCATTCGGAGGTAGAGTTTGTACACCAAGAGATGAGGAGCTATGTCAGTTGATATTGACCGAGGCACGTAGTTCGACATTCTCGATTCAATCCGGAAACACCAAGATATACCCTGATTTAAGAGAGCATATTGCAAAATTTGGTGGTTAGGGATGAAGAGGCATATTGCAAAATTTGTAGCTTGTTGTTTTGCATGCCAACAGATCAAGGCAGAGAACCAAAAACTCGTAGGTTTGTTGCAATCACTTTCGATTCCCAAGAGGAAGTGGAAGCACATAACGATGGAATTTGTGGTGGTTTGCCAAGAACTCAAGGAGGTGTTGATGCCGTTTGGGTGATAGTGGACAGACTGTCCAAGTCTGCTCATTTCTTTCCAATTCAAGTTATAGATACTCCGAAGAAGTTAGCTTCTCGGTATATGGATGAGATCATAAGGTTGCACAGAGCTCCAATATCAATCATATCTTCAGAGATTCGAGGTGTACTTCCCGATTTTGGGGTAAACTTCACAGTGCCTTGAGTTCCCAATTGAGTTTCAGTACAGTGTTCCGTCCACAAACAGACGAACAGTCCAAGCGAACGATTTAGACTATGAAGGATATGTTTCAAGCGAGTACACTCGATAGATAGACTACGTGGAATAAATGTTTTCCGTTAGTAGAGTTCGCGTACAACAATAGTTTCCAAGTCAGTATAACTATGACACTATATGAGGAGTTGTATGGCAGGCATTATCAGATGTCGTTGTGTCGGAACAAGATAGGCAAGAGATACCTTGATAATCCTAAGTTGATCGATTAGGCGACCTAGTAGTTAGCTTTGATCAAGCAGAGGTTGAAGACAACTCAAGACAGATAGAAAAATTATGTAGATAATCGAGGTTGACGACATATTTTTCTTAAATTTAATCAAACAGAGTGTGAGACCTAGCCCGTAGGGGGGGTCAGGTTACCCAATCCCACATCAAAAAGGAGCGGGGGAGGTCTTGGGCTTATATCTATTGTGTGATGGTATCATTGTAACAAGATGCATCTTTTGGGCCATGTGGTTAGAAGCTCAAACAAGCGTTGCAGTTGTGATCCATCACGCGCATAAACACGTCCGGGTCTGCTGGGCTAAGAGTCCAGAGGCCGGGTCGTGACAAATGGTAGTAGAACCGATCTCGCTCCCTCTTCCGGGTGGGCTTTAGCGGTGTTGTGTGTTCACGTTTGGGGCCAAGTCAGTTACGTTTGGCTCTTCTTGTGAGGAAGTCTGTAAGGAGGGAAGATTGTGAGACCCAGCTCATATGGTGGTTCAGGTAACCTAATCCCACATCGGAAACGAGTGGGGGAGATCTTGGGCTTATATGTGTTGTGTGATGGTATTATTTGTAATAACAAGATGCATCTTTTGGGCCATGTGGTTATAAGCCCAACCAAGCATTGCAATTGTGATCCATCACGTGCAAATACACGTCCGGCTGCTGGGCTGAGGGTCCGGGACCGGGTCGTGACACAGAGGTCGAGAACGACTCAGGATAGAAAGAAAAATTAAACAGATAATCGTCGATGAGAGCTTGAGCTCAAGGTCGGCGACATGGTTTTCTTGAAAGTCACACCATGGAAAGGTGTGCTTCGTTTTCAGTAGCGTGGCAAGCTAGCGGTTCGTACAAGATTATCGCCAGTAGCGCATAGGTTGGCTTAACCACCGTCTTTGGAGAGGATCCACAGTGTGTTCCATATATCAATGTTGCAAAAGTATATTCAGGATTCGTCTTATATTAGAGGCACCGCTAGTCGAGATTGCTAGTGACTTGTTGTATCCCGTGCAGTAAGTCGCCATAATCGACCGAGCCATTAGACAAACATAGTGTCCTCATGGTCATAGTGTCGTGGCATAGTGGTCGGTTCAAGGAGTCTATGTGGGAGTGGTATCCACATCTGTTCGACTGGCATGGTAAGTTAATTTAGAGGAAAAAATTCTTTTAAAGAGGGGAGGATGTAGGACCCCGTCCCAGTGTCCATCCAGTTAGCATATTTTTGCTTAGTCAGTTTCATTTTAGTGGTCAATGTGTACGTTTGACATTTTGACTGAGTTGAAAATCGAAGCAATATAAACTACCATTTTGCTCTTGTTGAACCCAATGTGTATTTTGGGCTTGTTTTGAGTACCCATAGATCTTTATGTTATTTCGTTGGCTTTTGAGCTGATCCGTTTGTATTTGGGTCATTTTATTTGTTTCCGAACCGTATTTGTTTTTTTTTCCAAACCAGGTCACTAAGGTTTTGGCCTAGCCTATATAAATACCCCTTTAGCCTGTCAAACATTCACCAGCCACCCAATTTATTTTCTGCATTCTCTACAGACTATCATATCTTCTCTTCCCTTCTTCTCACGTCGTCTATGAGATCCTAACCGTTTGGGTTGTCTAGGCCAAAAGCCTAAATGAATTTTGACAATGAAATTAGTAGGCTTTGAATCATAGCCCGAGTTATCACGAGTCCAATTAACTATTCATGTGAAGGATGATTGGGATTGGTTTGACAATTTCATTGGATAGGGTCATTATGAAGTTTTAGGGCACATACGATATGTGATTAGGTTTTCAATATCCTTACCTACTTTTGATGATGAGTCAATAGGACTCACAAGTGCCGTTACTAGCTTTTGACTCCAGAAAAAGAATATCATAGTGCATTTCATTGGAATCAAGGGTAAGGATATTTTGGTCATTTTACCATCCGATCTTAGTTATGTCTTAAAATGTTAGCATTTAGACATGTGCGCTCCTCAAAATCTGTTTTCTTGGCTTCGTAGAAGTAGGAGTGACATATAAAATTTTATTAAGGATTAAATATATTTTTAGAAACCGATTATAATTAATGAGAAATTAATCTCATTTATGTATTTTATGGATGAAAAATCATATAATGGGTTGTAACGATGGTTTTGATGTTTTAAGACCTTGGAAAGCTCTATTGATTATCTATTAGAATTTTTTTATAAATTTTTGGACGGATAATTTAAATTATTATGATCTTTAATAAATTAAATAATTATGAGAAAAATAATTTTTAAATCCCAATGGATAGTACTATTCATAAGGATTGTATAAAATATTTTAGGATATTTTTTAAAGTGATATGGAATTTGTTCTGAATTTTTTAGGATTTATTAGAATTATTAAATTATTGTTATTATTACTATTATTTTATTAATAATTAATATTTTATATTATTCAATTTAGTTGTCAAAACAACATGCTTTGGTGTCCTTTTGATCAAATTGTTCAAAACGACACAAGCCAATGTCGTTTTGATGAAAACGCCACAAGCCAATGTCGTTTTGATGAAAATGCACAATGGTGTGCATTTAACCCTAAACGTCGTCATTTCGGGAAAGGCTCAAAATGACACAATTTTGAGGGAGGAATGGGCTGCCCTCTTAGGGTTCCTAGTTCCCTCCCGTTGCTAGTGACCTAATAGGATAAAATCCCATTTCCCCTTATCTTGATTTGGTCGATGTACGAGCTCTAAAATATCCCCTCAAGCTTTGTTTATGGCTTTCGATCTCATCCGCATCATTTTTGTGCAATTTCTGGCTTGATTTCGCAGGAAATAGGTAAATCTCCAACCCAAAAATCCGAGTTCTTCTTTTATTTTTTCTGGCCATATTAGGCTTCGATTCTTAATGATTTATTTATATATGTTTTAGTTTGTTGTGATGTAGGTTTCAATTTAGGGTATAATGTGTTAAGTTTAGATATGTATTTGGAGATCAGAGTTTTTGGTTTTCGTTGCAGGTTTCAGCCATCCAGAGGTTAAAGATGACCTCAGATAACAAGTCGTCCGAGGCCTCTTGAAATGAAAGGTCATTTGGTCGATAGACCAAACGACGTGTTGCCTGTATGGGCAAGTGACAGGTCGCTTAATGAAGGAAGATTCATAGCCAAACTTTAGGCATAGGGGACACGTGGTACGCAAAGGATAAACCGCATGTTATGATCCGTTAAGTTCGGGATATGGTCTGGGTGCGCCTGGTGTTGCTAGGTGTCCCGATGACATTGGTCAGAATTTATAAAAAATTTTAAAAAAGAAAAAAATTACAGAAATGATAGAAAAACTGGAAAATAGTAGAAAAATTCAAAAACTTCAAAACAAATTACAGTAAATACTTGATTGAATGAGGAGTCTAATGGTATCAAGATTTTAAAATTTGGAGTTGAATTGATAGGTTAAATAAATTATATAATTTTTTTTTAAAAAAAAAAAGGAAAATTTCCCGATTTGATTTCAAATTGGCTCGAAGGTAGAAATGCATCGATTAAATGGTCTAAACATGTAATTTTATGTATTATTATGAATTGAATTTGATTTATGAAGAATTTTAATATTATTGTGTGTCGATGGATGCCTATAGTTGTAGGGCTTCGAGGAATCGATCCAAAGCATCATCAATACATGTGTGGGTTTCAAAACCCGTGAGTGGACGAAACTTCTTATATTTTGAATACTGGCATGAAGGCTAATAAGATAATTAGTAAATAAATTAAAATATTATGTGTGTTATTAATAAGCATGAGATTTGTCGAGCTGCTTACCATGTCATTCGTTAAAATACATGCTATGCTATGAATTGCATAGATATGATGTGTCATGCTAAGGTATGATGTGTGAATGGCATGATTGTGCTTTGCCATTTATATTAAAATGCATGTGATGCATTGAACGCATTTGGGTATGACTTATACGAAGCACAAAACTTGCATAGGGTTACGCAATCCTTAAGAGCTCTCCCGGTCTGGTAACGAGGCGTGGAGACGCCAGGAAAAGAAGCTATAAGGCTGGAAAGGGATTACACGAGCAAACTGATGAACACAAGGTAGGATCCTATAGAGTGGGGATCGCTTATATGGAGCTACCAACACCTAACACTCCGACATCATCAATGGTTAAGGGCAATGAAAGGTAATGGCAAAGGTAAGCATAAGATACCACTGACAGATCACAATCCTAGTCCTGGCATCGGTAGGACTATGAGTTATTGTCAAGCTCAGTCATGATCTTATTGTGCATGGATTCATTATACATACTGATTGTTACCTACTGTTGCACTTGTGTGCTTGCATGCCCAATATTGTTTTGTGTGTATGCATGCATTTGTTATATATGTCTTTTCCCGTCTGCTCATCTATTAGACTTCTACCAAATCTTTAAATCCGTAATTGGACAGGATTGGACATAATCGTTGTTTGCCTCCAAATAGATAGTCAAACGATCAGATTCTAGCGTAAGACAAGGTTAAAACTTCCTTATGGTTTGTCGTATACGGTGTACATGATATGTATAATTATCTCCACTACAATTTAATCCTTTCTAATTTTGTAGGTTTACTATATGTATTACTGGACATGTTGACAATGTATATTTTTTTTTGATAAGAACTGGACATGTTGACAATGTATATAGTGGGCCTACAATGATTGTCGCGTGAAAATTTTGGGGCCGAGGCATGACACCACCCTCCCTTATTACCCTATTCATCGCACGCGTATAGTGACATTAGTATTCCACTGCACTCATCCATTGTTCGTTCATCAGATTAAGTTTGGTATTAATTTTTTAAAATAATTATCCTTGTGTGTCAATAAGAAATTGGAAGGGATTTGTAGGTTTTCCTTCTATTATTTATTATCATTTCTAATAATTCTTTCTTAGTTTTATTGTATATTTTAGGCAGTTCTGGTTTACGTGACAAAGGCAAAGGTATCGCCACTGATTTGTCTACCTAAGTGGGAATCGTTGTATCATCGGTTTAATTGGATTTCTTTCTTTCTAATTAAAATTGGTTGCGTAATTTTGAATAAAAGTTTATATCCTGCATATTGCGTGACTCAGTTTTAGATCATCTATAATGTTTATTGTGTTTTTATTGGGGTTTAATTTTGAGTATGGTGGTACGAGAGAAAAGGATGAGAGAATAGAAAGAGAGGAAGCGTTTGAAAAAAAAACAAAAGAGAGAAAAAAAAACTCATTAGAGTAGGTTAGTATTGCTCTGTTTTCTATACACAGCCTTGTCTCCTTTTACTTCTTGGTATGTTGTTTTTCATCGCTGCTCCTCTTTGTTTTCATTTTGAACTTAGTGCACCCATCTTTGGTAAAATTGTTGCTCCTCATCTTTTTTTATAAGTGTTTATGTGTTTCTTTACCTTGTCTCGGATAACACTGGCAATAAGAGATTATGTATTTATATTTTCAAAATTTTACAAAAACTGTCAATAGACTTCTGGTTTTCCTTTAATGGGTGTTATTTGTGAAGTATTTTCCATATTCACCCCAATAGTTTTTTGTTGAGCAATAGTAGCCCATGTTTTATTATGATTGTTGTTTTGTAAACCTATTGAGCTTTTTTTCTCTATGCTATATTTTTTATTAGCATGCTATTATTATGTTATGTTGTATCGGATTCAAATATTTAAAGTAGCTATTTATATAAATCATTTTCGTACATGTCTCTATTCCCCTGTAAAGTTTATGATACTGTAACTTTCACTAGATTCTCATAATATCTCCCTATTGTTGTTTTCTCTTTTCAGGAATAATTCATGAGTGGTAGACATTTGATTAAGGTGTGAGTTCCTAGACACCTTAAGAATTGGAATATCTCATTTGAATTGCACTTCACTTTTCTGGTTTTATTAGCATCCTATTTCTGGTTTTATTACACTTGACTCTGAATTTATATCATATTTTGGACAATATATTTTGGCCTTGATGTTTGGTTTTAGTTGTGAACTTGAGGCTTGGTTTTGATTTTTGAGCTTGTGAGTTATAAACTCGTTTTTATGTTGGGTTTTTGTTTCTAATAAAGACTTCCGTTGGTTTTGTTTACTTTGTTAGTGTTAAATGTTTATTATTTATTGGTCATGCTCCTTTTGATTAAAAATTAAATGTCTATATTTTAGAAAATATGTTTGAAAAGTCAACAAAACTTTATGAGCTTCTGATTGGTTCACATATTAGGCTAATCCTAGTTTCACGACAGTAAGGATCTCTATTTCTAGGGGCAGATCCTTACATGGATGATAGCAGAACATAGATTTTACAAATTGATTTTTAAACATGTCCGGAGTTTTAAAATATATTTTTCGAACACATTTAAAAATCAATTTGTAAAAACCATACTCCACCATATAAGGACTTGCTCTCGAAAATCAGGATCCTTACTACCATAAAATCTGGATTAACATAACATATCAACCAATTAGAATTCCACAAGATTTTGCTGACTTTTCAAACACATTTCCCAAAATATACACAAATCAAAAAGAATTTAACCAATAAATAATAAACATCTAACACTAACGGAGTAAACAAAAACAATTGAAATTTTTATTAAAAATAAAAATCCAACACAAATGAATCCATAACTCACAAATCCAAAACCGAATCTCAGGCTCGCAATTAAAACCTAACATCAAATCCGAATTATATTACCCGAAATATGGTATAAATCCATAGTCAAGTGTAATAAAACTAGAAATAAAGTATCAGTAAAACCATAAAGGTGTAGCGCAATACAAATATGATAATCCAACTCCTAAAATATCAAGAAACTCACAACTCAATTGAACATCTACAACTCTAGAACTATTCCTGAAAAGGAAAACAGCGAGATAAGATTACAAGAATCTCAGTGGAAGTTATAACATCATAAGCTCTATAGGAGAACAGAGGTATATACAAAATATGTTGTAAAACAGACTTTAAAACATTAGAATTCGATGCAACACAGTGCAACCACAATATTCATGTAATTTCTAAAACATAGATCAAAGTAAACCAACCCAATAGGTTTATAATACAACAACCACAACTGAACATGGGCTATTATTGCTCAACAAAAATCTATCGGGATATTGTCCGGGAGCTTTTGAAAGATCCAGTAAATCCCTCAGTAACCCACTACCAAACTATCCGGGAGCTCTTGAAAGATCCAGTAAATCCCTCACTAACCCTGCCTTTTACTCATTCAGAAAACCCACGGGCATTACACATTCAGGAAACTAGATGCCTTCAGGAGACTAGCTAGATAACAATAAGGAGCAACAGATTGATAAACTAGTGATAATATTGAACATCGGATGAAGTCTGTCTGGCTGTGATTGCAACGTAGAGGATAAGCCAGATTCTGGGAATAGATTAGGTTTTCCCGATACTTGACTTTCTATATGTCTATCTTTAAACTATTGAGCAATAAATAACTCTTTTTTGATAGATTCATTCTTAGATTGTGTTCTACGAACTGAGGGATGTGTAGTCCCTATACTTCCGAAGCTTCTGTTATAATCTATATGTTGCGTTAGCCAGTTGTTGAGAAAAATCTCTTTCTAGAGCTTTTGATCTTGAGAAATTTAGCCAGCTAGAACTTGATCAACCTTTCGATTAATCTTATGCAAGAGATTTTTAGTGTTTGCCTGTTCAACTTGGCTGATAGTTGAAAACCCATCAGATTTTACCTCTCGAAGGATGACGTAAGGCCTTTGCTGAATGGTCATTGTATCTTCTTCAAAAATAGGAGGGAAATCTGTTTCATTGAACATGAAACATTCTTGAACTATTGGTGATTGAGAAATCTATTTGGTTATGACTTCCTAAAAACAGGCAAGAAGATTTTTCTTCAGTCGTTCCTTTGCCTCTGGAAGACATATTTCTTCAATCCCTTCCTTTTTTAGGATGGCCAAGGCTTCACGATAAATTTTGAAGGATGAGAGAGGTTCACCTAAAAAAATCCATGCATTTCTTTTTACACCAGATCCTCCTTGCGAAGGGGGAGGAGGAGGTTTTTGCTCTTTTTTGTGAAGCTGGCATAGAGAATGTTTTTTGAGGGATCTGAGTGTTCTTCTGTAATCCAGATATTCTCCAAGATCTTCATTACAAGTGTATCCGGGATCATAAGATTCTGGTGCAGTGTCCCAGATGAAATATCCATTAATGTGGGATACATAACAATGGTCACCGTTATGGAAAAAAAGTTGATTGGAACCTTTTTATCATATAGTTTGGGAACAAGTTCGATCAGGAGTGTCTGAAAGATGTCTGATCTGGAAGAAGAGAGAACAGATGGGAAAATGGTTTGAACTTGACCGTTTTGAGTCCGGACAAACTTTGGATCTTGGATTTGAACAGGTTTGGCAGTAGTATATAATTGTTCCTAATTGGTGATCCAAGATAAAGAAATCAATTTCTCCAATTCTTCCTTTCTTAGTTGTCTTGGTGTCTGTACAATCGTTGGAGTCATATGCTCATCTGCATAGATGAACACTAAATCTAAGCAAATGTAAAAAATACTCAGATTGACAACATAATCTTGTAGACGATATACTATTTGGTGGTGAATCGTTGTAGAGATGGCTTGTAAGTAAATAACTCTCTCCTACCATAGAGATTTCGTATACTCACCTTGTATTGGTCAAGTGAATGTTACTGTCTGTAGAGTACCATAATAAAAAATACATAAAATGTCTATAAAACCAATATACTTAAATAAAATAGTAGTATTTAATAATATGTTTATAAAAACAATAAAATGTGTAATGCATCACAACATCCTCAAGCATACCCAAGTATAAACTCAACTTATAATTACACTAAATCTATAATTAATATTTATAAAAATTCACTAATATCACTTTTTCAAAAGCTCAATATTAGTAATACTAAATTCTAAAAATCTATTTCTAATTTATTTTTTAATATTTATCCTTATTACCTCATGTTCTCAATAAATTCAAAAATAATATAACTAAAATATCTTTTTTTTTCAGCCTATATAACATGACGCTTATGAAATAACAAGTTCCAAAAAAAAAAGAGACAAATGTAGACAATAATAAGATTTATTGAGAAACGAAGGAGGGAACTTGCTGAAATTTTGGACAATATATTACATAAAATTAGAAAAAGACAAAAAGAATGATCAAAACTATGCTAGTAGACAAATAAAAGAAACATAATATTTTTTTTAACAGATTAAGCGCTTGTGTGGTAAGCCTAAAAGGCTTAATAAACTAAAAAAAAAGAAACGAATCCAAACCAAAAAAACTAATAAACCAAAATAAAAATAAAAAAGAAGCAACAATTATACCAAGATGGGCACACCAAATTCAAAAAGAAGATAAAAAGGAGCAACGATGAAAGATGATGCGTCAAGAAGAAAAAGGAAACACATATTTTTTTCTTGGTGCATATAAAAAAAAGAGTAATACTAACATAGTCCAATGAGTTTTTATTCTTTCTCTTTTCTTTATTTTTTTCAAATGCTTCCTCTCTTTTCTCTCTCTTCTCTCATCATTTTCTCTCATATCACCATACTCAAAATTAAACCTAAAAAAAATACAGTAAATATTATAAATGATTTAAGAATGAGAGTTACATAATAGACAGGGTACAAACCCTTATTCAAAACAACACGACTAATTTTAATTTAAAAAAAAAATCTGATCAAACCGATAATACAACAACTCCCACCTAGATAGACGAATCAATGGTGATGCCTTTGCCTTTGTCACACGAACCAGAAAATGCCTAAAAACATACAATAAAACTAACAAAAAAACCATAAAAATTGTAATAAATTAACAAAAGGGAAACCTACAGACCCCTTCAAATTTCTTATTGGATAAGTATCTTAGAAAACCAATACCAAACTTAATCTAACGAACGATCAATGAATGAGTGTAATGGAATATCAATGTTGTTATATGCGTGCAATGAACAAGGTAATAAGGGAGGGTAGCATGAAAAAAAGAGAATAGAAGATAGGGGTGTCTTATAGAGAACGTAGAAAATATATAAGGTGGCTGGTGGCTGTCTGATAGGCTAAAGAAGTATTTATGTAGCTTAGGCCAAAACCCAAGTGACCTGGCCCAGATAACAAACAAATATGATTCGGAAACAAATAAATTGACCCAAATACAAAAAGACTGGCTCAAAAGGCCAACGAAATAACCTGAATGCCCATGGCTACTCAAAACGAGCTCAAAATAAGCATCGAGTCCAACAAGAGTAAAATGATAATTTCTACTGTCTCAATTTTTGATTTAGTCAAAATGTCAAACATATAAATAAACCACTAAAACGAAGCTGACTAAGCAAAAATATACTAATTGGACAGACACTAGGATGATGTTTTATATCAGTTTAATTGATAAGAGGCATCCTCCTTGTAAAAACAAGATACAGTGGAAGGTAATTCAAATCTCAGTGGCAATAATCAGGGATTTAATATGATTCATTGGATCTTGGGCCAGATATATGTGTGTAATCTCTCCAAATAATACCTTATATATGAGTTGGAGATTCGTTGCTCCACTTAAATTATTCCTCCAAAGAGAGGATCCTCACAGATAAAGTATGGTCCACCATCTAAAGAAAACAATAAATTGGTCTGATATCTTTGAGACCCAACCTCTCTGCCATGCTTGAAGGCATGAGATTGATGCTGACCCTCAAATCACATAAAACTCTGCAAATTGGTTTACCCCAATTTCAATAGGGATAGTAAAACTCTCTAGATCTTTCAATTTAGGGGATAATTTCCTATGAATAATAGCATTATATTCCTCTAACATAATCATTGTCTCATGATCACCAATTTTCTTTCTCATTGCCAAAATATTTCTCGTAAATTTTATATAGGTTGGCATTTGTTCCAAAGCCTAAGTAAATGCTACATTAATCTGTAGCTTCTTGAACACCTCCAAAAACTTCAGGAATTCTTTATCTAACTACTCCTTTAGTCTTCTAAGAAAAAAATGGAGGAAGTTGTACACACTGGCTTTTCTAATGGTGCTTTAGATTGCATCTTTAGGGTCTCCTTAAACTTAGGCTCAGCACTATCCTCTACCGCATTAGACTTCCTCATTGTCTCTGCTTTGGCAACACTGTCCCTGACTTTAAAGTCACTACTTTCAACTCTTATGACAGCTTTGTATCAGATGGCAAGGCCCCTTGTGGACTATTCTCAAGTAGCTAAGAATTCTAGCTCACCTATTTCTCCAAATTCTTAATCTTGAAGTCTGAGGATATAAGAAATTATTGCATCAAGTTCTCCAAATTACTCTTCTTCTTTGGTTGTGAACTCTGAAAATTTTGATTATCCTACTGGTACCTCAGATTCTTCCTTTCTTCTGATTAGAATTCGAATCAGACCATTATTACTCTTATAAGAGAGATTGGGATGATGTTTCCAATTCTCATTATAAGTGTTTTCGAAATGCAAATATCACTTTCCTGGATTGCCAACATAATTAGCCTCTTCAACATTCATTGGGCAATGATAATTATTATTATTCTCACCACATAGATCACATAAGGCCATAACAGGCTGGCCCCCACTATTCTGATTCACAATTGCCACTACTGTGTTGCTCTGAGCAAACTCATGTGTCATGGCTACCATCATTGCAATCACTTGGTAATAGCGTCAACCTCTAACTTTCCTAAATTCTTGTCAAAGTCTGAGTCGGTGTTCTAAGTCTATCCCCCAATACTGCATTCTTTATCAACTTGAAAGCTTCTTTAGTTTCCTTGTCCATAATATATTCCCATTAGCAGTAGTATTCAATATAATCTTGTGCATATCTGACAAACCTCTAAAAAAAAGCATCCAATTGAAGAAAGTGAATCCAAATCAATTGTCATTGACTAATATCCAATAAACACTATATGTTAATGATCTCGAATGAATAAATCTGTTTGCGAAAAATATAAAAAATAAAGACTATATGCTCTAAAAATAATTACTCGATTCCCTAAAAACTTTACATCGGATACTTATATTTATACCTATCACTAATCCAATCGATCAGTTACAGGCAAAATGACTGGTCAGTATTCAAAAATCAAGCCTTGCATCTTCATATCATTAGTCCGATATGTCTGTGCACCTTCAACATTTAGTATATAATCTATATTTTGGAAGTCTGATCAATTAGTCCTTAAGTCTAACCGGTCAATATGCTTTTGGCAAGTTCACTCTCCAAGTCCGACCGGTCAATCTTAATAGTTTGACCAGTTGATGTGCCTTCACATTTATCACCTATTTTCGCTATTCAATCCCATCTGATTGTTCCTAGTCTGAACAACTAGTCATAGCTGAACCTCTACACAAGTCAAGTCTGATTGTCTGGTTCACACGATTGAGCCTTTTCACCATTCAATCGTGCGAATCACTCCATTTATATTTGTTCCGTAAATCTATACTAAATCCTACTCAAAATAAGCTTCCCAAATCTCTGAACTATCCTTTAGTAACCCCAGCCTCTTTTCTTTCAAGGACCCACGGGCATTACACTTCAAGGATAATCAATTTTTCGAGAAGGCCGTAGCATTGTAACTTAAAAAGACAGGGATGCACAAACTCAAGATAATACTGAGTCCGAGACTCAGTGAATAGAGAAGATTAGAAGGCCATCAGAATATGTGAACAGAAATTTGGATTGGAGAAAAACTCGATGCCCTCCTCTTATTCATTGACTCTATTTATAGACATACAAAGTGACTTGGATACTGGAGTCACCAGTCATCCTTTTCCCTATAACCTGGATAACAGGTCAAAAAGGGATACAGATGGCAGACTTCTGACATAAACTAATACAGATAACAAACTTTTGACTTAGATTATACAAAGCTATTTACAGATAGGTTCGTGGTCCAATCCATGTTTTCATCTGAGTGATGGGAGATTTCATATGTGACTGTTGTTTTTGTTTGTTCGTCTTCCTAGGCAATAATCTTATCCATCCGAGCTAGGTCTTCAGCATCTGCTGTTTCAATGTCGGCATAAGGTCCTGGGTCATATTCTGGAGGTGTTTCATCTGGTTGTTGAGAATCCTAGAAATAGGATGGTAATGTAGACGGTGGACAAAGTGTCGTGGTGTGTAGGTGTATTTTTCTACGGTCATAACCATTCATATGTCACAGATATCGCCACGCAAAATGTAGAAATTCAGGAATTGATTCTGGGTCGGACAGAGCTTTGTACAGATGGCATACAGAGAATGGTGTGGGTGTACTGCCACCATACGAACTGTGCAAGACGTAGGTAACATACAGTGTATCTCGTTTTGCAGGAGGTGCTTGTCTGAGGAGGTTGTACAAATCTGTTCGTCAAGTACTGAGTGGAGCAAACAGTTGTAGGTATTCCCATTATTCATTGACTCTATTTATAGACATACAAAGTGACTTGGATACTAGAGTCACCGGTCATCCTTTTCCCTATAACCTGGGTAACAGGTCAAAAGGGGATACAGACGGTAGACTTTTGACATAACTAATACAGACAACAAACTTTTGACTCAGATTGACACAAAAACTATTTACAGATAGGTTCGTGGTCCCAATCCATGTTTTCGTCTGAGTAATAGGACACTTCAAATGTGACCGCTGTCTTTGTTTGTTCGTCTTCCTAGGCAATAATCTTATCCATCCGAGCTAGGTCTTCAGCATCTGCTGTTTCAATGTCGGCATAAGGTCATGGGTCATATTCTGGAGGTGTTTCATCTGGTTGTTGAGAATCCTAGAAATAGGATGGTAATGTAGACGGTGGACAAAGTGTCGTGGTGTGTAGGTGTATTTTTCTACGGTCATAACCATTCATATGTCACAGATATCGCCACGCAAAATGTAGAAATTCAGGAATTGGTTCTGGGTCGGACAGAGCTTTGTACAGATGGCATATGGGAATGGTGTGGGTGTACTACCACCATACGACCTGCGCAAGACGTAGGTAACATACAGTGTATCTCGTTTGCAGGAGGTGCTTGTTTGAGGAGGTTGTACAAATCTGTTTGCCAAGTACTGAGTGGAGCAAACAGTTGTAGGTATGCTCATTAATTGGATCCAACAAAATCCAAGTCCAACAAATATTTTAGCATGTCACGAACTCTGAACTTTATCATCCCGTAATAAAGTGTATGTAGACACCAATTATACCAGAGTTCTTCGTCACAAAAATCACAAACACGAAAGATACTGATTTGGGAAAATGGATAATCAGGAGAATAGGAATCAACAACGATTATATCCTTTCCTTGGTATTTTTGAAAAATAATGAGGTATGAGAAGAGATGATTTTTGGCATATTGTTGGATTTGGAATAGATCTGGGTGATGAAGGCCTGGGGGAAATGTGAGATGGACTGGTGACTGGTTAATCCATAAGGTTGGTTGTTCTATTTGAGTCCATATGAAATCTCCTAATGGATGAGTTTTATTGGGGGCCAAGAAGTGATGGATTAGTTAGGCATGGAGGATAGAGAACTTCAGGTTCAGGAGGGCCAGAAATAGAACATTGTCCTGGATCCAGCGAATTCCAACCACTAAGTCCAGTCCTGTAAAATGGACAATCATAAGCCCAATGGTTCGTGTATCGTCCACATCGACAACAAATGGATTTGAAGATAGGCCAGCCAATAAGAACTAAGAGGAAGTTTTCTGTCATGGACACCAGATGGAGAGGTCTAGATAGGAGATCAACAATGATATTGTCTTTTTCCTTAATGTGTTCTACGAAGAAATCATAATGGGAAAACCACTCAGCCCAGCAAAGAAAGTTGTTTTTCTGGAATTATTTTATTCTTGAACTCGAGAATTCGTGGGAAGGAGAGTTGTTTCATCTGTATTTTGAAGCAATGTCCAATAAAATGGAATTCAAATTTTTTGATTCCATATTTAACTGTAAGGATATCTTT
The DNA here is from genome assembly GCA_019739055.1 of Passiflora organensis. Lineage (NCBI taxonomy): Eukaryota > Viridiplantae > Streptophyta > Magnoliopsida > Malpighiales > Passifloraceae > Passiflora > Passiflora organensis. The sequence goes on from JAEPBF010000136.1 coordinate 5,899,797, forward strand.
GTAGACCGTGTGATAATGTGATTCTGCGTTGTTGGAGAAAATGTCGCTGGCAGGATTAACACCATGAAGGAATTGTTCACTCCCTGTGGAAGCCTGCCGCTCTTGTAGAACTCCTCCACAAGGCCTTCTATTTCCAGCTGCAGCATCGACCATGCCTTCTTGTAGAAGTAGAAGTTGAAACCCGTCCGATCCCGGAGATTTGTGGCTTCCGCAATCCCACACGGGTCTGTAGAGAGTCTTCTGTCAATTGTAAGAGCCTTAATCTGATTTACCTTCCCCCTAGTGCTTGTGCAGACATGGAAAAACCTAGTATTCGAATCCCCCAGTCTCAACCACTGCACCCTGGACTTCTGTGTCCACATCAATTCTAGCTGAGTTTTGGTCCTCCATTTCGCTTCCAGCAGCCGCGAGTATCGCCTCACCTCCTCTTCGTTCCTGCTATCCATCTCTGTTCTGGTGGAATCCATCCCTTCGATCTCTTCCAGAATCTTCATCAAGTTAGCCTCTGGGTCCACCAGATGATCCCTACTCCATCTCCTGAGTCCATGTTTGAGAAAATTCAGCTTGCGCACGAGGGCAAAACGCCCCGAAAACCGCTCCTCCTGCTTCCATCCAATGTTCTTGTACCACTTGCAGGAAGTCTTTCTCGTTCCACCAAGCATCCCAAGCTCTTACCGGTTTTGGTCCCCAATCTACGGGCTCCGACTTGATCATTATCGGCGCGTGATCTGATAAATTTTTACAACCCGCTGATAGGCTAAAATCCGGGTTGTCTGCAATCCATTCCGCACTCACAATAGCCCTGTCTATCCGTGATGCACATCTGGAAGAAAACCAAGTGTATCGGCTTCCATTCAGTGGGAGATCTACCAACCCCCCTTCGTCCACCATCCGTCTCAGATTTTCAGCACCTCTTCTATCAAAACTGTGCCCCGTCTTCTCCCAAGGAGACACTACTTCGTTAAAGTCGCTTATTAAGACCCATGGCTATGCTCTATCTGCTTTAAACTCCAGGATGTCCTTCCATAAAGCTTCTCTTCCAGACACTACATTAGGTGCGTGTATACCCACACACCACAACTTGTACCCCGTAACCTTATCTCTGCACTCTAGCGCCATCCAACTATCAAAGCGATGCTGATTTTGTACCTCCACTTCTGATTTATCTCACAACACCAGCAACCCCCCTGATCTTCCTTGTGCGTCACATGCGTACCACCCCACTGCTCCTCCAGGCCAGAGCCGCCTCACCCAGCTCTCCTCCATGCTCTCAATTTTTGTCTCAGCCAAGAAACATACTACAAGGCTATTCATGCGCACTAAGTTCCGCACATCTCTACACTTCATACTACTCCTAATTCCTCTCACATTCCAAAAACCGATGTTAAACATACTAGCTCATCACACCCCAACCGAAACATTAGATAGGCCCCAATACTTACCTACCTATGCTACGTCCCCAATGTTCGTGTTCCTCCTCCACCATTTCCGCAATCTTCACTTTCATTTTCGCTCTTGTCTTGAGAGGTCTCAATTCCAGTTTCTCCATAACCTCGAGCGTGGCCTGTGTTTCTTTCACGATTTCATCCTCGTCTTCTCTTTGTATCAGGTCTTCTACCCCACCCCTCCCTCTCTCCCCCCCCCCCCCCCCAGACTCTAGCTCCCTTGACTAAGGGTGTGCTGAGTCAGGTATCGTACTAACCATGTCAGACTCACACGAGACTAGATTCCGTATACCTGCAGTCTCTCCCAATGTCCCGCTCGCACCTCTCTCAGCCGAGACCTTTGTTGTTCTTGCTCTAGCTGCCATGATTCTCTCATACACTCTTGCAAGAACTTCATCAGATCGAAAGCTACTTCTATTGGGACTGGTCCCCTTCTCTGCGTCACTATTCGCCCTGGAATCTTTTCCCTCCGATGTCTCTCCTTCCAAACTTTGCCTTGGCTGCTGCTCTAGTCTGTTGATGTACACAAGCTTACGGGCTTTAGGCTTCTTGGTGATACCCACAACTTCCTGGTTTATTCTTGCCTGGCCACGACTTCCTCCTGACTCCAGCCCACTTGTATCCCCATCCTAGGCCCCTCCTTCCCCTGAACTGCGTTCTGATTGCTCTTTTTCTTTGAACCCACTCATTAAATTTTCCTGTCCCCCTGAGCTTATTGCTCTCAGCCCCCAGGCATTCTCCGGGCCCAGCCCACTCGACCTTATCACCCTCTTCTTGTCCCCAGATTTTCGGGTTTTTTATTAATTTGTGAGCTAACTTACACTCTTTTGATTGAATGTTGTCTTGTGTTTCTACTCTCAACTGATGGTTCTTTGTGTGATTTGGCTCAGAACTCGATAGACCCTACTACTCTAACTTGATAGATTCCTAGATTGTTTGGCATGTGTTATCTTCTTTGTTATGTCTCAAAGTTTGGCTCTTGTCGATGTCGTACATGAAGGTGTCACTGTCACTTTGATTTTCAATTTTTCTGTTCCATGGTGATTACTGAGGATAATCACCTCGCTTGACTGCATAGCACCCTCCTCATTCATTGGAAGCATCAGGTTTGGCGGGCTATGCTAATCATTCGATTCATATTTTATCGTTAGATTGTTTTATCATCTGAGTGTAATAGAATATACAAGTAATGCAGTTTTGATAATAGTTAATTTACCTTTTAAACTCATTCCAACTTTGGAATATTTCCTATTGTTGCTCATCGTAACATATGGTAAATCCATTCTGAGCAGGGGAATGATGTTGGAACACACTATATGGTCAGGAATTTACTACTACACTCCTGAGCAGGAGAAGGCAGCGCGGGAGTCTATAGAAAAACAGCAGAAAGCTCTTGAACAGGACCATAGTTACTGAGGTTCTGCCTGCCAAGAAGTTCTACCGAGCAGAAGAATACCACCAAAAGTACCTTAAGAAAGGTGGCCGTTTTGGATTCAAGCAATCTTCCCAGAAGGGCTGCAATGATCCAATCAGATGCTATGGTTAAGTCGTTTCTTAACCATAGATATTTGAAAACATTGACCTAGGTTGGACATTCTTATACCAGACTTTTGCTGTTTGTCTTGATGCATGTAAGCTAAGCTTTTTAGAATCTCAGTGCCGAGAATGCATGTATTCAATTTAGGCACGATTCGGTAATGTTTCATATGTATAAGATAATGCATTATCTAGTGTTGTATAAAAGTTTCTAGACTGGGTGGTGCAAAAATACTGGTTTCTGTGTAACCCACGAGTCTAACTGATTGGTATTCGTATTTGATCTTTTTGCAAGACACATTGGTATGTGCCATCTGGCAGAGTGGAAGCCTTGATGTATATGTTTTTGTTTTTCCCATTTTACTCACTTCTTGCTTCAACTCTGTTCCTGTAATATTCAATATAATATTCCCCGCTTGTCTTCAATAAATGGCTCCTTGTGCATGATAGTTTGTTCAGTGTTTGGGCAGGCTTACACTTTAAACCAATGCATGCTGCGTTTTCTGCTGTGGAGGGTAAAAGCGTGACCACATTATGGGAAAAATGAAAAATTTAGACCCACCGTGTATATGTTGGATCGGGATACAAGACATAAATCTAATTATCAATCAGATTTAATAAAAAGACATGATAACAATTTATGAGTTAAATTATAGATTAAGCAAATCAATAAAAGAATAAATTACTTTGATTATTATTCTTTTAGATTTTCGGATATTAAGCAAGTAACTCGTGAGAATTGTAAGGTATAATAATACTCATAAATATATGTCATTATTAGTATGGACTATGTTTTACAATTTATAAATATGAGTTATTGATATTTCATATATATTTTATTAGATAATAATATATTGGAATTATTTATATGGTTCGTCATATAAATATTATAAAGAATTACGAAATTATCATTTAATTGTGATCTTGATTTGAGATTATTTATCACGCTCCAGCCTCCTACCCAACGAATCTAGATGCGAGCGTGTGTAGAATCACACGTGCAACTAAAATATTTTGATGCCCATGATGATTCAACTAATTCACACATACAAATTCAAAACTTCAAAACTGCACTCATTTATTTTTAATATGGGATTTACACTCTTTTATCCTCTCACGATCTCACATTATTACATGTCTAAGTTATGTTATTTATTTTGGAATAATCTAGTGATGATTACTGTCCAATAAATTAATTACAAATAAATAATATAAAAAAAACAATAATGTAGGATTCATGGGCATGAATAGATAAACCACTCAAAATTGTTGAGTTCACACCTCAACCAAAGTCTCAATTTTTCTGGACAACAGCATAAATGTTTCTCATTGCAGAGTACAGAGGCAGAGAAAGAGTCCCTTCTTTTCTTGCGAAGAGTGAAGAGAGAGAAAAAGAGTTAGAACTAAATGTTCCTGTGAATATCATCAGAAATGTTTGCACATCCCTGCAAGTTCCGCAACCAAAAAACTATAGAAGGAAGACTAGTCCCCTGCAAATTATGCAACCAAGAACAATCATGTATTATGAAGGCTATTTTGAGTATTGAATTTAATAGGGTTAAAAATTAAAATACTTAGGTGCGCATGCTATGAAACCCAATAATATACACTCCTTTTCTAAAATTAAAATATGTTAACCAACTATTTATTAATTTATTTTATGTATAATAAACACTACCTAAATACTACCAAAAAATTTATGAGCTCCATTTTTTTTTAATATAGTCCGGTTTGTTTACAGTTTACATTTTCTTCTTGGCTTGTCTACTCCTCACTGTCTTCCGTCTTCTTCCAGTGCAACCTTTCAACCGTGTGAGAGTAGCTCCAGTCTTCTGACTCTGGCAAAATTAACTGTCTTCCGTTTGTCGCGTTGCTCGTATTTCTGCTTTCTTTTATATATATTTTCACTTTACTACGGTAGGGATTCCATGCAATGGGTAAAAATTACATAGAGTCTTTATCTATGATTTTGTTTCCGCCATTTTCTCCCAATCTTCTCACACGCACGTTTAAGCATGTAATGGCAATCACAATGTTTCCATTGCCATTGCTTTTTTAAGATTTATTGTTCTTTGCCAGTTTCATTGTGATGCCTTCTTGTGTTTTCTAAAAAAGATTGTATTGTTTTTAATTAGTTTTCTGAATTTCTATCTCTGTAAAAGAACATATGAGTTTCGTGATTTATCTTTTTTATTTTTTTTATATATATTTAAAAACTATTTTATATACAAAATTTTATAAAACCATTAATTTTAAAATGGTTGGTTTTTATTAGTATTATAAATTTAAAATTATATTTATAAAAATTAAAAAATTAATTTTAATATTTATCAAGAATAATTATTTTTTATCTTTTCCATTGAAAGAGAAAAAAAAGCTTACAATCATAATAAGAGAAATGAGAGTGAAAGAAATCAAAATTTCAACATATTTTCATTTCGATCATTTACAATCAGCTGACTCTCTCTGTCTATAGGCTATAATACACAATATTTACATACTATCAAAATCTATCTATTTAAAGTTTTATGAAAAGAAGATGACTCAGAAGCTTGTACGGTAACATCACTTGACAATGGAAGTCTCGGATCAGTGTTGGATTATTTAAATTGTTTCATCCTTGTCCGCACTGCACTAAGCTATCATATTACTCAAAACCAAAAAAATAAAAACTGAGAGCAGGGCTCACTTACAAGTACCGAAATTAATCGGATGTTGAACCTCTGTAAAAATTTAGAATGAACTCCCAATTCTCCCAGTACCACAAATAAAAATATAATCTTAAACCATAAGTTAAAATAAAACCAAAATGAGATTACTCATTGTTGGCTTTGGATTTATTGGTTTGATTCTGCCAGCTGGTTTCCTCAACTTGTAATCAGAAGAGGGAGCTGTGAATCTTCATCGGAATCTCATCAACGAAACAAAACAAGTGAGAGAAGGAGGAGACGAAGATCACTCAGTTCAGCGGGAAAATCGACACGCAAAGTTCTCTTATTGAAAAGAGAAGCCTACATTCTTGTCACGACCGAAACTCAGACTACGCATCATTCAGCTTCGTGCGGGATCCGTCCCTCAAATCTGGTGCCTCAATCAAGGAGAATCGGCACATTAATTGAGAATCAATCAGAGGCAATCAGGGAATTCAATGAGAATTCATTCCTGCCATATAGGAGACCTGATTTGGGGAATCAAGGTAATCAATGTAATCAAAGACTACTATAGATAGGAAATCAGCCATTAGTGTTTGCCTTGTATATCTTTGTATAGACACCGTTAGATCGGTTGACTCGATCTCCACCATTCATTGGGAAGCTGTATTGGCTATATAAGGGGTGTCTCCCCTCATTTGTAATCATCTAGAAATTCTTGCAGTATTGAGAGTTTATAGTTTTCTCTCCATTCTTTTGTGTCCCTTTCTCTTTTCGATTGTGTTTTAAGCTTAGCATTCTAGCTAGCTTTGTGAGGAAGGAAAACTTAGCCTATTGCGAGTGCAATAGTCTAAGACCGCATGGAGAGTTTCTATACCGCAAAACTCTAGTCCTGTGACAGTTGGTAGCGGAGCTAAGGCTCAATTCTTTGAGAGAGAAATGGAGTTGCCTATTGATGCCAACATCCCTGTTGTTGAGGAGGTAGAGGAGGTCTGTGTGGGGAGACTACCCCAACTTGCTCCCGAACCAAGTAAGAAGAGAATGAAGACTGTTGATCATCTGTCATCATTGGAGGCAAGGATCACTCGTATGGAGATGAAGGTTGCCGATGACAAAGATACACTTGAGGAGTATGGCCAACGCATAAGCGAGCTCGAGTCAGGGGACGTGAATGAGCTTCGTGAGGAGATGCAAGGCGCCCTCATTACTATCAACTCTTGGAGGCAAGAGTTAGATGATTTCAAGGTAAATCTTCTTGCTGAAATCACTTTATTTAAGGATGACTTGGTTGAAATTAGGAATGAATGCAAGAAGGGCTTAGTGCAAGGAGTTGCCAAGCCCAAAGTGAAGCTGGACTGGATGTCCCAAAGCCAAAGTCATTTGGTGGGACGAGGAATGCCAAGGATGTGGACAACTTCCTTTTCACCCTTGGGCAATACTTTCAAGGGGTCGGCATAGAGAGCGATGGAGATCGACTTTCCCAAGCCCCACTGTATCTAACCGACAGTGCCACAACCTGATGAAGGATGAAGCATGCTCAAATCGAGCGTGGCACCTTGAAGTTGGAGACGTGGTCAGATTTCAAAAGGCTCCTGAGAACACAATTCTCACCGAGAAATGTGGAGCTAGAAGCTAGGGAGAAGCTTCGCAGGTTGTCCCACAAAGGCGACATTCGAGACTACGTGACGGAGTTCATGGAAGTCTTGCTGGAGATCCCAGACATGCCCGAGACGGAGGCCACGTACGTGTTTCTAGGTGGCCTACAAAGTTGGGCCAAGCTGGAGCTTCATCGACGCAATGTCATTGAGCTCAATGATGCGATTTTCGAGGCTGAATCCTTGGCGGAATTTGAGAGGAAGCCCGAGGGTTCAAGCCCACCTAAGCCTAAGAGTTTCCACAACTACAAGCTAAGGAAGGGAAGGAGAAGCCTTTCAGGTCCTTCAAGTCCTTCCATCCAGCAAAACCCACACAAGGGGAAGTTAAAAATTGGGGCAAGAGCGAGAGACCGCTCTCATGTTTTCTATGTGAGGGGCCGTATAAAGCTATGGATTGCCCAATAAGGAACAAACTGACAGCAATTGCCATGGAGGCCAAAGATGAGTTCCATGCAATTGTTGAATGCTGTTAAAGCCTCAACCACTGGTGCCAAGGTGCAGCTAGCTGGGAGAATTTTTTCTAGACCCATTGGGCAAGGGAGAAAGTCCTGGGCATTGATCGATACTGTTGCTACTCATAACTTCATGAAGAAGGAGGAAGCACAACGACTTGGCATCAAGTTCCAAGAGGAGAAAGGCTGGCTGAAGATGGTGAACACTACAGCCTAGCCAATTTTTGGAGTAGCCCGAGGGGTTGAGCTCCAAATGGGAGAATGGAATGCTAAACTTGACTTCTCCATTGTTTCTATGGATGACTTTCCGATTGTGTTAGGGATGCAGTTCTTAGATCAGACGAGAGCAGTCCTAGTGTCTTGCACAAACACCTTCATACTTTCGGAAGGGAGCCAGTGTTATGTGGTGCCTACTGCTCGAGAGAAAGAGCTGAAGGCAAAAACACTGCCAGCCATACAGCTGAAGAAGGGAGTAAGGAAGCTGGAACCCACTATTTCTAGCTACCTTGGTGATGGATGAAGGCACAACTGCTGATGACGATGTGCCCATCCAAGTTATGGAAGTTCTTGGGGAGTTTGCCGATGTGATGCCCAAAGAACTCCCGAAGAAGTTACCACCCATACATGAGGTAGACCATGCCAACGAGTTAGAATTCGGGGCGAAAGCAACTGCGAGAGCCCCTTATCGAATGGCACCTCCCGAGTTAGCTGAATTATGGAGGCAGCTGGAGTTATTAGATGCAGGCTTCATCCAACCATCCAAAGAACCTTACGGAGCACCGGTGCTTTTCCAAATGAAGCAAGATGGGTCGCTGAGATTATGCATTGACTATCGGGCCTTGAATAAGGTAACTTTGAAGAACAAGTACCATATTCCTCTCATTGCTGACTTGTTCGATCAACTTGGGGATGCGAGATGGTTCACCAAGTTGGATCTGAGGTCAGGCTACTATCAAGTCCGCATAGCAAAAGGAGATGAGGCCAAGACCGCATATGTCACATGGTATGGTTCTTATGAATTCTTGGTCATGCCATTTGGTTTAACAAATGCACCTGCTACCTTTTGCACACTAATGAACAAAATACTCCACAAGTTCTTGGACTGCTTTGTTGTTGTGTATTTGGATAATATAGTGATATACAACCACACACTTGAGGACCACATCCAACATATAATGATGGTGTTTCAAGCTTTGAGGGACAATGAGTTGTATATCAAACGGGAGAAATGTACATTTACCAAACAAGAGGTGACTTTTACTTGGCCACATAGTGGGCGGAGGAAGGATCAAGATGGATGGTGCCAAAATCCAAGCTATCAAGGATTGACAACCACCAAAGAAGGTCACGAATCTTCGTTCCTTTTTCGGGTTGGCCAATTACTATCAGCAATTCATACGAGGGTATTCTTCCATTGTCACACCATTGACCGAGTTATTCAAGAAGAACAAGGCATGGGATTGGTCGAGTGGATGCCAAGAGGCATTCGATGCTCTGAAGGAAGCCATTGTGGAGGAGCCGGTGTTAGACTTGCCTAACCACCTACTTCCACTATGAGGTACAGACGGATGCTTCAGATTTTGCAATTGGTGGTGTCTTGATGCAAGAAGGCCACCCAATTGCTTATGAGAGCCGCAAGCTGAATGATACCAAAGGCGGTACACGGTGCAAGAGAAGGAGATGACAGCCATGGTGCATTGCTTGCAAGTTTGGAGACATTACTTGTTGGGGAGCAAGTTCGTTGTCAAGACTGACAACATTGCCACAAGCTACTTCCTTTCGCGGAAGAAGCTATCGGCGAAACAAGCGAGGTGGCAAGATTTCTTGACAAAGTTTGATTACATACTTGAGTATAAGCCAAGGAAGGCGAACTTGGTGGCAGGATGCTCTGAGTAGAAGGGCCGAGCTTGCAGCCATCAAGACTCATGACAAACACCTTGATGAGATTTTATCAAGGCGTGTGAGCGGGAAGCACATGAACCATGTGGAGTATCTGGTTCATTGGAAAGGAGACCCTCCTGGTGAGACTAGTTGGGAGAGTGAATCCGATCATTGCTAACATCTAGACGAGATCGATGAGTTCTTGAGGTAGTACACAACAAGGACGTTGTCGAGTTTGGTGGGGGAGAATGTCACGACCGAAACTCAAACTACGCGTCATTCGGCTTCATGTGTGATTCTGTCCCTCTAATCTGGTGCCTTAATCAAGGAGAATCTGCACATTAATGGAGAATCAATCAGAGGCAATCAGGGAATTCAATGGGAATCCATTCCTGCCATATAGGAAACTCGATTTGGGAAATCAAGGTAATTAATGTAATCAAAGATTACCATAGATGGGAAATCAGTCATTAGTGCTTGCCTTGTATATCTTTGTATAGACACCGTTAGATCGGTTGACTTGATCTCCACCATTCATTAGAGAGTTGTATTAGCTATATAAGGGGTGACCTCCCCTCATTTGTAATCATCCAGCAATTCTTGCAATATTGAGAGTTTATAGTTTTCTCTCCATTCCTTTGTGTCCCTCTCTCTTTCGGTTGTGTTCTAAGCTTGCAGAGATATTCCTATATTTTTTTTAAAAAAATAAATTAAAGGAGTATCTATCTTCAATAATAGAGACAAATCCCTTCGTCTATTTCGTAAGCAACAAAAGCATCAGTTATGGATGGATATAGGATAATTCTAAGGTAATCCCAGACCACCATGACACAAAGAATAAATTAATATTTTCAGTCAACGCCATGTAGGTCGCTGACCGAAAAGAGTAAAAAAAATTTCAGAAAAGGTAGCGTGTCTTTTATCCTTCTCACCCAAATTTGAAAAGCAAGATTTTGACGTTGATTGTCCCATAACACAAATAACACACTCTCCATTTGAGAGTTTCTTCTATAGGGTGAGAAGGGAATGGTGTTTCTAGAGATGACAGAGGCGTACTTGTTGGGATTGATCCCACACTTAGAGATGAATGCCTTATCAAAGCATGTTTGTATAATGTCATCTAGTTTTACTAAATATTTTTCCATCATGAATCCATATAAAGTAAGATTTGATAAATTTATGCTTCAATAAATGGTAATGCACATCATCCATACACCAATAATGTAATCAAAACACCTGTTACTGTTCTTAAGACCATAGAGCGAATTCAAAGGTGGTTCCTTTGAAAGGGCCTTACAGACTCGATCTCAGATCTAATGAGACTAGTTCACTAGTCTGATTAGATCTAAGCATACAACTTCAGTCAACTGATATTATTTTTCTATCTCCTCGACAATGACGCCAAATTTGATATGATGTCGATGGTTACTCAAATAACCCTCTTAGATAATAAGGTAATATAAAGTAAGTAGGTCAAATCCACTGGGAAAAAGAGATCAAGTTCAATGTCAGATTGTAGTTGTGGGGTGTCGTTGGTACATTGTGCCCCAGAAGTAACCTCTAGATATGGTATTGTGTATTGCCATAAGGCAGTTGTAAAAGACTGGTGGTTGTGTAAAATAGAATCTTTGAGTAACAAAAGGAATAAAGTATGGGGTTGTTGGCATCAAATGATAATAGTATCTAGTCCTGCCTACTGAATCGTGCCCAAGTCGTGGTCACGAATCCTTCAAAGTATAAGAAATTCACTTCCATTCTTGTACCATCAAGGGATTACCTAGTACAATCATGACACTCTGGGAACTTAGTACGACCTAAGGCCTGATAGCACATTATTTGTGCTAATTTATATGATAATTATCTGGGTGTTTTAAGGATAAAGGGTATGATTTTTCTAGTGTTTTATATATCTTTTGATAATCTGACCTTTAAACATGATTTCGAGATATTTGTATGATTTTAGGAGGATTTTTTAGCGGAAGTGAATCGTGCCAGAATATGTTTGTGATCTCTGGATTTTTCGGTCCTTATCCTGTGACATCCAATATTTTAGCAAATGTTATATATACCTCGGATAATGCCGGCTACTCTTGTGTGTTTATCTTTAAAACTCAAATTTCGAACATTGACTAGATCCTATGTAATCTATATTTTGGTGTAAATCCTGTGTAATCTATATTTTGGTGTAAAAGTGCCAAGAATGTTTGTGGTTAAGGCGTCAATGATTTTAGAGAGTTTAGAGCATTCTAGATATTTTGTGATTTCTTTTGTAAACTTGTTCGATTAGAAATCTTATTCTAATTTTGGTTGTTGAATGTCTCAAACCCTTTGCAAGACAATTACTTTCTTTCAGTAAACCTATTTCTTATTTATCTTGCTTTTGCATAACTTTATAGAATCTTTACTTATTGTCTCTGTTTAATTCAATAGGTTTAGATTCTTACTATCAAAATCGTAGGGACGACACAATTATAATCTGAGTTCATTGTACTTGATCCTAGTTCCTCAGTGAATCCTACCCTGCTTCCTTCGCTATCTATCAAGAAGAACATATACTAATTTGAGTACCTATCGACAATATTTCAAATCTAGTACCTTTCCGAGGAACTAGCACAACAGTACGACTGACTAAGGTTGTATGCTCAGATCATTATGGACTGATCTATTAGTCCCTTTCGATCCCAAGATCGAAGTAACTTGGAGAAGAAACGATGCCAACAAAATTCATCAAATTTGCCGAAGATTGTTTACTAGTTCTGATTTAGACCAAAGAAAACCAAGGCCTCCATTAGTACTTTCCAGCAAAGTTCTATGATCTCCACTTATTCTAATCCATTATTCAACATCATGGAGGATAATAAAGATCAAGTTGCGAATGTAAATCTTCCAGCTTAGAATGATGGAAATGGAGACCAACCTACTGTTGTCAATCCAACTATTGACAACTAAGATAATGCTGCGAAGAATAACAAAGGTAATCGCGGAGCTCAGAATAATTGAGTTCACTGCTATAACAATAACAAAAATATTGCAGGTAATTGTGGAGGTCACAATAACCAAGAGCTTGAGGATTTTCTTAATGATAAGATAGAGGAAGATGATGAAGGTGACTATGAGTTGGTGGAGGTCGCACATATCAAATTTCAAATGGTGTTTTTGGAGCATCAGTTTGAAAAGATGTGTTGTACCAATATTCTATGATAGTAGTGAAGGCCATAAGTTTGGTGTACTTCCAACAAAGCATCTTAAGTACATTTCTAGAGTCATATTTAAAACTTATCTTTGTCTATCTATTTAAAGCTCAGATTGTTGTCAAGCCGTCATTGCTTGAGGAGATCCAGACTAAGCAATTAAGGGATCCAGTCCTTGTTCATTTGAGGCAGCAGTTAGACAGTGGTGATAGAGGAGACATAGTCAACGAGACAGAGTTTCAGATAATGGGATACTGGCATTTTGAGGTAGAGTTTGTACACCAAGAGATGAGGAGCTATGTCAGTTGATATTGACCGAGGCACGTAGTTCGACATTCTCAATTCAATCCGGCAACACCAAGATATACCATGATTTAAGAGAGCATATTGCAAAATTTGGTGGTTAGGGATGAAGAGGCATATTGCAAAATTTGTAGCTCGTTGTTTTGCATGCCAACAGATCAAGGCAGAGAACCAAAAACTCGTAGGTTTGTTGCAATCACTTTCGATTCCCAAGAGGAAGTGGAAGCACATAACGATGGAATTTGTGGTGGGTTTGCCAAGAACTCAAGGAGGTGTTGATGCCGTTTGGGTGATAGTGGACAGACTGACCAAGTCTGCTCATTTCTTTCCAATTCAAGCTATGGATACTTCGAAGAAGTTAGCTTCTCGGTATATGGATGAGATCATAAGGTTGCACAGAGCTCCAGTATCAATCATATCTTCTAGAGATTCGAGGTGTACTTCCCGATTTTGGGGTAAACTTCACAGTGCCTTGGGTTCCCAATTGAGTTTCAGTACAGTGTTCCGTCCACAAACAGACGAATAGTCCAAGCGAACGATTTAGACTATGAAGGATATGTTTCAAGCGAGTACACTCGATAGATAGACTACGTGGAATAAATGTTTTCTGTTAGTAGAGTTCGCGTACAACAATAGTTTCCAAGTCAGTATAACTATGACACTATACGAGGAGTTGTATGACAGGCATTATCAGATGTCGTTGTGTCGGAACAAGATAGGCAAGAGATACCTTGATAGTCCTAAGTTGATCGGTTAGGCGACCTAGTAGTTAGCTTTGATCAAGCAGAGGTTGAAGACAACTCAAGACAGATAGAAAAATTATATAGATAATCGAGGTTGACGACATATTTTTCTTGAATTTAATTAGACAGAGTGTGAGACCTAGCCTGTAGGGGGGGTCAGGTTACCCAATCCCATATCAAAAAGGAGCGGGGGAGGTCTTGGGCTTATATGTATTGTGTGATGGTATCATTTGTAACAAGATGCATCTTTTGGGCCATGTGGTTAGAAGGCCAACCAAGCGTTGCAGTTGTGATCCATCACGCGCACATACACGTCCGGGCCTGCTGGGCTGAGAGTCCGGGGGCCGGGTCGTGAGAAATGGTAACGGAGCCGATCTCGCTCCATCTTCCGGGTGGGCTTGGGCCTGTGAGTTTGGGCCCAAGTCAGTTACGTTTGTGCTCCCCTCGTGAGGACACAAGGTCTATAAGGAGGGGAGATTGTGAGACCTAGCCCGTAGGGGGGATCAGGTTACCCAATCCCACATCGGAAAGGAGCGGGGGAGGTCTTGGGCTTATATGTGTTGTGTGATGGTATTATTTGTAACAAGATGCATCTTTTGGGCCATGTGGTTAGAAGCCCAACCAAGCATTGCAGTTGTGATCCATCACGTGCATATACACGTCCGGGCCTGCTGGGCTGAGGGTTCGGGGGCTGGGTCGTGACACAGAGGTTGAGAACGACTCAGGATAGAAAGAAGAATTAAACAGATAATCGTCGATGAGAGCTTGAGCTCAAGGTCGGCGACATGGTTTTCTTGAAAGTCACACCATGGAAGGGTGTGCTTCGTTTTCAGTAGCGTGGCAAGCTAGCGGTTCGTACAAGATTATCGCCAGTGGCGCATAGGTTGTCTTGACCACCGTCTTTGGAGAGGATCCACAGTGTGTTCCATATATCAATGTTGCAAAAGTATATTCAGGATTCGTCTTATATTAGAGGCACCGCCAGTCGAGATTGCTAGTGACTTGTTGTATCCCGTGCAGTAAGTCGCCATAATCGACCGAGCCATTAGACAAACATAGTGTCCCCATGGTCATAGTGTCGTGGCATAGTGGTCGGTTCAAGGAGTCTATGTGGGAGTGGTATCCGCATCTGTTCGACTGGCATGGTAAGTTAATTTAGAGGAAAAAATTCTTTTAAAGAGGGGAGGATGTAGGACCCCGTCCCAGTGTCCATCCAGTTAGCGTATTTTTGCTTAGTCAGTTTCATTTTAGTGGTCAATGTGTACGTTTGACATTTTGACTGAGTTGAAAATCGAAGCAATATAAACTACCGTTTTCCCCTTGTTGAACCCAATGTGTATTTTGGGCTTGTTTTGAGTACCCATAGATCTTCATGTTATTTCGTTGGCCTTTGAGCTGATCCGTTTGTATTTGGGTCATTTTATTTGTTTCCGAACCGTATTTGTTTGTTTTCCAGACCAGGTCACTAAGGTTTTGGCCTGGCCTATATAAATACCCCTTTAGCCTGTCAAACATTCACCAGCCACCCAATTTATTTTCTGCATTCTCTACAGACAATCATATCTTCTCTTCCCTTCTTTTCACGTCGTCTATGAGATCCTAACCGTTTGGGTTGTCTAGGCCAAAAGCCTAAATGAATTTTGACAATGAAATTAGTAGGCTTTGAATCATAGCCCGAGTTATCACGAGTCTAATTAACTATTCATGTGAAGGATGATTGGGATTGGTTCGACGATTTCATTGGATTGGGTCATTATGAAGTTTTAGGGCACATACGATATGTGATTAGGTTTTCAATATCCTTACCTACTTTTGATGATGAGTCAATAGGACTCACAGGTGCCGTTACTAGCTTTTGACTCCAGAAAAAGAATATCATAGTGCATTTCATTGGAATCAAGGGTAAAGGTATTTTGGTCATTTTACCATCCGATCCTACTTATGTCTTAAAATGTTAGCATTTAGACATGTGTGCTCCTCAAAATGTGTTTTCTTGGCTTCGTAGAAGTAGGAGTGACATATAAAATTTTATTAAGGATTAAATATATTTTTAGAAGCCGATTATAATTAATGAGAAATTAATCTCATTTATGTATTTTATGGATGAAAAATCATATAATGGGTTGTAACGATGGTTTTGATGTTTTAAGACCTTGGAAAGCTCTATTGATTATCTATTAGCAATTTTTTATAAATTTTTGGACGGATAATTTAAATTATTATGATCTTTAATAAATTAAATAATTATGAGAAAAATAATTTTTAAATCCCAATGGATAGTACTATTCATAAGGAGTGTATAAAATATTTTTGGATATTTTTTAAAGTGATATGGAATTTGTTGTGAATTTTTTAGGATTTATTAGAATTATTAAATTATTGTTATTATTACTATTATATTATTAATAATTAATATTTTATATTATTCAATTTAGTTGTCAAAACAACATGCTTTGGTGTCTTTTTGATCGAATTGGTCAAAACGACACAAGCCAATGTCGTTTTGATGAAAATGCACAATGGTGTGCATTTAACCCTAAACGTCGTCATTTCGGGAAAGGCTCAAAATGACACAATTTTGAGGGAGGAATGGGCTGCCCTCTTAGGGTTCCTAGTTCCCTCCCGTTGCTAGTGACCTAATAGGATAAAATCCCATTTCCCTTTATCTTGATTTGGTCGATGTACGAGCTCTAAAATATCCCCTCAAGCTTTGTTTATGGCTTTCGATCTCATCCGCAT
The DNA here is from genome assembly GCA_019739055.1 of Passiflora organensis. Taxonomy (NCBI): domain Eukaryota; kingdom Viridiplantae; phylum Streptophyta; class Magnoliopsida; order Malpighiales; family Passifloraceae; genus Passiflora; species Passiflora organensis. The sequence continues at coordinate 5,916,393 of JAEPBF010000136.1, forward strand.
CATTTTTGTGCAATTTCTGGCTTGATTTCGCAGGAAATAGGTAAATCTCCAACCCAAAAATCCGAGTTCTTCTTTTATTTTTTCTGGCCATATTAGGCTTCGATTCTTAATGATTTATTTATATATGTTTTAGTTTGTTGTGATGTAGGTTTCAATTTAGGGTATAATGTGTTAAGTTTAGATATGTATTTGGAGATCAGAGTTTTTGGTTTTCGTTGCAGGTTTCAGCCATCCAGAGGTTGAAGATGACCTCAGATAACAAGTCGTCCGAGGCCTCTTGAAATGAAAGGTCATTTGGTCGATAGACCAAACGACGTGTTGCCTGTATGGGCAAGTGACAGGTCGCTTAATGAAGGAAGATTCATAGCCAAACTTTAGGCTTAGGGGACACGTGGTACGCAAAGGATAAACCGCATGTTATGATCCGTTAAGTTCGGGATATGGTCTGGGTGCGCCTGGTGTTGCTAGGTGGCACGATGACATTGGTCAGAATTTATAAAAAATTTTAAAAAAGAAAAAAATGACAGAAATGATAGAAAAACTGGAAAAATAGTAGAAAAATTCAAAAAATTCAAAAAATTCAAAAACAATTACAGTAAATACTTGATTGAATGAGGATTCTAATCGTATCAAGATTTTAAAATTTGGAGTTGAATTGATAGGTTAAATAAATTATATATTTTTTTAAAAAAAAAGAAAGGAAAATTTCACGATTTGATTTCAAGTTGGCTCGAAGGTAGAAATGCATCGATTAAATGGTCTAAACATGTAATTTTATGTATTATTATGAATTGAATTTGATTTATGAAGAATTTTAATATTATTGTGTGTCGATGGATGCCTATAGTTGTAGGGCTTCGAGGAATCGATCCAAAGCATCATCAATACATGTGTGGGTTTCAAAACTCGTGAGTGGACGAAACTTCTGATATTTTGAATACTGGCATGAAGGCTAATAAGATAATTAGTAAATAAATTAAAATATTATGTGTGTTATTAATAAGCATGAGATTTGTCGAGCTGCTTACCATGTCATTCGTTAAAATACATGCTATGCTATGAATTGCATAGATATGATGTGTCATGCTAAGGTATGATGTGTGAATGGCATGATTGTGCTTTGCCATTTATATTAAAATGCATGTGATGCATTGAACTCATTTGGGTATGACTTATACGAAGCACAAAACTTGCATAGGGTTACGCAATCCTTAAGAGCTCTCCCGGTCTGGTAACGAGGCGTGGAGACGCCAGGAAAAGAAGCTATAAGGTGGGAAAGGGACTACACGAGCAAACTGATGAACACAAGGTAGGATCCTATAGAGTGGGGATCGCTTATATGGAGCTACCAACACCTAACACTCCGACATCATCAATGGTTAAGGGCAATGAAAGGTAATGGAAAAGGTAAGCATAAGATACCACTGACAGATCACAATCCTAGTCCTGGCATCGGTAGGACTATGAGTTATTGTCAAGCTCAGTCATGATCTTATTGTGCATGGATTCATTATACATACTGATTGTGACCTACTGTTGCACTTGTGTGCTTGCATGCCCAATATTGTTTTGTGTGTATGCATGCATTTGTTATATATGTCTTTTCCCGTCTGCTCATCTATTAGACTTCTACCAAATCTTTAAATCCGTAATTGGACAGGATTGGACATAATCGTTGTTTGCCTCCAAATAGATAGTCAAACGATCAGATTCTAGCGTAAGACAAGGTTAAAACTTCCTTATGGTTTGTCGTATACGGTGTACATGATATGTATAATTATCTCCACTACAATTTAATCCTTTCTAGTCTTGTAGGTTTACTATATGTATTATTGGACATGTTGACAATGTATATAGTGGGCCTACAATGATTGTCGCGTGAAAATTTTGGGGCCGAGGCATGACACCACCCTCCCTTATTACCCTATTCATCGCACGCGTATAGTGACATTAGTATTCCACTGCACTCATCCATTGTTCGTTCATCAGATTAAGTTTGGTATTAATTTTTTAAAATAATTATCCTTGTGTGTCAATAAGAAATTGGAAGGGATTTGTAGGTTTTCCTTCTATTATTTATTATCATTTCTAATAATTCTTTCTTAGTTTTATTGTATATTTTAGGCAGTTCTGGTTTGCGTGAGAAAGGCAAAGGTATCGCCACTGATTTGTCTACCTAAGTGGGAATCGTTGTATCATCGGTTTAATTGGATTTCTTTCTTTCTAATTAAAATTGGTTGCGTAATTTTGAATAAAAGTTTATATCCTGCATATTGCGTGACTCAGTTTTAGATCAGCTATAATGTTTATTGTGTTTTTATTGGGATTTAATTTTGAGTATGGTGGTACGAGAGAAAAGGATGAGAGAATAGAAAGAGAGGAAGCGTTTGAAAAAAAAAACAAAAGAGAAAGAAAAAAAAACTCATTAGAGTAGGTTAGTATTGCTCTGTTTTCTATACACAGCCTTGTCTCCTTTTACTTCTTGGTATGTTGTTTTTCATCGCTGCTCCTCTTTGTTTTCATTTTGAACTTAGTGCACCCATATTTGGTAAAATTGTTGCTCCTCATCTTTTTTTATAAGTGTTTATGTGTTTCTTTACCTTGTCTCGGATAACATTAGCAATAAGAGATTATGTATTTATATTTTCAAAATTTTACAAAAACTGCCAATAGACTTCTGGTTTTCCTTTAATGGGGGTTATTTGTGAAGTATTTTCCATATTCACCCCAATAGTTTTTTGTTGGGCAATAGTAGCCCGTGTTTTATTATGATTGTTGTTTTGTAAACCTATTGAGCTTTTTTTCTCTATGCTATAGTTTTTATTAGCATGCTATTATTATGTTATGTTGTATCGGATTCAAATATTTTAAAGTAGCTATTTATATAAATCATTTTCGTACATGTCTCTATTCCCCTGTAAAGTTTATGATACTGTAACTTTCACTAGATTCTCATAATATCTCCCTATTGTTGTTTCCTCTTTTCAGGAATAATTCATGAGTGGTAGACATTTGATTGAGGTGTGAGTTCCTAGACACCTTAAGAATTGGAATATCTCATTTGAATTGCACTTCACTTTTCTGGTTTTATTAGCATCCTATTTCTGGTTTTATTACACTTGACTCTGAATTTATATCATATTTTGGACAATATATTTTGGCCTTGATGTTTGGTTTTAGTTGTGAACTTGAGGCTTGGTTTTGATTTTTGAGCTTGTGAGTTATAAACTCGTTTTTATGTTAGGTTTTTGTTTCTAATAAAGACTTCCGTTGGTTTTGTTTACTTTGTTAGTGTTAAATGTTTATTATTTATTGGTCATGCTCCTTTTGATTAAAAATTAAATGTGTATATTTTAGAAAATATGTTTGAAAAGTCAACAAAACCTTATGAGCTTCAGATTGGTTCACGTATTAGGCTAATCCTAGTTTCACGACAGTAAGGATCTCTATTTCTAGGGGCAGATCCTTACATGGATGATAGCAGAACATAGATTTTACAAATTGATTTTTAAACATGTCCGGAGTTTTAAAATATATTTTTCGAACACATTTAAAAATCAATTTGAAAAACCATACTCCACCATATAAGGACCTGCTCTCGAAAATCAGGATCCTTACTACCATAAAATCCGGATTAACATAACATATCAACCAATTAGAATTCCACAAGATTTTGCTGACTTTTCAAACACATTTCCCAAAATATACACAAATCAAAAAGAACTTAACCAATAAATAATAAACATCTAACACTAACGGAGTAAACAAAACCAATTGAAATTTTTATTAAAAATAAAAATCCAACACAAATGAATCCATAACAAATCCAAAACCGAATCTCAGGCTCGCAATTAAAACCTAACATCAAATCCGAATTATATTACCCAAAATATGGTATAAATCTATTGTCAAGTGTAATAAAACTAGAAATAAAGTATCAGTAAAACCATAAAGGTGTAGCGCAATACAGATATGATAATCCAACTCCTAAAATATCAAGAAACTCACAACTCAATTGAGCATCTACAACTTTAGAACTATTCCTGAAAAGGAAAAAAACGAGATAAGATTACAAGAATCTCAGTGGAAGTTATAACATTATAAGCTCTATAGGAGAACAGAGGTATATACAATATATGTTGTAAAACAGACTTTAAAACATTAGAATTCGATGCAACACAGTGCAACCACAATATTCATGTAATTTCTAAAACATAGATCAAAGTAAACCAACCCAATAGGTTTATAATACAACAACCACAACTGAACATGGGCTACTATTGCTCAACAAAAATCTATCGGGATATTGTCCAAGAGCTTTTGAAAGATCCAGTAAATCCCTCACTAACCCTTCCTTTAACTCATTCAGAAGACCCACGGGCATTACACATTCAGGAAACTAGATGTCTTCAGGAGACTAGCTAGATAACAATAAGGAGCAACAGATTGATAAACTAGTGATAATATTGAACATCGGATCAAGTCTGTCTGGCTGTGATTGCAACGTAGAGGATAAGCCAGATTCTGGGAATAGATTAGGTTTTCCCGATACTTGACTTTCTATATGTCTATCTTTAAATTGCTGAACAATAAATAACTCCTTTTCGATAGATTCATTCTTAGATTGTGTTCTAAGAACTGAGGGATGTGTAGTCCCTATACTTCCGGAGCTTCTGTTATAATCTATATGTTGCGTTAGCCAGTTGTTGAGAAAAATCTCTTTCTAGAGCTTTTGATCTTGAGAAATTTAGCCAGCTAGAACTTGATCAACCTTTCGATCAATCTTATGCAAGAGATTATTCTGTGAAACATTATTTAGTGTTTACCAATTCAACACCTGTTCAACTTGGCTGATAGTTGAAAACCCATCAGATTTGACCTCTCGAAGGATGACGTAAGGTCTTTGCTGAATGGTCGTTGTATCTTCTTCAAAAATATGAGGGAAATCTGTTTCATTGAACATGAAACATTCTTGAACTATTGGTGATTAAGAAATCTATTTGGTTTTGACTTCCTAAAAACAGGCAAGAAGATTTTTCTTCAGTCGTTCCTTTGCCTCTGGAAGACATATTTCTTCAAGCCCTTCCTTTTTTAGGATGGCCAAGGCTTCACGATAATTTTTAAGGATGAGGGAGGTTCACCCAAAAAAATCCATGCATTTCTTTTTACACCAGATCCTCCTTGCGAAGGGGGAGGAGGAGGTTTTTGCTCTTTTTTGTGAAGCTGGCATGGAGAATGTTTTTTGAGGGATCTGAGTGTTCTTCTGTAATCCAGATATTCTCCAAGATCTTCATTACAAGTGTATCCGGGATCATAAGATTCTGGTGCAGTGTCCCAGATGAAATATCCATTAATGTGGGATACATAACAATGGTCACCGTTATGGAAAAAAAAGTTGATTGGAACCTTTTTATCATATAGTTTGGGAACAAGTTCGATCAGGAGTGTCTGAAAGATGTCTGATCTGGAAGAAGAGAGAACAGATGGGAAAATGGTTTGAACTTGACCGTTTTGAGTCCGGACAAATTTTGGATCTTGGATTTGAACAGGTTTGGCAGTAGTATATAATTGTTCCTAATTGGTGATCCAAGATAAAGAAATCAATTTCTCCAATTCTTCCTTTCTTAGCTGTCTTGGTGTTTGTACAATCGTTGGAGTCATATGCTCATCTGCATAGATGAACACTAAATCTAAGCAAATGTAAAAAATACTCAGATTGACAACATAATCTTGTAGACGATATACTATTTGGTGGTGAATCGTTGTAGAGATGGCTTGTAAGTAAATAACTCTCTCCTACCATAGAGATTTCGTATACTCACCTTGCATTAGCCAAATGAATTTTACTGACTGTAGAGTATCATACTCAGAAATATATAAAATGCATATAAAACCAATATACTTAAATAAAATAGTAATACTCAAATGATATGTTTATAAAAACAATAAAAAATACAATGCATCACAACATCCTCATACATACCCAAATATAAACTCAACTTATAATTACACTAAATCTATAATTAATATTTATAAAAATTCACTAATATCACTTTTTCAAAAGCTCAATATTAGTAATACTAAATTCTAAAAATCTATTTCTAATTTATTTTTTAATATTTATCCTTATTACCTCATGTTCTCAATAAATTCAAAAATAATATAACTAAAATATCTTTTTTTTTCAGCGTATATAACATGACGCTTATGAAATAACAAGTTCCAAAAAAAAAAGAGACAAATGTAGACAATAATAAGATTTATTGAGAAACGAAGGAGGGAACTTGCTGAAATTTTGGACAATATATTACATAAAATTAGAAAAAGACAAAAAGAATGATTAAAATTATGCTAGTAGACAAATAAAAGAAACATAATATTTTTTTTAACAGATTAAGCGCTTGTGTGGTAAGCCTAAAAGGCTTAATAAACTAAAAAAAAAGAAAGGAGACCAAACCAAAAAAACCTAATAAACCAAAATAAAAATAAAAAAGAAGCAACAATTATACCAAGATGGGCACACCAAATTCAAAAAGAAGATAAAAAGGAGCAACGATGAAAGTTGATGCGTCAAGAAGAAAAAGGAAACACATTTTTTTTCTTGGTGCATATAAAAAAAAGAGTAATACTAACATAGTCCAATGAGTTTTTATTCTTTCTCTTTTCTTTATTCTTTTCAAATGCTTCCTCTCTTTTCTCTCTCTTCTCTCTCTTCTCTCTCTTCTCTCTCTTCTCTCATCATTTTCTCTCATATCACCATACTCAAAATTAAACCTAAAAAAAATACAGTAAATATTATAAATGATCTAAGAATGAGAGTTACATAATAGACAGGGTACAAACCTTTATTCAAAACAACACGACTAATTTTAATTAAAAAAAAATCCGATCAAACCGATAATACGACAACTCCCACCTAGATAGACGAATCAATGGTGATGCCTTTGCCTTTGTCACACGAACCAGAAATGCCTAAAAACATACAATAAAACTAACAAAAAAACCAATAGAAATTGTAATAAATAACAAAAGGGAAACCTACAGACCCCTTCAAATTTCTTATTGGATAAGTATCTTAGAAAACCAATACCAAACTTATTCTAACGAACGATCAGTGAATGAGTGTAGTGGAATATCAATGTTGTTATATGCGTGCAATGAACAAGGTAATAAGGGAGGGTAGCATGAAAATAAGAGAATAGAAGATAGGGGTGTCTATAGAGAACATAGAAAATATATAAGGTGGCTGGTGGCTGTCTGATAGGCTAAAGAAGTATTTATGTAGTTTAGGCCAAAACCCAAGTGACCTGACCCAGATAACAAACAAATATGATTCGGAAACAAATAAAATAACCCAAATACAAAAAGACTGGCTCAAAAGGCCAACGAAATAACCTAAATGCCCATGGCTACTCAAAACGAGCTCAAAATAAGCATCGAGTCCAACAAGAGTAAAATGATAATTTCTACTGTCTCAATTTTTTATTTGGTCAAAATGTCAAACGTATAAATAAACCACTAAAACGAAGCTGACTAAGCAAAAATATACTAATTGGACAGACACTAGGATGATGTTTTATATCAGTTTAATTGATAAGAGGCATCCTCCTTGTAAAAACAAGATACAGTGGAAGGTAATTCAAATCTCAGTGGCAATAGTCAGGGATTTAATATGATTCATTGGATCTTGGGCCAGATATATGTGTGTAATCTCTCCAAATAATACCTTATATATGAGTTGGAGATTCGTTGCTCCACTTAAATTATTCCTCCAAAGAGAGGATCCTCACAGATAAAGTATGGTCCACCATCTAAAGAAAACAATAAGTTGGTCTGATATCTTTGAGACCCAACCTCTCTGCCATGCTTGAAGGCATCAGATTGATGCTGACCCTCAAATCACATAAAACTCTGCAAAATTGGTTTACCCCAATTTCAACAGGGATAGTAAAACTCTCTGGATCTTTCAATTTAGGGGATAATTTCTTATGAATAATAACATTATATTCCTCTAACATAATCATTGTCTCATGATCACCAATCTTCTTTCTCATTGCCAAAATATTTCTCATAAATCTTATATATGTTGGCATTTGTTCCAAAGCCTAAGTAAATGGTACATTAATCTGTAGCTTCTTGAACACCTCCAAAAACTTTAGGAATTCTTTATCTAACTACATTAGTCTTCTAAGAAAAAAATGGTGGAGGAAGTTGTACACACTGGCTTTTCTAATGGTGCTTTAGATTGCATCTTTAGGGTCTCCTTAAACTTAGGCTCAGCACTATCCTCTACCGCATTAGACTTCCTCATTGTCTCTGCTTTGGCAACACTGTCCCTGACTTTAAAGTCACTACTTTCAACTCTTATGACGGCTTTGTATCAGATGGCAAGGCCCCTTGTGGACTATTCTCAAGTAGCTAAGAATTCTAGCTCACCTATGTCTCCAAATTCTTAATCTTTAAGTCTGAGGATATAATAAATTATTGCATCAAGTTCTCCAAATTACTCTTCTTCTCAGTTGGTTGTGAACTCTGAAAATTTTGATTATCCTACTGGTAACTCAAATTCTTCCTTTCTTCTGATTAGAATTCGAATCAGACCATTATTACTCTTATAAGAGAGATTGGGATGATGTTTCCAATTCTCATTATAAGTGTTTTCGAAATGCAAATATCACTTTCCTGGATTGCCAACATAATTGGCCTCTTCAACATTCATTGGGCAATGATAATTATTATTATTCTCACCACATAGATCACATAAGGCCATAACAGGCTGGCCCCCACTATTCTGATTCACAATTGCCACTATTATGTTGCTCTGAGCAAACTCATGTGTCATGGCTACCATCATTGCAATCAACTTGGTAATAGCATCAACCTCTAACTTTCCTAAATTCTTGTCAAAGTCTGAGTCGGTGTTCTAAGTCTATCCCCCAATACTGCATTCTTTATCAACTTGAAAGCTTCTTTAGTTTCCTTGTCCATAATATATTCCCATTAGCAGTAGTATTCAATATAATCTTGTGCATCTCTGACAAACCTCTAAAAAAAAGCATCCAATTGAAGAAAGTGAATCCAAATCAATTGTCATTGACTAATATCCAATAAACACTATATGTTAATGATCTCGAATGAATAAATCTCTTTGCGAAAAATATAAAAAATAAAGACTATATGCTCTAAAAATAATTACTCGATTCCCTAAAAACTTTACATCGGATACTTATATTTATACCTATCACTAATCCAATCGATCAGTTACAGGCAAAATGACTGGTCAGTATTCAAAAATCAAGCCTTGCATCTTCATATCATTAGTCCGATCTGTCTGTGCACCTTCAACATTTAGTGTATAATCTATATTTTGGAAGTCTGATCAATTAGTCCTTAAGTCTAACCGGTCAATATGTTTTTGGCAAGTTCACTCTCCAAGTTCGACCGGTCAGTCTTAATAGTTTGACCAGTCGATGTGCCTTCACATTTATCACCTATTTTCGCTATTCAATCCCAACTGATTGTTCCTAGTCTGAACAACTAGTCATAGCTGAACCTCCACACAAGTTGAGTATGATTGTCTAGTTCACACGACTGAGCATTTTCACCATTCAATCGTGCGAATCACTCCATTTATATTTGTTCCGTAAATCTATACTAAATCCTACTCAAAATAAGCTTCCCAAATCTCTGAACTATCCTTTAGTAACCCAGCCTCTTTTCTTTCAAGGACCTACGGGCATTACACTTCAAGGATAATCAATTTTTCTAGAAGGCCGTAGCATTGTAACTTAAAAAAGACAGGGATGCACAGACTCAAGATAATACTGAGTCCGAGACTCAATGAATAGAGAAGATTAGAAGGCCATCAGAATATGTGAACAGAAATTTGGATTGGAGAAAAACTCGATGCCCTCCTCTTATTCATTGACTCTATTTATAGACATACAAAGTGACTTGGATACCAGAGTCACCAGTCATCCTTTTCCCTATAACCTGGGTAGCAGGTCAAAAGGGGATACAGACGGCAGACTTCTGACATAAACTAATACAGATAACAAACTTTTGACTTAGATTACACAAAACTATTTACAGATAGGTTCGTGGTCCCAATCCATGTTTTCGTCTGAGTCATGGGACATTTCATATGTGACTGCTGTCTTTGTTTGTTCGTCTTCCTAGGCAATAATCTTATCCGTCCGAGCTAGGTCTTCAGCATTTGCTGTTTCAATGTCGGCATAAGGTCCTGGGTCATATTCTGGAGGTCTTTCATCTGGTTGTTGAGAATCCTGGAAATAAGATGGTAATGTAGACAGTGGACAAACTGTCGTGGTGTGTAGGTGTATTTTTTTACGGTCATAACCATTCATGTGGCACAGATATCGCCACACAAAATATAGAAATTCAGGAATTGGTTCTGGGTCGGACAAAGTTTTGTACATATGGCATACAGAGAATGGTGTAGGTGTACTGCCACCATACGAATTGTGCGAGACGTAGGTAACATACAGTGTATCTCGTTTTGCAGGAGGTGCGTGTCTGAGGAGGTTGTACAAATCTGTTCGTCAAGTACTGAGTGGAGCAAACAGTTGTAGGTATGTCCATTATTCATTGACTCTATTTATAGACATACAAAGTGACTTGGATACTAGAGTCACCGGTCATCCTTTTCCCTATAACCTGGGTAACATGTCAAAAGGGGATACAGACGGTAGACTTCTGACATAAACTAATACAGACAACAAACTTTTGACTCAGATTGACACAAAACTATTTACAGATAGGTTCGTGGTCCCAATCCATGTTTTCGTCTGAGTCATGTGACATTTCAGATGTGACTGCTGTCTTTGTTTGTTCGTCTTCCCAGGCAATAATCTTATCCATCCGAGCTAGGTCTTCAGCATCTGCTGTTTCAATGTCGGCATAAGGTCCTGGGTTATATTCTGGAGGTCTTTCATCTGGTTGTTGAGAATCCTGGAAATAAGATGGTAATGTAGACAGTGGACAAACTGTCGTGGTGTGTAGGTGTATTTTTTTACGGTCATAACCATTCATGTGGCACAGATATTGCCACACAAAATATAGAAATTCAGGAATTGGTTCTGGGTCGGACAGAGTTTTGTACATATGGCATACAGAGAATGGTGTGGGTGTACTGCCACCATACGAACTGTGCAAGACGTAGGTAACATACAATGTATCTCGTTTTGCAGGAGGTGCCTGTCTGAGGAGGTTGTACAAATCTGTTCGTCAAGTACTGAGTGGAGCAAACAGTTGTAGGTATGCCCATTATTCATTGACTCTATTTATAGACATACAAAGTGACTTGGATACTAGAGTCACCGGTCATCCTTTTCCCTATAACCTGGGTAACAGGTCAAAAGGGGATACAGACGGTAGATTTCTGACATAAACTAATACAGACAATAAACTTTTGACTCAGATTGACACAAAACTATTTACAGATAGGTTCGTGGTCCCAATCTATGTTTTCGTCTGAGTCATGGGACATTTCAGATGTGACTGCTATCTTTGTTTGTTCATCTTCCTAGGCAATAATCTTATCTGTCCGAGCTAGGTCTTCAACATCTGCTGTTTCAATGTCGGCATAAGGTCCTGGGTCATATTCTGGAGGTCTTTCATCTGGTTGTTGAGAATCCTGGAAATAGGATGGTAATGTAGACGGTGGACAAAGTGTCATGGTGTGTAGGTGTATTTTTCTACGGTCATACCATTCATGTGTCATAGATATCGCCACGCAAAATGTAGAAATTCAGGAATTGGTTCTGGGTCGGACAGAGCTTTGTACAGATGGCATATGGGAATGGTGTGGGTGTACTACCACCATACAACCTGTGCAAGACGTAGGTAACATACAGTGTATCTCGTTTTGCAGGAGGTGCTTGTTTGAGGAGGTTGTACAAATCTGTTTGCCAAACAGTTGTAGGTATGCTCATTAATTGGATCCAACAAAATCCAAGTCCAACAAATATTCTAACATGTCACGAACTCTGAACTTTATCATCCCGTAATAAAGTGTATGTAGGCACCAATTATACCAGAGTTCTTCGTCACAAAAATCACAAACACGGAAAATACTGATTCGGGAAAATGGATAATCAGGGGAATAGAAATCAACAACGGTTATATCCTTTCCTTGGTATTTTTGAAAAATCATGAGGTATGAGAAGAGATGATTTTTGGCATATTGTTGGATTTGGAATAGATCTGGGTGATGAAGGCCTGGGGGAAATGTGAGATGGACTGGTGACTGGTTAGTTCATAAGGTTGGTTGTTCTATTTGAGTCCATATGAAATCTCCTAATGGATGAGTTTTATTGGGGCCAAGAAGTGATGGATTAGTTAGGCCTGGAGGATAGAGAACTTCAGGTTCAGGAGGGCCAGAAATAGAACATTGTCCTGGATCCAGCGAATTCCAACCACTAAGTCCAGTCCTGTAAAATGGACAATCATGAGCCCAATGGTTCGTGTATCGTCCACATCGACAACAAAATGGATTTGAAGATAGGCCAGCCATAAGAACTAAGAGGAAGTCTTCTGTCATGGACACCAAATGGAGAGGTCTGGATAGGAGATCAGCAATGATATTGTCTTTTTCCTTAATGTGTTCTACGAAAAAATCATAATGGAAAAACCACTCAGCCCAGCAAAGAAGTTGTTTTTCTGGAATTATTTTATTCTTGAACTCGAGAACTCGTGGAAAGGAAGAGTTGTTCATCTGTATTTTGAAGCAATATCCAATAAAATGGAATTCAAATTTTTTGATTCGATATTTAATTGTAAGGATATCTTTGTAGACCGTGTGATAATGTGATTCTGCATTGGAGAAAATGCCGCTGGCATATCCACATAAACGCTTGTGTGGTCCTTATTGTTCAAGAAGAACAACTCCCCAATGTGTGTTATTGACATTAGTTTGGAGTATGCGTTGACATTCCGAGGGGATTTGCATAAGTGGCAACTCTAGGATGATATCTTTCAGGTGTTAAAGTGTCTGAGAATGCTTTTGAGTCCATGGTTGTGGGCTTTTTTTTTAGAAGATCAGAAAGAATCGAGGTGTATTTGGAGACATTTGGAATGAAAGTTTTTAAGTAATTGACAATACCTAAGAATTGTTGGAGCTGTTGCCTAGAGAGATTTTCTGTTGAAAATTTCAACAGTTCCTTCACAATATGTTCTCCAGGAGAATATGTTCCTTCTGAGATCTTCATTCCCAAAAACTCAATCGCGGATAATCCAATAGAGGATTTTTTGTCAGAGAGCATAATGTCATACTGGTCTACCCGAGAAGTAAACTTGGATAGAAGAAGTTCATGCTCTTCATTTGTCTTAGAGAAGAGCAGGATGTACATGCAAGATGTACAAATTCCTTCAACAATCCAGATCCAATGTCACCATGTGTACTCTGGGATAATTATACCAACTGGCTCTTGAAGTCCGCATGTAACTCTGCGACCAACAGAAACTGTTCCAAGATTTTCAGAAATCCGCAACGAAGATCTCGAAGATCTATAAACAAACACCTCAAGATAAAGTGTAAAGATTCCAACTGTACATGCGCGACAAAAAAGAGACATCATTTCCAACGGTGGAAAAAAAACCAGGATAAACGACCTGACAAACGATCATCTCGACCTCACCGAAAACCCTATCGTTTCTTCAAGAAATGCAGTCCACGTGGAAAGAAAGGTGATCGAAGTTATATTTGCGGCCAGAAAAGACATTTTGCAAAAAATTGCTCTAAGAGTCCTACAAAATCGACTCGTCTTATCTCCTATGTCAGCAAAGAAATAAGTTTATCCGACGCTGATATTGAGTCTCTATTTTCAGAGCAAGATGAACCGACTCCATAAATTGTCTTTGGCATTACTCACAAAGATAATTGCTCCTCCTCTAGTGAGGCCGATGTCTTCTCTTCTGATGAAGACCTTGAAGATCATTTTGAGATCCTCCAAGCTGAGGAAATCAAATTCACCCAACCAGCTACTCCCCTCTATATTCTTCCCACTAAATATGATCGACCAATCTCCGTCACAGGTACACACAAAAGTTTTCTCAATCCCTCAATCCTTCCACCACGTGCTTGGATCCAACACTTATAACATTTCAAAGCAGTAGATGGAAAAATCTTCTGGACCGAGCTGATTACTAAGTAGAAAATTGGGATACAATTCTTTCCAGGCTGCACCATCTGGACAAAGGTCATTGGCACCAAATTACCTGATAAAGACCTTCTGATTGGCTTCGACATTTACCAGCATGCAGAAAAGCTACAGATCCTTCCCACAAAACTAAAGTATAAAAGATTTTTCCGACATTCCACAACTCTACTCTCTATCAGAGGTCAATAACAAATTCAGGAAATGGTCCCAAGATCTTTCTCCAACCTAAATTTTTGTTCACATATTCTGATGGCCTTCTAATCTTCTCTATTCACTGAGTCTCGGACTCAGTATTATCTTGAGTCTGTGCCTGTGGATCCTCGAAAAAAAAAGAGGTTGGGTTACTAAAGGATAGTTTAGAGACAAATACAAAACATAGGTCAATGAGAAACATTTTACTAGCTCAGGAAGAAACTTGGAAGAAACACATAAACATCTTATCTATGAATGACAAAAGAAAGATTGTGTTGGACTAGGTTACTTGAATCCAATACCCAAATTCATCTTTTAAAATTTGGTCCAAACTCAATCCAAAATCCAATAGGTTTTAAAAGAACAATCTTATAATAGCATACTAGCAAGGTTTATATGGCTGGCTTCTGGGAGGAAATGTAAAAAGTCATGAGTTTCACACAACGAGGGTGACATAAAAATTATTTTATGCCATGATCTTGTAAACTGTATTTATCAGTACAGCAAAAAGGTTTGCACGAAGAAAATATGAAGTAAGATTGCGCACAAATTACGTATGAAATTTGGTAGAATGCACCGAAATTAACTCCTAGGATCAGTTGGGAAACATTATTCACATGCAGTGGGCGGCTAAGAATATATCAAAAGATAACAACCCATCCTAGTACATATGGGGTAAGCCAAAATGCACTCAAAGATAAAAACAAAAACAAAGGATTAAAATAATAAATTATGCTCTTAGGAGCCAAAGAAAGCCACAAAATGAGGAGTTTGAGGATGCCATCAGCCAAAGAATTGAAACTGACCATTGAGTTTAAAGAGACGTTCTAGCTCCAGCACGAAAGCAAGCTGATTACTTTTTATCTCTTAAAAATAATATGTCCAGAGCAAAAATCAATTTGATTATGCCCGTACGCCTCCATAATTTTTTCAAAGCTCTGCTAACTAGTGTAGATTATTTTTATTTATTATTTTGGTCATGGTCATCTCATGGTCAAAGACACTTGTTCATCTAGTTGTAGACAATGTGCAAGTGCAAACACAGTGTATATACTGAAAAGCGATAAGGTAACATCAATTCCGCATTACTGACATTAAAACAAACACGTTAGATAATATTAGGGGAGAAATTCACGCACCAGAATTCCTACTAACAAATTCACTACCACGTATTTGACCCAGCCTCCGTCTATACTCATAGACCACCTTACCAATTCTAACATCCCCACAATCCAAACCTCCCCTTGGATTCCCCTGAAAGAAAGAAATTAGGGTTATCACGTGGAATAACGACCTGATCTTCCTAAAACCTCTGAATCTCTCATCCTTTCAGGACATCAATCAGCCAAGAGAAGCAACCATGCCCACAAAAAAACTAGTGACGGTCTTTGCGGCTACCATTTTGCATCACAGCCGAATTGTGGAAACAAAGCATCCCCGATTAGACCTCATTCCTAATGTTCCACACGTTACACATGTAGAGACGATAATCATCCCGGAGTAAGCAAGAACGTGAGTTGAACACCTAACTATAAATGAGCAGATCAATAACGCTAACAAGAAACTAAAACAATTTCAGAGATGGAAGACAGGGAAAAAGTGATCGTACTATGAGTTGGGGACAGATAGATTGCATTAAGCATTTTGTGGGCGCCGAGATGGGCCTCAGATAGCTGTTAACCATTCTTCAATAACAGTATAAAACAAAGAGAATCACTCCTACCAGGAGACATGTAAATAAAATAAGGATACGGGTTAAGGATTGATGTTTGGTTGGGTTGACCCGAAGAGCTCCGTTATTCTTGGGAAGATTCCAAGGGGTGTCGGGTTCGGGTTCGTCGTCAAATAAGGAATATGAAGGAGGCTACGGCGTTCTGCTCTTAGTGGGGAGCGTTCCCGCGGCGTCGTTTGTTTGCTAAAATGGCTTGAAGGTAATAAATCGACGGCGAGTAGAGAAGAGGCAAGGCGACAGAGATGACCTGACGTAAAGTGAAATGTGAACCTTTTGGACTTTTAAACTATTTTGGGCTTTGATATGCTGGTAATCTACCATTGCTCTGACCCAACTGGACTTGGGCTGCGTGGAGATAGGCAGAATACAAGAGTGATGTACATTTTCAGGTGAAGGCGCTTGGTCACGAACTTATACATGCTTGCAAAGGTTGAATTTTGGTTTTAAACTTTTAACACCATAAAGATACTAGTTTTGTTATCTCATAAGCACTAATATAAAATATTTTTTATCTACAATTAAAAATTAACTAAAATAAATAAGTATTATTATTCAATTCCACTATTTGTGAAGCTCACCTTCACTCATAAAAGCCTTTATTTTCGTATGAGATAGCGAGAGTTAAAAAAATTTTCAATGTTAAGATCTTTGCGCGGACTGACCCCAGAAGTTGTTGACGCCCAACGCCCTGTATACATTACTAAACATTCATTGGGTTGTCGGGTTAATGATGAAAGCAGTAGAAGCCTACATACATCTTATGACCATAGCATGAAAACAAGAGAAAAAGGGTCCACAACCTATAGCGGAAAAGGTGTGCACTAGCGTGTAAATGTCTCGCAAATATGACAATTTTTTTTCTTTTTTTTCGGTTTCTCTGCATAATCCGATTTGAAAAATGATGGACTAAGGGCATCACAATGTGGTCCATTCTCAATGAACCAGTATCGACCTTTTCCATTTTCCAGGGTTTTCTTTTAACCACGAAATAGAAAGCTGATATTGCCCTCGAACATCATCAATCATGGCAGAAAGAAAGGAAAATCGTAGGGTTTAGGAGTAGGGCCATCCATTTTCTCATTTTCAGATGCCATCATTACATCTTTAACTCTTTGTGGCAGCCCTGGAGTGGGGGCATTCACAGGTTTCTCATAAGCTCAAATAAAATGACAACAAAGTCTTAGCAAGTGTCTGATGCAAATATGACATCATGCTGTCACATTTTTAGTTTCATTGTATAATTCGATTTGAAATATAATGGACCCAATGCATGAAATATGGTCCAATCTCACTGCAAATTAATACTCATATCCCTTTCATAAATCAGTTTTTTTTAAATAAATTTTATAATCAGTATTTTATGATATTGCTAGCACTCTTATATAATACCGATTTCTTTTTCCTAACAAAACTATCTTACTATGGTGCTTAATTGGAAAAATATATATGAGTGACAAGATTTATTTGTCTATCACCAAAATTCAAGAATTCAGTTTTTAAGTTTAAGAATAGAAGACCACAACTAAATCCGGTTGTTGAGTTTACACTTTCATACGCACATATCTCCGGCTCAAGGCCTAGTGGGTATAATCCTTGGTTGCTGTCACTGGGATTCAAACCATCACCCACTGTCTTTTGTTCCTAAGAGGAAGACACCTACCAATTCAATTGGACAGCTGAATTGGTAAGAGATGTCCTCATTATAGAAATAAAAGACAGTGGGTGGTGGTTAGAATCTCAGTGGCAGCGGTCAGAAATTAAACGTGTTCCATTGGGTTTTGAGCCAAAGATATGTGCATAATCTCCCCAGACAATACCTTATATGTAAGGTTATGACCACTTTTAAAAATAAAATCGGTTATAAACACTAAATAGAAACCGTATGATTGTTATAACAAACACTGTATGTAACCGTCCAATAGTTATAATGGACACTGAATGTAACCGGATCGGGGAGCTAAACTGCTATATAAGGGATGCTACCTCCTCATTTGTAATCATTCATTATTCAAGCAATACAATTCATTCCTTCCCCAATCCTCCCTACTTTTATTTTTCATTCCTTCCCCAATTCTCCCTATTTTTATTTTTCATTCCTTCAGAGTTCTTAAGATTAGTATTCTACCTTTGCTTGTGAGGTAGTTTAACTTAGCCTATTTCGAGAGATAGTCTAAGTGCCTCATGGGACTTTTATTCCTCAAAACTCTAAGCCCATAATAGTTGGTAACGAAACTGAGGCTCAAATCAAAAGAGAGATTCAGATGGAGAAGTAGGTTATTTCTGAAATCAAAGTGGAGGAAAGTCGTACTAGCACGTCAACCCTCCCTGAGCAAGGAAGAGGGCTAGGACCATTGATCTTATTTCTACATTGGAGTTGAAGATTGCTTATTGAGAGCTTGATAGAGATGATAATTACGACAAGTTTGATGAGTGTGGACAACGCATAGAGGGGCTTGAGTCAAAGGAAAAGTATGAGCTCCAGGAGGAGGTGCAAGCCACACTCATCGCCATTGATTCCTAGAAGCAAGAGATAGACAATTTTAAGTTAAATATTCTCGCTAAGCTTAATATTTTGAAAGATGAATTGGCTAAGAAGGGCATGGAGCCAAGGGTTCTAAGCTTAAGGTGAAACTGGATATTTTAAAGCCATAGGTTTATGGAGGGACAAGTAATGCAAGAAAAGTAGATAACTTCCTATTCACCCTAGTGAGATATTTCAAGGGTGCAAGCACAGAGGAAGATGCCCTTAAGGAGTCCTAAGCACCTCTCTATTTAAAAGATATTGCTACCACCTAATGGAGGATAAATCACATCCAGATAGAGCGAGACACAATGAAGGTAGACACATGGGTTCACAAACCATCGAATTACTGATAGCCCAATTCTTTCCCAAGAATGTTGTCACGACCGAAACTCAGACTACGCATCATTCGACTTCGTGTGTGACCCGTCCCTCAAATTTGGTGCCTCAATCAAGGAGAATCGGCACATTAATGGAGGATCAATCAGAGGCAATCAGGGAATTCAATGGGAATCCGTTCCTGCCATATAGGAGACTCGATTTGGGGAATCAAGGTAATCAATGTAATCAAAGATTACCATAGATTGGAAATCAGCCATTAGTGCTTGCCTTGTATATCTTTGTATAGACACCGTTAGATCGGTTGACACAATCTCCACCATTCATTGAGGAGCTGTATTGACTATATAAGGGGTGCCTCCCCTCATTTGTAATCATCCAGCAATTCTTGTAATATTGAGAGTTTATAGTTTTCTCTCCATTCCTTTGTGTCCCTCTCTCTTTTACGTTGTGTTCTGAGCTTAGTATTCTAGTTAGCTTTGTGAGGAAGGCTGACTTAGCCTATTGCGAGAGCGATAGTCTAAGGCCGCACGGAGAGTTTCTATTCCGAAAAACTCTAGTCCCGTGACAGTTGGTAGCGGAGCTACGGCTCAATTCTTTAAGAGAGAAATAGAGATGCCTGCTGATGCCAACACCCCTGTTGTTGAGGAGGTAGAGGAGATCCGTGTGGGGAGACTACCCCAATGTGCTCCCGAACCAAGTAAGAAGAGAATGAAGACTGTTGATCATTTGTCATCATTGGAGGCAAGGATCACTCGTATGGAGATAAAGGTTGCCGATGACAAAGATATGCTTTAGGAGTATGGCCAACGCATAAGCGAGCTCGAGTCAGGGGACTTGAAAGAGCTTCGTGAGGAGATGCAAGGCGCTCTCGTTGCTATCAACTCTTGGAGGCAAGAGATAGATGATTTCAAGGTAAATCTTCTTGTTGAAATCACTTTATTCAAGGATGACTTGGTTGAAATCAGGAATGAATGTAAGAAGGGCGTAGTGTAAGTAGTTTCCATGCCCAACGCGAAGCTGGATGTCCCGAAGCCAAAGTCATTTGGTGGGACGAGGAATGCCAAGGAGGTGGACAACTTCCTTTTCAACCTTGAACAATACTTTCAAGGGGTGGGCATGGAGAGCGATGGAGTTCGACTTTCCCAAGCCCCATTGTATCTAACCGACAGTGCCACAACCTGGTGGAGGATGAAGCATGCTCAAATTGAGCGTGGCACCTTGAAGTTGGAAACGTGGGAAGATTTCAAAAGGTTCCTGAGAGCACAATTCTCACTGAGGAATGTGGAACTGGAAGCGAGGGAGAAGCTTCGCAAGTTTTCCCACAAGGGCGACATCCGAGACTATGTGAGGGAGTTCACAGAAGTCTTGTTGGAGATCCCAGACATGCCCGAGACGGAGGCTATGTACGTGTTTCTGGGAGGCCTACAAAGTTGGGTCAAACTGGAGCTTCATCGACGCAATGTCAAGGAGCTCAACGATGTGATTACCCAGGCTGAATCCTTGACGGAATTCGAGAAGAAACCCGAGGGTTCAAGCCCACATAAGCCTAAGAGTTTCCACGACTAGAAGGCTAAAGGTGGGGGAGCAGTCCACGAAGATAAGGAGGGAAAGGACAAGCCTTTCAAGTCCTTCAAATCCTTCCGTCCAGCCAAACCCACACAAGGGGGAGGTGAAAATCGGGGCAAGGGGGAGAGACCCAAGCTCTCATGCTTTCTATGCGAGGGGCCGCATAGAGCTATGGATTGCCCGATGAGGAACAAGCTGGCAGCCATTGCTATGGAGGTCGAAGTGATGGAAGCACCAAGGATGAGTTCCATGAAATTGTTGAGTACCGTTAAAGCCTCAACCAAAGTTGTCAAGGTGGGAGAATGTTTGTTAGACCCATCGTGCAAGGGAGGGAGTCTCGTGCATTGATCGATATTGGTGCTACTCACAACTTAATGAAGAAGGAGGAAGCACAACGACTTGGCATCAAGTTCAAAGAGGAGAAAGGTTGGTTGAAGACGGTGAACACTAAAGCCCAACCAATATTTGGAGTAGCCCGAGGGGTCGAGCTACAAATGGGATAATGAAAAGGTAAACTTGACTTCTCCATTGTTCCTATGGATGACTTTCCGATCATGTTAGGGATGCAATTCTTGGATCAAACGAGAGCAGTCTCAGTGTTTTACACAAACAGCCTCATACTTTCGGAAGGAAGCCAGTGTTGCGTGGTGCCTATTGCTCGAGAGAAGGAGCTGAAGACAAAAACACTGTCAGCCATGCAGCTGAAGAAGGGAGTAAGGAAGCTAGAACCCACATTTCTAGCTACCTTGGTGATGGATGAAGGCACAACTACTGATGACGATGTGCCCATCCAAGTCATGGAAGTTCTTTGGGAGTTTGCCGATGTGATGCCCAAGGAACTCCCAAAGAAGTTACCACCCATACGGGAGGTAGACCATGCCATCGAGATAGAAGTCAGGGTCAAACCAACTGCGAGAGCCTCTTATCGAATGGCACCTCCAGAGTTAGCTGAATTACGGAGGTAGCTGAAGGAGTTGTTGCATGCGGGCTTCATCCAACTATCTAAAGCACCTTACGGAGCACCGGTGTTTTTCCAAAAGAAGCAAGATGGGTCGCTGAGATTGTGCATCGACTACCGGGCCTTGAATACGGTAACTGTGAAGAACAAGTACCCCATTCCTCTCATTGCTGACTTGTTCGATTAACTTGGGGATGCGAGATGGTTCACCAAGTTGGATCTGAGGTCGGGCTACTATCAAGTCCGCATAGTAAAGGGAGATGAGGCCAAGACCGCATGTGTCACACGGTATGGTTCTTATGAATTCTTGGTCATGCCATTTGGTTTAACAAATACACCTGCTACCTTTTTCACACTAATGAACAAAGTACGCCACAAGTTCTTGGACCGCTTTGTTGTTGTGTATTTGGATGATATAGTGATATACAACCACACACTTGAGGAGCACATCAACATATAAGGATGGTGTTTCAAGCTTTGAGGGACAATGAGCTGTATGTTAAGCGGGAAAAGTGTGCATTTGTCAAACAAGAGGTGACTTTTCTTGGCCACATAGTGGGCGGAGGAAGGATCAAGATGGATGGTGCCAAGATCCAAGCTATCAAGGATTGGCAACCACCAAAGAAGGTCACAGATCTTAGTTCCTTCTTGGGGTTGGCCAATTACTATCGGCGGTTCATACGAGGGTACTCTTCCATTGTCACACCATTGACCGAGTTATTCAATAAGACCAAGGCATGGGATTGGTCGAGTGGATGCCAAGAGGCATTCGATGCTCTGAAGGCAGCCATTGTGGAGGAACCGGTGTTAGCCTTGCCTAACCACCTACTTCCATATGAGGTACAGACGGATGCTTCAGATTTTGCAATTGGTGGTGTCTTGATGCAAGAAGGGCATCCAATTACTTATGAGAGCCGCAAGCTGAATGATACTGAGAGGCGGTACACGGTGCAACAGAAGGAGATGACAGCCGTGGTGCATTGCTTGCGAGTTTGGAGACATTACTTGCTGGGGAGCAAGTTCATTGTCAAGACTGACAACATTGCCACAAGCTACTTCCTTTCGCAGAAGAAGCTATCACCGAAGCAAGCGAGGTGGCAAGATTTCTTGGCAGAGTTTGATTATATACTTGAGTATAAGCCAGGGAAGGCGAACTTGGTGGCGGATGCTCTCAGTAGAAGGGCCGAGCTTTCAGCCATCAAGACTCACGACAAATACCTTGATGAGATTTTATCAAGGCGTGTGAGCGGGAAGCGCATGAACCATGTGGAGTATCTGGTTCATTGGAAAGGAGACCCTCCTGGTGAGACTAGTTGGGAGAGTGAATCCGATCTTTGGCAACATCGAGACGAGATCGATGAGTTCTTGAGGCAGCACACAACGAGGACGTTGTCGAGTTTGGTGGGGGAGAATGTCACTACCGAAACTCAGACTACACGTCATTCGGCTTCGTGTGTGACCCGTCCCTCAAATCTGGTGCCTCAATCAAGGAGAATCGGCACATTAATAGAGGATCAATCAGAGGCAATCAAGGAATTCAATGGGAATCTGTTCCTGCCATATAGGAGACTCGATTTGGGGAATCAAGGTAATCAATGTAATCAAAGATTAGCATAGATTGGAAATCATCCATTAGTGCTTGCCTTGTATATCTTTTTATAGACACCGTTAGATCGGTTGACACAATCTCCACCATTCATTGGGGAGCTATATTGGCTATATAAGGGGTACCTCCCCTCATTCGTAATCATCCAGCAATTCTTGCAATATTGAGAGTTTATAATTTTCTCTCCATTCCTTTGTGTCCCTTTCTCTTTTACGTTGTGTTCTAAGCTTAGTATTTTAGCTAGCTTTGTGAGGAAGGCTGACTTACAGCCTATTGTGAGAGCAGTAGTCTAAGGCTGCATGGAGAGTTTTTATTCCGCAAAAATCTAGTCTCGTGACAATGTGGAGGTAAAAGTGAGAAAAAAGCTTTGCAAACTTTCCCATAAGGGGGATATTCATGAGTATATGAAGGAGTTCATAGAAGTCTTATTGGAGATCCCAAATATGCCAAAAACTAAAGTCATTTATGTGTTTCTAGGAGGCCTACATACATGAGTTGGGCCTAACTTAGGTTGTAAAGGTAGAACGTTCCTGATCTGAACACCGCCGCTGCTAATGCTGAATCATTGGTGGAGTTTCAACATATGAAAGAGACTTGAGTCCACCAAATTTGAAGAACTTTCAAGATTAAAAAGTCAAAGATGGAGGAGCAAACATATTTCTTAAGGAAGGAAAAAGCTACAAATTCTCCAGTCCAGCCAAACCAAACCAAACCAATGAGGCAAAAATTGGGGCAAACGTAAGAAACCAAAACTCTCTTGTTTCTTATATGAGGATCCTCACAAAGCCGTAGATTTTCCGGTACAAAACAAACTTTGGCTCTTTCCATAGAATGTGAGATGGAAGAGGTGGATGAGCCCAAGATGAGCTTGATGTAATTGCTCAATGCAGTCAAAGCCTCAACTAGTGAGACCAAAGTTGAGCATATCAAATGTATATTTGTAAAGCCCATTGTAAATATAAATGAGTTTTGAGCCTTAATTAATACTGGTGCAACCCACAACTTTAAAAAGAAGAAAGAGACACAAAAACATGGTATCAAGTTCAAAGATGAAAGGGGATGGTTGAAGATAATCAAAACTGTAGCCTAATCGATCTTTGGAGTGGAACGTGGGGTTGAGTGAAAAATCGGAGAATCAAAAGATAACATGATTTTTTCATTATTCCTATGGATGACTTTTCAATTTTACTATGAATGTAGTTCCTAGATGAGACTAAAGTAGTCTCAATGCTAAGTACAAATACCATAATATTCTTGGAAAAGAACAAATCATGTATGGTATTAGTGACTCGTGAGAGGATCCAAAGTCAAGATACTTTCAGCCATAGAACTGAAGGAATATATAAGGAAGGAAGAGACAATATTCCCTACTAATCTAATAGTGGATGAAGGCAATCATATTTCTAGGAAGGCGCTTGTTCCAATGAAAAAATTTTCTGGAGAGTCCGAAGAGGTGATGCCCAAGGAAATCCCCAAAAAAACTTCCACTTGAGAGAGAGGTGGATCATATCATGGAGTTAGAGATAAGAGCAAAACCACCTTCAAAGGTCCCTTACCAAATAGTACCTCCAGATCTAGTAGAATCACAGAGGCATGCTTTTCAAAAGAGTGAGAAGCTCATCAAGAATCTAGTTCGTTAGTAGGAAGATCCATCTAGCGATGCTAGTAAGGAGAGCATGATTTGTGGTAGTTCCAAAAACCACAGAGGCAAATGATAACCTATGTTTAGCACTGGTCATTTGTGATTGTTTGTGGTTCATTTGATGTTTTTAAGAAACAATTGGATTGTTAAATTGGATATTTTTTATCGTTTGTTGAGTGTTGTGGTTGAATAGGTTTAACAATGAAAAGAGAACATTTCGGATGAAAAACAATGTTTAAAATGAAGAAAGATATAAGTATGTGTTAACTGCGGAAGGCCACCGACTGATAAGACAAAACACAAAATCAAGCCGAAGCTCGACCAACCGGTCGGTTCATAAAGTCTGAAAATACGAATGGATAAAGTTTGTTTCGATGGACCGGTCGGTCATACGGGATCAAGATAATCAACATATGGATAAAGTCTATTGACATATGGATAAAGATTATCACCTTGTTTTTAACTATAAATAGATGTCAGGGTTATATAATTTATCATCGAACACTTTACAAATTCAAGTCTTTTCTTCAAAACATGTCCTCGATCCGTCAGCTATGAAGATAACGAAATATTTTGTTTGAGTTTTAATTAATTCCAAGAAATATTTGAATTAATTCTTTCTCTTCATCTTTTACAATCTTGATTTATTAACATAAATCTGGGATTCAAATTCATTGTGTTCTGATTACAAGTTATTGACTCTATTTCTAATCTTGACTATTTAACAAACCTGGTCAGTTTGTCTACAGGTGAGTTTAAATTGATTCAGAATAACAATTAAACTATGACAACAGATTAGAAGTCCTAGAGTGATTATTGAAACTTGGTAGAATATGAATATATCTGTCAAACCTAGGATTCATTTTTATTTGGGTAAAATGATTTAGAGGTTTGATTATCATAGGAATATAGTTAATTGAAAATCTAAATTAGCTCTTAATAGTCTGAAAAGATATTAGATGATTGAAAGATAAACAATAACAAATTACAGAATATTGGAATTGAACAATAAATGGATTAATTCTCAAATTATCTAACAACTCTAACTTTAGTATCTAGCTAGTAACTTAGGTTTTAAATTTAGTTTAATTACAATTCCTTATTCGTTTCATTAAACAAGGATAGTGAATTAGGTAAATTAATTGATTTGAAACGATTTTTCTTGTGAGATCGATACTCGTTTTTTTAACTATATTACTGGTTGACAATTGTGTGTTTGAGATTAAAGTAAATTCAATTTACGCCAACAACAAACTCTATGGTAATACACAACGAGGACATTGTGGAGTTTGGTAAGGGAGATGTCACACCCAAAATTACAAGAATTTTGAAAAACACATCACACGATACTGAACAATGTGTCTCCTAAGAGGATTGAAGGACATGTCATCTAGACAAACTAATCGATGTATCTTCCAGATAGACTTAACGGCGTGTCGTTGAGATGGATAAGACTTAGTAAAGGTCAAAGTTTTAAAATTAGTACACGGTTATAACCACTTCTAAAAATAGAATTGGTTTTAACGGATACTGAATGTAAATCGTCCGATCGTTATAACAGACATTGAATGTAAACCATAGATCCGGGAGCTGAACTACTGTACAAGGAGTGTTACCCTCTCATTGGTAATCATCTAGTATTCAAGCAATACTAATTATTCCTTCTCCAATTCTCTCTATTTTTATTTTTCATTCATTAAGAGTTTTTAAGTCTAGTATTCTATCTTTGATTGTGAGGAAGACTAAATTAGTCTATTTGAACAGATAATCTAAGCATCGCCTGAGAGTTTTATTCCTTAGAACTCTAAGTACGTGACAACCTGAAATGAATTGGTTGCTCTTTGGTACCATCAAACCAATATTTTGTACTCTAGGTGATGTTTCTTTCTCAATTTCTCAATTTGATTTTGCTTTTACGCCCGTAGAAAACAGGAATTATTGTTGCATAAAGCGTACGACTCATGGACGGAGGACAAAAAATAATATTTATTCAAGAAGCAGCCGGTACTCAGATTCAACGCATGTCCTCAAATATTGTAGGATTCTAGCCAAGTTCGTGATAGGTGGGGGCTGAATAATGACCAAAAAAGAATGTTTCGTCAAAGAGAGTCAAAATCCATGTCAACCCCACCAGCATGAGACGACCAAATTGGTGAACAAGATACATCCCCACAAGTCAAATTGTTTATGTTCTTATTATCATCCTTTTGAAATGTGAGAGACGGCTTTCTTGTGGCAGAAAACTGTGCTACAAAATTCAAAAAAGGCAGAATTGAAACAAAGTCAATGAGGAAAGAAAAACGTCTCGAAAGGAGCTAGCTAGTGGAACTCTAGAATCTCTAGAATTTTGGGGTTAACCTAGCCAAGGCATCTTCCGACCTATACATTGATAGATGAAGTAAGATCTCATAGTGGGAGAAATAATATCCCACCTGAAATGATTGGGGTAAACGGGGGTTGGTGAGGTTATCGTGGAATAAGACAATCTTACTAATAGGATTCTGTGCAGTATAATTAAATATGGTTAGACACTTGGTTTTTATCAGTATTATACAATGAGAGAACACAAATATATTATCGACAAATAAGAGTGACTAATGTTGTATTGTAAACACAAATAAATAAGTTTAAATGATCTGAATTTTTTAAAGAACTCAACATCCAATGAATATATTATTTATGTTGTCACTAAACCACTTATGGTTATTAAACAATGGATCGATCGCCCTCTATCTTTCTTAAGTGATATGATTGCATTGTTTTTAGCTCTTAAAATGCAAATTTACTCCAACTTCTCAAACGTCTCTTTCTCCACCCACCATTAAAAATTTTGAAAATATTTTTTCTTTTGTTTTTTTCCGCTAGTGGAAATCTTAGTTGGTTTAGAGCGGCGATATTGTAATATTTTGTCTTGAATAAATGAGAAACACATTATTAAAAAATATCAGGTTGACAAGGATCCAGAGAGATCATGTAATGGCTGGACAATACTTTATCGCATGTGTGTCTGTTTTTTATATGCTTGCCCTAAATGTGAGCCAGTTGTTATTGATGTTGTATGCTGTCTCAATTCTATGCTTTATGTATAGGAGCCTTGTTATTCTCTCTTTATTAGGTGTGGATTGCACCATTATCCATTGAGATGGTGCTTTAATGAATATCCCAACTTATTAGCTACTCAATTCTTTGTTCTCGGGGCTGTAGGGTGATGCCCATTATGGAAACACATAAGGTAATTGAGACTAACTCAACAAGACCGACCATGGCATCCGTCGAAGTGGTAATAATCTAGTTAATCATAGAGATATTGGAGCCAAAAGTAGACACCTACCTACCCATTTGTAATTGTGATACATACATGTCAATTGGTTATCGTCGCCATTTGATATTTGTCATTGACATGAAGGGGAGAATTTAAGAGATGGACAAGAACACATGGACCAGAAACACTAACATCTCGTTCAGACATACATATATTCATACATTATGAAATTACCAAGTACTGTTTTTTGTTCATTTACTGATTAGTTTTACTCCAAAGACCTTTTATTCTACATAGCGTCAATCCTCTATGCTTTTCTTTTCTCTCTCTTTCTTACACGCATCGTACACATGGAGGCCACTACTTCTTGTCCAGATCTAAGGTTGTCTATTTTGTCGCTGAGGAATACCTCTTGATCTTAGAGCATTATGACATCACATTGATGAAATAATGATTGGCAAGCAACTTTTTTTTTTGAAAATAAACGATGAATATATATAAATGAAGACGAGCAAATGTATCCCTGTCTATCGCTGCCTATTATTTCAGAATTGTATGTAAGTTATCTACCGGCATCAGTTGCAGGGCGTTGTAATCAGCATTTGCAAGATTGAATTTGGCCCATCCAATGCCATAATAGGTCAGGCTATCAAAGCAGATGTCCGCCGGGCATTTGTAGGTTTGCTGAAAAATTCTTTTGTTCCTACTAGTCCAGAGACCCCAGATCATTGAGAAAAGAATGGCATACCAGATGCTGCATTGATGACGGCCGGTGGAGAAGTGTCCCCATTGCTGATAAAGGTCTCGAATGCTACACGGCTGTACCCAGTGGTATCCCCAACGTCAAAGTAGCACGGACCAAGATAGCCAGGAGGTTCGACACGTCAAGAAGATGTGGTTGGAATCAGTTTCAATCTCCCCACAGCTGGGACAAAGAATCTGTGATGCGCTCAGAATTCCTAGTCTCACAAGGTGTGCCTCGGAGGTGAGTTTGTTCATACACGCCAACCACATTAGAATTTGATGCTTAGGCGCACCATGTCTCTTCCATACATTGAGTATAGGTGGCGGTGGATGGGAGGGAGATATCTCTTCCAGGAAAAGATAACCTGCTTTGACTGTATACTTGTCGCAGTTTGGGCCCCAACCGAAAGAGTCTTGTTCCGATTCTCTGAGTTCTATTTGTTGTATGATTTGCAATAAACCAGTCACCAGCTGCTGTTCCCAATCAAAAAGCACTCTTCGCCAGGAGAGGATCCAGATCCACCGGGCTTCCTCAAAATATCCCATTTGCGATATGAAAAGGTCCTGCTGGTTGGACAGGTCAAACAGCCTCGGAAACTTAGAAGATAAGGGTTGATCAGCACACCAGACATCTGTCCAGAAACGTATCTCTGCGCCATTGCCTGGCTTCCATTTGAAGCCTCTACGACAACTTCTGGAAATATCAGTATCGGCATTAAGACAATCGGAGATGCTTCTCCAAATTGGGGAAAGTCTTTGATTGTCGAAGAGTAGACCTGCATCTGTAAGACGAGGATTATAGTGCTCAATAATAATATTACGCCAGAGCTGAGACTTGGAGCTAAATAGGCGCCAACACCATTTTAGAAGGAGCGCTATATTCCGCAATGCAAAAGAACCCACACCGGCGCCACCGAACTGTTTGCTGAGACAGGTGTGCCACCAATTGACCCTATTGAGACATCTCTTGCCAATCTTCCCTCGCCATAAGAATCCGCGGAGAAGGCTGTCAAGTTCTTTCCGTATGGATTGCGGCATCTTATAGATGGACATAGTATAAATTGGGATGCTATTTAGGGTGGACTGAATGAGCATCAATCTACCGCCCATAGATAAGTATGACCCCTTCCAGCCTGAGAGCTTCTGTCGAATTCTTGTTGTGATTCCACGCCATGATCGTAGGAATTTAGGATTGCAGCCAAGAGAGATGCCCAAGTAATTGACGGGTAATGTTTGATGTCAACATTGGAGAATTTGGGAGACACGCTCTCCTTCGTGGGCTGAGCGAGCTATACTAATTAGAGAGCTTTTGGTGAAATTGATCCTCAATCCAGTCAATAACTCAAATGCTCGAAGGACGCGCTTCGCATTCAGAAGATCCCCTGTATCACCTTCACAAAATAATAAAACATCATCAGCATATTGCAAATGAGTTAAGGATAGATTGCCCAGTTGAAAGCCTTGGAACAATCCCATGTCGGCTGCTCTGGTCATCAACCTGGACAGGACTTCAGCCACCACATCAAACAAGAGAGGGGAGAGGGGGTCGCCCTGTCGGAAACCTCTCTCGGTGGTGAATTCGTCAGTTGGCGAGCCATTGACAAGGATGGCTACCTTGGCAGTAGTAATGCATTGACTAATCCATTGTATCCATTTGTGACTGAAGCCCATCTTGAGCAGCACCTCAAAGATGATCTGCCAATTGACCATGTCGAAGGCTTTCCGAAAATCCAGCTTGAATAACCAACCTTTGTGTCTCCCAGTTTTCATCAGATGAATGGCTCTCCCGCCTCAATGCCATCTCCATCCCTGGAGTCCATCTCACCTTCCGAGTTGCTCGATTCGATGTTCGACGGAACGCTCAACCCTCCCCTTCCTTCCGCGCGGGCATTCTTCACCCACCGGTTCCAAATAGTGATCATGTTGGCGAAGATAGTGACGGTGGGAGACACAGGCGAAATGGAAGATCCTATGCCGCTGTTGTAGGTAGCCTACCGTTCCAAACTCCATCTTTCTCCATTCTCCCATCTGCTCGCAACAAGCGGTGTCTTTCCAGTAGTGTGGTGGGCACTTCCCAGACCGTGACCCTCACGTCGACACCTTTCCCTCCCCAGCTGCGAGTTACCCACATGGGTGGTACACTGTATCTCCTTTCTTTTCCTTCGGTTGAGGCTATGCAAAGAGACTTGGTGGAGAGACACAGCTGGTGGATTGCACACTTCGTTGACTTCCACCCATGGCAACCTGCAGATGTTTCTAGAAATCGATTGTGTTGGATTAAAGTTGTTGGTCTTCCTCTTCATGCCTGGTATGAGGAAGGATTCAAACAGCTGGTTCACCCTATCGGCTCCTTGGTTCAAGTTCACCGCACTACCTTGTCTTGGGAGAGGCTGGATGTAGCCTTCCTGCAAATACTGACATCTAGGGATGCGCCTCTAACCCTACAACTCTGCACAACTATCGAAGACAATGCTTTTGTCCTGTCAGTCTCGGAAGTGGGTATGGCTGAAGGACTCACGTTGTCCACAACAAAAGGGGAACATGTACTCTTCTCGGAAGACTGTCACTCCACCCAACCTGCTGGAGAAGCCGCCACTGGACAGAAGTCACTTTTTGTATCTTGCTGCAAATCTGATGATGAGGGTGACTCATGTAGGGTTAACTACCCTTGGTGTCCGAGACTTCCTTTGCACCTTGAGAGGGAAGATCTAGCATCTCCTGTATTGGGCCCACTCCCTTCCTGCTGTAAAACCCAGGCCCAAGATCTTGAGGCCTTTATGCTACCAGTTGCTCACATCACAAGCCATTCTGATGGGGTGGTTTGTCTTAGCCCATTAGTGCTATTTCCAGAAATCATTCCTCCTACTGGATCCATCCCCATGCCCTCTAACTCTCGGCCCTCCTCTCCCTCCCTGGGCTCTCCACACCCCCTGCCCATTCCTTCTTCCTGTCCTCAGGACCACATGGAAAATCATGCAACAGATCACTCAGCCATGTAAACTAATGTATATGACTTGCGAGCTGCTCCTTCCAGAGTCCCACGTCCACGTCCAAAAAATATGGCGCTTTTCTGCACACAGAATGCCTTGGAGATGAGTCCTGTCGAGCCCCAAGATGATCATCGACCTGTTGACAGTAATACCTCTGCCAGCTCTGGAGTCAACCCGGATGTCTTTATCTCTCGTGTCAACCGCCGACTCCTCAGTGATGGTGAACCCATGATAGCGTCTGCACCAGCTGCCTCTCAAATTCCAGAAACGCAGCTCTCGGTGCTTGAGGAAGAGGTGCAAGCAAATCTGAACGTCATAACGAATCTCGGCCTTGCCTTGAAACAGCCATTGCAATCAGTGGCGGAAAGGTTACGGGAGCAAATTGAGGATGAAAAAGATGCAGGGGAAGGAGTTCTTCATTCCAGTCGTAGGAAATGTCTCCATACAGGTGTGATCATTCCCTCATGATCAATTTCTGCTCATGGAATATTAGAGGGTTGGGCAGTAGAATAAAGAGGTCTGATGTGGCCAACCTCATTCGAATAAACAGAATTTCCTTTGTGGTTCTTCTAGAAACAAAGCTTCCCTCTTGGAACGAGGCAACCACCAACTCCATTTGGCCTGGTTCCTCGATTACTTGGCTCGCCATAGATGCAGTGGGCAGATCAGGCGGACTTTGTATGCTCTAGGACAGTAACACTGTGTATGTGCACCGGTCTTTTAGCTTTGATAGATGGTTGGGTGTTGAACTAACTGTCATCTCTAGTGGCTTTCGTTTTGTATGCATTGGCTTATACGCCTACACTGGCAGTCTGGAGAGAGAACAGTTATGGGCAGATATCACACTTGAGAAGAGTCACTCCTCTCTACCGTGACTAATGCTGGGGGATTTCAATGAGATCACACTTCGGTCGGAGCGGACTAGTAACTCATTTGATACAAGGGGCGCTCGCTCACTCCTCCAGTTTATGGATAACTGTCAGGGTAACGGATATTCCATTGCTTGGGAAATCTTTTACCTGGTTCAACTCCCACGGTGCATCTAAGTTGGATAGGACACTGGCTAGCCCGGAATGGCTGATTCGTCACAGTCAGTTCAGACTATATGCAGGGAACAAGCGGTTCTCCGATCATGTTCCTCTAATTTTAAGGTCTGATATTTATGATTGGGGACGAAGACCTTTTAAGTCATGAGATGTTTGGTGGGATAAGACCAATTTTTTGGAGACAGTGGCGAACTTTTTGGAGGATGGGGGTAGAATTTTTCCAGGTAGTTTTTCCACGATCCGAAAATGGAGTTTTTTGGCAAAGTCTCTGACGAACTGGAATAGAACGATGCTTGAGTTTCCTGAAAGCCGCCTGAAGCAGATTATGCAGACTCTCGACGACCTCGATGCAGTAAGATTAGGGGCGGAGCCTCATGCGCAGTCTTCTATGACTTCCACTTATCTGGCACTCTAAGCTGAGAAGTGGGAGTTGAAAAGGAATTTAGAGTCAATGTGGCGTCAGAAGGCAAGAATCCAGTGGCTGAAGCTTGGCAACAGGAATACTAAGTTCTTTCATTTGAGAGCAAGCCTACGACGCCAACGTAATTTTATTGCTACTCTCCGAGTTGATGGTGTGACCCTCGAGAAACCGGCAGACATTCAGTCTGCTGCTTGCTCCTATTTCAAAGATATATTCAGTAGTGACAAAGAGGAGTGGTTGGGTTTGGGGGATCTGCATTTTTCCACAATTTCCGAATTGGAAGCGACTACTCTTGAATTGCCTTTCTCCAGTGAAGAAATTAAAGAGGCAGTCTGGAGCTGTGGAAGCAACAAGGCTTCAGGTCCTGATGGTTTTAATTTTCATTTTATTAAAAAGGCTTGGCGTGTAGTCAGCGATGATATCTCTAGAATGATCAAAGAGTTCTATCAGAGCGGGGTGATGCCTAAAGGTATAAATAATGCTTTCATTATGCTCCTCCCAAAAATCAGTGGTGCGGACAATCTCTCTCAGTTTCGCCCCATCAGTTTAGTCAATAGCCTCTACAAGATCATTGCGAAGATCTTAGCTACCAGACTAAGGCGAGTTATTGCTCATATAATCTCCCCTTCCCAGTCGGGTTTTATTCCTGAGCGAAATCTTCTTGATTCAGTAATGACAGCGGCTGAGGCAGTCCACGTGCTGAAATCCGCTAAACGGAAAGGATGGCTATTCAAACTTGATTTCCGAAAAGCTTTTGACACGGTTGAATGGAGAGTCATCCTTGATGTAATGCAGTGTATGGGTTTCCAGAACAAATGGATCCAATGGATCAGACAATGCATCTCCACTTCTAGGGTGGCGGTTCTTATCAATGGTTCACCAACGGAGGAATTTCTAACAGAGCGTGGATTACGACAAGGAGATCCTCTTTCCCCTCTGCTGTTCAGCATGGTGGCGGAAGTACTATCCAAATTGATGGATAGAGCAGTCGAACGGGGACTGATACGAGGCATCCAACTAGGTGGTCTCTCTCACACTCACCTACAATATGATGACGATACGTTGTTATTCTGTGAAGGGGTCACGGCTGATCTCCGAAATATGCAACGTGTTCTCCGCGCTTTTGCGTTGTTGACTGGCCTGCAGATCAATTTCAATAAAAGCTCTTTGATTGGTATTACCTGGTCGGCTCAGGATGTTGAGCATAATGCACGAATCCTTCACTGTAAGCCGCAATCACTTCCATTTACGTATTTGGGTATCTCTATTGGATGCAATCCCAAATTCTTTAGCTCTTGTAAGGGAATTGTAATGCGAATTCGGTTGAAGTTATCTGGCTGGAAGGGATCCTATTTATCTATGGGAGGTAGATTGACGCTGATTCAATCCACTTTGAATAACATTCCTATTTTCACTATGTCGATTTACAGAATGCCTCAGGGTATAAGGAGAGCAATTGAGCGGCTTGTTAGGCAACTCCTGTGGAAGGGGAGGATAGACAAGCGTTGTTTAAACAAAGTCAATTGGCAACACACCTGTCTGAGTAAGAAATTTGGGGGTGCAGGCGTGGGATCTATCGAGCTGCGGAATACTGCCTTACTGCTTAAATGGTGCTGTAAGTTATTCACAGCAAAGGATCAAACTTGGAGACGTATCATTATCGATCATTACCATCCTTCCCTCATAGTCGACGGTCTCACTTTTGCAACTCATCAGATTTCCCCGATATGGCGTAGCATATCAGCCTGCCTCAATGCAGACACTATGATGGCTAGAAGTTGTCATCTTAATTTGAGATGGAAAGCAGGGAATGGTGAAAATATTAAATTCTGGGAAGATCTCTGGTGTGAAGACCAACCCCTTTCTGCAAAATTCCCTAGACTATATGCGGTATCCACGCAACAAAATCTTTTTATTTCCCAGGTTGGCTATTTCGAAGATGCTCGTTGGGTTTGGACATTATCTTGGCGACGGTCGCTTTTTGTTTGGGAAGCACAGATGGCGACTGCTCTTCTGCAACTCCTGCAAGGTACTCCCCTCACAGAATCGACAGATGACTCATTTGGCTGGGGGCGAAACTGTGAGGAATACAGGGTGAAGGACGGGTACCTTTTTCTGGAAGAGAAAACCAGTCTTCCTTTCTCGCAACCTATCATCAATGTATGGGCCAGAACTGGTGTTCCCAAACAGCAGTTCCTAATGTGGCTTGCCTGTTTGAACAAACTCAGTTCCAAAGCACATCTAGTGAAGCTTGGGATTCTTCCTGACTCAGAGATCATTTGCCCAAATTGTGAAGAGATTGAACATGATGCTAATCATATTCTACTGCTGTGCCGATCAGCTTGGCTCTGCTGGTCCATACTATTCAGAAAATGGGGATATCAATGGGTCCAGCCACGATCTTTAAAAGATCTATTCATCCAATGGGATGGCTTTGCCACTGGTCGGAGACAACGGCCGATTTGGTACATCATCCTATTCTCAATGGTTTGGGGACTGTGGTCTAGTCGGAACAAAAGCTATTCCAGCACACTTCCAAATGCCCGATGGATATCTGCTTTGAGAGCCTAATTCATGCTGTAGGATGGGCCAAAGCTAATACCTCTAATATGCATCTCAACGGTTCCGATCTCTTGCCGATAGAAAACCTGTATAGGATTTTGTGGTGATAGGCTTTGATGGATTGACATACACTTCTGTGGCTACTGTGTATTTCAGTCAATCGTTGTCTTAGCATTTTGTGCTCTTGTTGTATATTCTTCATCATCTATATATCGACTCCTTTCAAAAAAAAAAAAAGGAAGGTATCTTGTTTAATTTAAAAAAATGGAAGGTATCCTGTTAGACTCTCCATTGGCCACTTGCCAACTAGAGCCACGCATGCTAAGGGGAAACTGAATATGACTCGTTAAGCAGTTAAAAAGCCAACAAAATATGCATGAAAGAACATGTGCTATTTTGTGCAAGTGGTTTCCACAAGTAAAACCATGCGACTTGAAATAACCATTAAACCACTCTACCAATCTCGTATTTGAATACTTGTTACTGGGAAACGAACCAAGAAATACTATGGTTGTATATTTGGCTAGTATTTCATCCACTTTTATATATATATATATTGGTTACTATCACTAGTGGAGGACAATTCATTGTACTGCCAAGCTTGACTTCCATCCCTGCCTCAAAGTTGATGAGCATGTGGAATATGAATCGAAGGTATCCCAAATGATTAAAGGCTTTGAATATCGAGCGTAATTGTATGAATAAACAATGGTATTCTGCAAACATGAAGGGTCACTATCTAGGCTCTGACTTAGAGGAGGATGTGGCTACAGATAATGGCGCCAAGGTGGCCCGGACAGCAAGCGTGCACTCCGCGTGGACCCCGTCGGTTGACTTGAGATTCAAAGGTCAGACCAATGACACAACCGATTTCTCTTCCTCCTCCGTTTATCTTCCCTGCGGCCTCTATACTCCCAAGTCAAATCCTAATGCATCCCCCATTTCCTTGACTGGTCTGTAACACGTTTCGCCTAGTCAATGTTTGTTTGTCCCCTAGGAAATTTTAGGGATGGAGAAGACAGATTTAATCCCTTAGTGCTTGTCAATTTCCATCTTTTTATTTGGGTTTTGATGTTGGGCGCCACTTGGGTCATCTTATGCTCTTTTTTTCCTTCTTTTTATTCATTTTTTCTCGACTTGTATATTCGAGAGAATTGTGCTATGCGAAGGATTCAAATACAGCAAGAATTTATAGTAATTCTATCACGTATCCACCATTTAGTTCTTTTAAAATTATATACATTGAATCTCATAAAGCAGTTCCTTAGCTTGACTTGTGGCAATGGTCAAAATGATCTTATCCTTGCGTGAAATAAATACTATGCCACATGAGTAATCATTGAATTTTCAACTTTATTGAGCAATGGGTAATGGTACTGATCGTCAAAACGCCTCTATGATAATTAATCCACGTAACCATGGTTGATTAAAGACAATACAAAACTGTCAAGTCACTAATACAGAGATTTCCCCATGGTTAATAATTAAATTGAGATTAAAATTTACACTAGCGGACAAGATTTGACGTAATCATCTATCCTTTTGACTAACCCACTATGGTTTTTGATATGCTGAGTTGATTGGCAACTTCCTTCAGGTGGTATTATTGTCCTGAAACTGGTGATCGTCAAGAACCGAATGGTCTTGTCTTGGAGATCTAGTCGAACACTCGTGTCTAGAAAGAAATAAGGCTTTATTCCACTACAAGCTCCTGGGAAAATAAAGAGTTTATTCTTCATAAAATATTTGTTGTATGATATAAAAAATTATCAAATAATATTAAAAAATTCTCTTTAATAACCCAATTTTTTTCATATTTATAATATTTTTCTTTTTTGTTTAAATCTTCTTTAGGTATAAATACCACAACTAACCAGTCTCATCTTTTCAGAGAAAAGAAAAGGAAAATCCCTTTACTCTCTTCGGATGCCTTAAAAACCTTAAAAATCGTGACCGTAGTTCGGTCATCGTCGGGAGGCACGCGACACACCAAGAGGAACAACTCTCAGCAGAAAGGACGGGCAGAGAATAACAAAGTTTATCGCAATGACTAAATAATTCCATTAGCAAGTCAAACAAATTAAGATATTTTTAGTTATAAAACGAACCGATTATATCAATGCGTACTTAATTATTAGTCAACCTGTTTATCCTGAGCATAAACTTATCAACTCTATCTATCTATATATATATATATCTTATTTTTGTAGGTTATAACTCATAAATCTCAATCTCAATAAAATAGTATATGTCGGTCTCATATCTAGTCTCTCTTTTTTTTGTTTAATAGTCCTTTTTGTTTAAGTCGTATAATAAATAACAAAGATGGGTCCAAATATAGAATATTTGTGGTCTCTTAATTAAGATTCGAATTCGGAAATATAAATAGAAGTTTAATGCGGGATTAGAGATATTTTTTATTATTTGATTTTTTTATTTTTTAAAAAATATATATTATTAATAAAAGATGAGGATGTTTTTATATTTTGTTATGTTACATTCTACCTCTATCTTTCTCAATTTTTTTATTAGTATGAATCTAAAATCTCCTAATCCTCAAGTCTTTAAAACAAAAACAGAAATTTAGCGACATGCTTACTCATTAACGGAATATTCTTATATTAAGAAAGGTACTTTACTATGGAATATTTAAATACCTTCAAACTTGTTTCGACATTTTTTTCTGCATTCTCATGTGTCTACATCAAACTATGGTATAATACTATAAGAAAAACAAATTATTCATATCAGTAAATATATTTAATAAAATAGACCTCGCAAAATATTCATATTTAAAACAGTATATAATAGAGTGTTATAGAGAAGGAGAAAACTCAAATGAACAAATTAGACAGCATAAAGGCAAAATTGATGGCTTCCTACTCCCGCTCTATCATTGGTCGAACGGCTCCATCTTGTCGTACAAGTGGACATTAATCTGGCAAGCTTCGGGTTATACTACGATGTAGACTATCATAACACATATGCATTGTCTTTTCTTCTATTCTCTTACAATTTATGTTGGACTAAAAGAAAGAAAAAGGAATAAAAATTAGAAAATGATATAAACAGGAACAAATTTGATAAAATATTAGATATAAAATATTTTTAAAAATATTATGAATATTAATGGTTTGAAGATTGAAAAGACAAAAATTTTATTATGTTTATTCAATTGTGTAATGAATATTTTGTAACTACAATATTCTTCATCTCCCAATATCTCTTCATGTACCCTATCATGTTACCTATAAATAGGAGATAACATTATTTGTTTTATACACTTGCTTGAGTACTTGATAAATATATTATATTCCCCATATTGTTTCTTAATTTTTTCTATTGTTTTTTTTTCTTAAATTCTTATATTTCTATTATTTTTCTCTCTTAGAAGGATATCTTATTTATATTGAATTTCTCCTTAGTTCTTCTTATTTTATATTCTATAACACATTATCAGTATAATACTCTTAAAAACAAATAGAGAATCAAGAATCTTATAAGAGTTCTTCATAAAGAACAAACAAGAGTCGTAGTTTCTACAAAGGTATATTTGGGTGAGTATATTATTATAATTATTTGGATATACTCATGTTATAATATTATTATTTCATATTGCATGAGCATGATGCTCTTAAAAACAAAAAGAGAATCAAGAGTCTTACAAGAGTTCTTCATAAAGAACAAACAAGAGTCTTAGTTTCTACAAAGGTATATTTGAGTGAGTATATTTTTATAATTATTTTGATATACTCATGTTGTAATATTATTATTTCATATTGCATGTTCTTAATTTTTTTTCTATATTTTTTTTAGAAATTTAAGTTTATGATTGTTTTACTTGTTTAAATACATGCTATATTAAAAAAAATTATGTCAATTTTATAATATAATCACAACTCTAATACAATCTTAAAAGAAATAAATAATAAAAGCTAAAATTATAATATTATATTATCATAATATTACCATCATTAAATAATCTTCTTATAGATTAATCCTTATGTTTAAATTAGAAATTTATTTCTTATCTTATTATGTGATTAATTTTATATATTTTTAATATTTTATAGTTTTACAATGGAAAATATTTTGCAAAGCTTGAGTTTGAAGCTTTCGACATTATCGGAAAAAAATATGTATCATGGATATTGGATGTTAAAATTCATTTGGATGCCAAAGGGCTTGGAGAGACAATCGAAACATTAAATGAAGCATCAAATCAAGATAAGGCAAAGACTACGATTTTTCTTCGCCATCATCTCCATGAGGGATTAACATCTGAATATCTCACATTAAAAGATTCTATAAATCTTTGAAAAAATCTAAACGAAAGGTATAATCACCAGAAAACGTGATACTCCCGAAAGTTCTTTATGATTGGATGCATATTTGTTTACAAGATTTTAAATCTGTGAGTGAATATAATTTGACATTATTTAAATCAACTCACAATTAAAATTATGTGGAGAAAATATCACTAATATTGATATGCTTGAAAAAATATTCTCTATTTTTCATGCTTCAAATATACTTTTACAACAGCAATATAGTGAAAAAGATTTCACAAACTATTTTGAACTGATTTCATGCCTTCTGGTGGCTGAACAAAACAATGAATTATTGATGAGAAATAATGAATCTCGTCTTACTAGTTCTGCTCCATTCACTGAAGTGAATGTGATGTTATTTTATAACCATGGTCGTGGTTGTCGTCGAGGTCACGGGCGAGGACTAGGACGAAGTTATAATAAATTTCGTCATGGTGGTGGTCAGTCAAGTAAAATTATATTCCAAAATCAGAAAGTCATAAAGGATGAAAGACCTGGAAAAATAATGGGTGACATAAAAGAAAAAGTTACAATTAGTAACTGTCATTGATGTGGAATGCAAGGTCATTGGCAACGTACTTGTCGTTATTTTAATTTATTTTATTATATTTTCTTATTACTTCTATTTACTCAATGAAGAGAATGGATATCTGCATAGATATATTTAAGATAAACACCAAGGAAATATGTTTGGTCGACAATGCCACAACGCATACAATATTGAGAGATAAGAGATATTTCTCTTATTTGAATAACAGAAAAACCAATGTACATACAATGAGTGGTAGTACAAGATTGATTGAAGGCTCTGAAAGAACAAATATTATTCTATCTGGTGAAACCAAAATAATAATAGAAGATGCATTATACTCTTTTAAGTCTAAAAAAAACTTGTTAAGTTTCAAATTTCAAAGATATTCGTTTGAAAGGATATCATATTGAGACAATGAATAATGGAAGCATTAAGTATTTTTGCATAACTTCTATAATTTCAGGTAAAAAGTATATATTAGAAAAATTAATTTTTTTCTTCCGGATTATACTACACGAGTATTACGATGATAGAATATCATTCTATATAAACCACCAGTTTAATGACGTGTTTAAAATTTGGCATGACCGGTTAGGCCATCCCGGTTCAACAATGATGCAGAAAATAATAAAGAATTCTTGAGGTCATCCATTGAAAAAGAATAAGATTTTTCAATATAATGAATTCTCATGTGCTACTTGTTCTCATGGAAAAGTAATAATAAGGCCATCACTAGTGGAAATTGGAATTGAATATCCAAAACTTTTGGAAAGAATTCAAGGAGATATTTGTTGGCCTATACATCCACCATGTGGACCATCTAGATATTTATGGTTTTGATCAATGCATCAACCATATCGTCTCATGTATGTTTATTATCATCTTGCAATATGACATTTGCGAGATTACTTGCATAAATAATTCATTTGAGAGCTCAATTTCCTGATTATTCGATAAAATCGATTCGAATGGATAATACTGAATTAACATCAAAAGCCTTTATAGATTATTGCATGTCAATTGGAATAAAGGTTGAATATCTTGTTGTTTATGTTCACACACAAAATGATCTTGATTGCAAGACCTATGTTTATGAGATCCAAACTTCTGATTTATGTTTGGGGACATACCATTTTACATGCAGTAACAATTATATGCATTAGGATAATAAGCTATCATGAGCACTTTCCGATGTTCATGGTCAGGAACCAAAATTTTCTCATTTAAGAATTTTTGGTTGTGAGGTATATATTCCAATTTCTCCACCACAATGTACAAAGATGGGTCCTCAAGGAAGGATAGGAATACATGTTGGATATGAGTCTCCATCTATCATTAAATATCTTGAGCCATTAACTGAAAATTTATTTACGATAAGATTCGTTGATTATTATTTTGACGAGACTATATTTCCAATGTTTGAGGGAGAAAATAAATAGTTGGAAAAGAAAATCTCTTGGAATGAATTATCATTATCTAGTTTTGATCCTCAAACAAATCAATGTGAACATGAAGTTCAAAAGATAATTCATTTACAAACGATTGCAAATCAACTGCCAGATGCATTTACTAACCTTAAAAGAATAACTAGGTCTCATATTCCAGCTGCAAATGCTTCGATAAGAATTGACGTCCCTAAAAGACAATCTAAAGTTGCTATTGAATCTAGACCACGCTAGAAGCGTGAAAGACCATTCGATTCTAAAGATAAAAATCATTGGAAAAAGAAAGGAGCAACTATACAAGATGGTCATAAGGAGGATATAGTTTTGGAAAATCTAGTTGACA
Source organism: Passiflora organensis (assembly GCA_019739055.1). Lineage (NCBI taxonomy): Eukaryota > Viridiplantae > Streptophyta > Magnoliopsida > Malpighiales > Passifloraceae > Passiflora > Passiflora organensis. The sequence continues at coordinate 5,958,808 of JAEPBF010000136.1, forward strand.
TAATTAATAAAATTTTGGAAGAAACACAAAAGAATGAAGAGATCTCAATTAATTATATCACTACAGGAACAAGATGGAACCGAAGCTCAATACTTGTCGACAATATTTTTGCATATAATATAGCGCTAAATATTATAGATGAAAGTGAGGATTTTGAACCTACCTCTATAGAAGGATGTAAAAATAGAAATGATTAGCCAATGTGGAAAGACGCAATTCAATCAGAATTAAACTCATTTGAAAAACGTGGAGTTTTTGGACCTATAGTCCATACACCGAAAGGTATAAAACCGATGGGATATAAATGAGTATTTGCGTAAAAAAACAAATAAGAAAAATAAAATTGTGAGATATAAAGCAAAATTCGTCGCACAAGGTTTTACCAAAAAACTAGGTATTGATTATGATGAGACATATTCTCCAGTGGTGAATATAATAACATTGTGATATTTACTTTATTTGGTAGTACATAAAAAGCTTGAAATGAGTCTAATAGATGTAGTTACAGCCTATCTGTATGGCTCGTTGGATATTGATATATATATGAAAATCTTTGAAGGATTTAAATTTCTAGATGCAAATAAATCAAATTCCTGGAAAATTTATTCAATAAAGTTAAATAGAGCTCTATATGGATTGAAACAATCTGAACGGATGTGGTATAATTGCCTTAGTGAATGCTTGATTAAAGTAGATTTCAAGAATGATCCAATTTATCCACATATCTTTAAAAAAGATATGGATCTGGTTTTGTTATAATAGCTATTTATATTGATGATTTAAATATCATTGAAACTCATGAAGAGATAGATAAAACTATCAGCTATTTAAAAAATGAATTTGAAATGAAAGATCTTAAAAAAATAAGATATTGTTTGGGTCTTCAAATTGAGCATCTGAGTGAAAGAATATTTATTCATCAATCAAATTATATGGATAAAGTTCTTAAAAGATTTTATATGGATAAAGCTTATCCATTAAGTACACCAATGATTGTGAGGTCACTTGTGAAAAAAGATATTTTTCGACCTCGTGAAGAAAATAAGTCCTGAGATTCTTGCTAATAACACTTGACCTGACATATCATTTGGAGTAAATTTACTAGCAAGATATAGTTGTTTCCCAACTCGAAGACATTGGAATGAAATTAAACATATTTTTATATATCTTCGAGGGACAATAGATATGTGTTTATATTATTCAAATTTATCCACTTTTGATTTAGTTGGTTATGCAAATGCATGATATTTGTCAGATCCACAAAAAGCCAGATCATAGATAGGTTATTTATTCATAATAAGGAATACTGACATTTCATGGTGGTGGGTGAAACAAACTTTGGTTGCCACTTCTTCTAACTATGTAGAGATCTTAGCAATTCATGAAGCAAGTCTTAAATGTGTTTGACTATTATCAATATTACAACACATAATAGAAGCATTATCAAGTAATAGAGAACTTGCAACGACACTATATGAAGATACTGCTGCTTGTATATTTCAATTGAAGGAAAGCTACATCAAAGATGACAAAACAAAACATATTTCACTAAAATTCTTCTACACTCATGATCTTCAAAGCAAATGGGAAATCAATATCCAACAAATATGCTCAAATGACAACCTGCTGATTTATTTACTAAAGCTCTTCCCACATCAACATTTGAAAAGTTTGTACAAAAGATCGAAATGCATCGTTTGAAAGATTTTAAGGAATGACTAAATCAGGAGAGTATGCACTGCACTCTTTTTCTTTTACCAAGTTTTTATTTCCATTGAGTTTTTCTTGGTAAGGTTTTTAATGAGATAGTATTCTGATTTCATACTCACATTGTTAATATCCAAAATATTCAAGGGGGAGTATTATGAATATCAAAAGTTTGAAGATTGAAAAGACAAATTTTATTATGTCCATTCAATTATATAATGAATATTTTGTAACTACAATATTCTTCATCTCCCAATGTCTTTTCATGTACTCTATCATGTTACCTATAAATAGGAATTAACATTATTTATTTTATACACTTGCTTGAGTACTTGATAAATATATTATATTTTCTATATTGTTATTTTGTTTTCTCTCTTGTTCTTTTCTTCTCAAATTCTTATATTTCTATTTTTTTGTCTCTTAAAATATTATCTTATTTATATTGAATTCTTTCTCAATTTTTCTTATTTTATATTTTATAAAAAAAATAAAAATATAGTGAATAAAAAATTCAGACTCTAAAATCACATTCCCTTGTCTGCCAGCTCTTTGTTGAAATGTCAACCACCAACATCCTGGTTAGTTATTTCAGTGGAACACCGCAGGATCCCAATGGTTACATTTGCCACTATAAATGCCCAAGGTATGAAGTGATCCATTTTCTATCATTTTATGTAGCCACAGAAGCAAAGGTCAAATACACCCATTAAAGCTTTTGGGAAAGAGAGAAAGCCCAGGAATCTCAAGACGACGACGGAAAGAATACCAGAGATACTAACGGATTGATCAAGAGACGAGACGAACATATATAGCAAACAATACGTAAAGCAGGAGGTGCAGCTTTTTAGTCATGGCAGATGAGTTCAACCCAAGCACGAACTGGTGGGACTCATCGAGGAACCGGTACGATAGCGGGTCGTCATCCTCCTCTGCTGGGCTTAATAGCTTAGGCAGTTTTACCTGGCCAACAGAAATGGTGGAAGTAAAAGCAAGGTCTTCTATGGACTCCGTTTCGGCTTCGGATGGTTCTTTTGTGTTTCAGGATACCCAGAAGCTGCAACAAGGGCATGATTCTGTTGGAGACTTGCATATGATGGGTTTAGGCCTCTCTTTGCAAGCTATGGATTGGAACCCTGCAACGTTACTGTAAGTCCATATATAAACATGTGCTGGGAACTGGATTTTAGTAAAGGTTTTTGTCCCATGTTATTGGTGGTATCTAGTGGGTTTATATACAATAATTAGTTTTCTGTTGAATGTTATGAAAATTTATTTGGCAGCCATGGGGATAAGTCCGAGCCCGGCTTTCGTTCAATGCTACAAGAGAACTTGAATTCCAGCACGAATTACCCGCAAGAAACTGGGATTGGACCATCTCAAGTTCAGTGGAGAGAGAGTGTTTTCACCGGGGCCGGTGGAGATTCATCCATAAACGAGTACAACCAAATCAATCGCGCTTTTCCTCTGGATCAACCGCAGTTCAGTCCACATGGAAGCTCTAGTGACAGTACTGTAACATGCCAAGGCTTCCAAATGGATTCATCGGTTATCTATGGGAGACATTCTACAATGTTGCAAGGGCTGCTGGTACCTGATAGTCGACCACCACAATCTTCTTTCGACAGCCGGACGATGAGCTATCAGTACGGTACAAATTATGGCATCAGTGGCAATGAAATATTGCCTTCTTGGTCTAAAGTGCCTCAGTTCTCTAGAAATTCACCTCCTAAACAAAGTTCCCAGAACCAGCTCCACTTCTCCAATAACGCAGAATTCTGGAATGCATCTGGAACTTCCATGACAGATGTTCGTCCTGCAGGCCTTTTCCCGTCATCACAACCTCAATTTTCTACATCGAATTATGAGCAAAAACCGAAGGTATGCGTAAACAAAAGCCAGTGCATATCTAAAGAAAAAACATAAAAAAGATTCAGGATTAGGGTTTATATCATTGACAAAAAATTTATTTTGGGTTCACTCCATTTCCAGAATATATCTGAAGTACGGGATTCGCATACAGTAGTGAAAAAAAGCGGGACTGAAGCAGCAACAAAAAGGCCTCGAAATGAAACGTCATCCCCTTTGCCAGCCTTTAAGGTGCACTAAAATTTAATCTTTTGCCAAGATGAGGCCGTGTAGCCTTTTTCCCTTTATAACAATTGTAGGTTCTGATTAGAATTTCCAACTTTGATCTTAGGTGAGGAAAGAGAAGATGGGGGACAGAATCACTGCACTCCAACAGTTGGTTTCGCCTTTCGGAAAGGTGAAATATCTCTCAAGTTTCTGCTTTACTTTCACAAAGAGTAAATAGTGAGAGATCATTTGCATTCTCGATTCATGAAAGTTTATCATTGATATGGTTTTCTTTCGCTTTTTCAATCATGCCATTGTGTCAGACTGATACAGCCTCAGTGCTGTCTGAAGCAATTGAATACATCAAACTCCTCCATGAACAAGTCACTGTAAGTTGCACTTGCCTGGCATCTATACTGACCTTTCGGGTCTTAAAATACCGACAGATTACTAAGAGTTTTAGTATTACACAGTCTAGTAGATCAATATCCATAGAGATGTGCACCATTTCTGATGCTGAGGCTTTTTCCATTTATATATTCTCAGGTCTTAAGCAACCCATACATGAAAAGTGGAGCTCCCATACACCACCAGCAGGTAATATTCTCTCTGTTTGTTCGTTTATTTAATCGTCCCAATATTCTTGTTTATTTTCTTTTTCCATGAACAGCTGCTTGTTATTTTCAATCGAAGACTTTTATGAACTTTTATTTAAGAATAAATCAATTACTAATGCAGACTTCTGAAAAGACCAAAGATCCTGACGGGCAAAAACAAGATTTGAGAAGTCGAGGGCTGTGCCTGGTACCAGTTTCAAGTACTTTCCCGGCTACTCATGAGACCTCTGTTGATTTTTTGACTCCTACGTTCGGAGGAACATTCAGATAGAACATAATCGTATCAAAAACCCATGCCAAATAGGGAGTGATAAGAGCAAATAAATAAAAGAAAACGGAAGAAACATGCAAACCCTGCTAACTCTATATCCAGGATGGCCAATATTGGGACCATCCGGAAGCATATTAATTGTTACAATAATTGAAGGATTGTATGGTTAAACTTGCTTTAGGAAAAGAGAAGGATCGATCGAATAGGTGCCGAATTTATTGGGGAAAGTGTGCTAAAGATTAGTTTAGATAACAGTACAGTAGTTGAATTTAGCAGAAGACCAGACCGATGCTAATATAAAGAAGCCCTTTCCTTTTGTTGCTTCTGATGCTGTATTTCTTCTATGTTGTGAAGAAGAGGTAGTTGGCGGTAGCTTTTAGCTAAGCTAGAGGAAGAAGGGAAAAGAATTGGAATGAATAATTGAATTCCAAAAATAGAGGATGAGTGTGAGCCTGTGACAGGGTGTGAGGCTGTCATCTGAATGGAAATCTCACTTTACATTTTGTTTATGTGTTTGGAATATTGATAGTGGAAGTCAGAGAAAGGCCCACAACTCCTCTTTTCATCATATATATATATATATATATATATATATATTCCTGTTTTTATCGTGTTGTGAAGAACTATGCTAACCCTGTGATCTACTATATACACGCTGGAGTTTATGCTTTTCGTGGAGTGGCCACTTTATGGAGCTTCAATTGGAGGATTGGGAGTCTTTTATTTTGTCATTTATTTTATGATTTCTATGTACAGATCTATACGAAGAGCGTTTTATTATTTTAATATTTCAGAAGGTGAGGGTTAATTTAATATATAAAAATCCAAAGGTTGTTTTTTTAATAATAGGCTTAGATAAAACATTATAATAGTCCACAAGAGAATCAGTAGTTAGCAAAATCATATAGAAGATGATGGTCATAAATTTAAACTTTAATATAATATCTACTGATCTAAATAAATTGATTCAAATATTATCTTCTCACAACATTTTTTTATGTATATTTATTTATCTTGGAGCATCAAGATGAATGTAGATATACAATTTATATGAAGTTAATGTGTATTATTCCTCTTCCACACCAGAAATTGAAGTTAATAGTTCATAATCGCATGCATACAACTCCATGGCTTCCTAAACATTATATCACCCGAATACTAGAGGATTCTTGGTTTTAGATATATTAAAAGTTATACAACTTTACCCAATAACAATATATTTGTGCAAGGGTAACTATATATAAAGAATATACGCATTGAATTATAATTATTTCACCAATATGCTGCTCCTGTGACTACTTTAAAGATACCCTAAGCTTAGATTCTACCTTATGTTTGTCTTCTCTAATAATTGTGTCAATTCTTAATTGCAGAGGTTCCTTACTGTACCAGGAGCTGAGCTAATGGTTAGCTTAGTTGAAGAATTTAATGCTCATATATAAAAGGCGACAATATCACCTCCAACGAGTCTAATTACATATATATGTGATTAAATTATTATTACAACAATAAAAAATATATATTTATTATATATGACTCTTCAAACCTCACATATTTTCCTTTATTTTCCTTTCTGACGTGTAATTGAGTTTCACAACAAAATCGAATTTCGAAATATAATCTTTCTTAAGTCTTTCGTATGCCATCAAACCATGGTTTGAAGCCAATATCATATAAACTAGTTTCTTTTTTTTTGGTTAAAAATCGCAGGGTCTATAAATTAGAAACCTAGTATTAATACAACGTTATCAGTAGAATCAAAAAGCAAAAAATGCTGTAAAGACAATAACTGGCTGATATGAACATGCAGACCAAAAGGTAGTATGATAGCTAATTTGGCAAGAGCATCTGCCACTTGATTAGCTTCTTGGAAGATGTGGTCCAGTTGTACTTCCACAAAACGATTCAGCAAACTCTTACATTGTATCAAAAGTGGGCTCCAAGGAGGCTTTAGTTCCTTGTTCTTCAAACTTTGAATAACATCCCATGAATCACTTTCAACATGTAATCGTAACGCTCCTACTGACAGTGCCATTGATAATCCTGATTGGATGGCTCTCACTTCAGATTCCCATATTGGACAAAGATTAAATGATTGAGAAAACCCAATAATCCATGCTCCAGCAGAATTTCGGAGCACCCCTCCAGCAAGGGATATGTTCGAAGGCTTGTGTTGTCCCCCATCGCAATTCAATTTCAGCCAGCCGGATAAAGGAGGGATCCACCTTACCCATTTATTCAGTCTCTCAGCAGACCTTGGATTGAGTGTTTTTAACACCCTAGTGGATATAAAGAACTCCTTTGCTCGTGCCATTATCTGAATAATTGGCGTAGGATCGTTAGCAGGTTTATCCTCAAAAACTAGTTCATTTCGCCACTTCTATAGTAACCAAAGGCCGGTTCCAAAGACAGTAGGCCATTGTAGATTACCACATGTTTCGCTGTTTGTGAGATTAAGCAAAAGCCATTCTTCTAAATTTGAGTTATAAAAGGTCGACGCTAGTGCTTCAGGAATCAGTTGGTTCCATATGTGTGCTGGGAAAAAACAGTCTCTCATCGCATATGGAGAGCTTTCGGGATTTATCCTGCAATGAGGACATGTATCCAAAGAAGTAATATGTCTATGCATATAGAGTTGTCTCGTGGGCAATCTATTATGCGCCAATAACCAAAGGAAATAGCGAATACATTCTGGACCTGTCCATCGCCATATTGCCTTCCATAATTGTTTAGAAGAATGTGAGACTTCCTCTTGTAGCAAAGATCTAGCCGAAGCCAAACTGAACTGCCATTCATATTCAGTGACCATCTTAAGGTGTCAGGGTCTATCGATCTCACAGGTGGCTGAGTTTGAGCAATCAGAATGCATGCAAAGGCTCGAAGGAAACATTGGAAAAGACTCCAATTCCAAGCGCCCTGTTCTGTAACAAAATGGCTCACCGACTTTCCTCTCAATGCTTCTGGGACAATCTCTTGGGCTGTACATATGAGGGGGCCGATTTGTTCAAGCCATGAATCCTCCCAAAATCTCGTTGTCTCTCCATTACCTAGGTGCCAAGACACTCCTTTTGATATTGATGGCCAAGCCGAGTGTAAAGCACGCCATAGTAAGGAGGCTCCCTTTTTTGCGGAAGTTTCACTCAATATAGTTGTAGCAACATTCCAACCATATTTTCCAGCTAGTACCCGAGCCCATAGGCTATCTTGTTCTGACAAGAAGCGCCAGCCTAGCTTGATTATCAATGCTTTGTTGGTTTCTGTCGTGCTGTGAAGACCTAGTCCTCCTTTCTCTTTCGGTGTGCACACCTTATCCTAGCTGATCAGGTGCAATTTTCTCTTCTTACTGCTTGAGCCCCATAAGAAGTTACGAATAATCTGATCAATTTCTTTAGTAACCCCGGTAGGAAACAACATCGTTTGCATCAAGTAGTTTGGGATGGCTTGTAGGACTAATTTTGCTAGTGTTAGACGGCCAGAAAAAGAGAGTGTCTTGGCTTTCCAACTTGAGAGTCGATACCGCATCTTTTCCCATAAAGCTGAAAAGTAATTCCTTGATAATCTGCCATGTAATATCGGTGCTCCAAGATAAGTGCCGAGATTTTCTGTTATTGGAAAATCCAGTACATGGCTGATATTACGTTGAATATGTGGCGCCATATTCTTTGAGAAGAACATCTTCCACTTTGAGCGGCTTACTTTTTGTCCTGATATCTGGCAAAAGCTGCTTAATATATTCTCTATCACTTGCCCTTGATTCATAGAGGCTGTCGAGAATAAAAACAAATCGTCAGAAAAAAATAAATGGGAGATCTTGGGTCCAGACCTACCTAGTTGGATAGGTTGCCATAGACCCTCCTCTACCGCTTGCTCGATCATATGACCAAGCCTCTCCATACAAAGCACAAATAGATAGGGTGACAAGGGATTTCCTTGACGAACTCCTCGGCTAGGAAGAAAAGCTTCCGTGATTTCCTCATTCCAAAGAATCCGCATAGAGGCTATAGTCACGCATTGCATGATCCTATCTGTCAACTCATGGGAGAAACCTGCAAGAGTAAGTGTTTCATCAAGGAACAACCATTTTATTCTATCGTAAGCCTTATCCAGGTCAATCTTAAGGGCCATCCAACCCTTCTTTCCAGTCTTCTTTCTTATGGAGTGTATCACTTCTTGGACAATGATCACATTATCGGTAATCTGGCGCCCTTGAATAAATCCTGATTGAGTATCTTTAACCAGTTTCCCCATCAAAGGTTGCAAACGATCAGCAATTAGTTTAGTAATAATTTTATAAGAAACATTACATAAACTAATAGGGCGAAATTGACTTAAGTTTGTAGGATGAGAAATTTTTGGAATCAACACAAGAAGTGTTTCGTTGATGGAGCGATCAAGAGTGCCTTCCTTCATGAATCGTTGCACGAGCTCAACTATAGAATCACCAATCACCGACCACTGGGATTGAAAAAATATAGGAGGGAATCCATCAATTCCAGGAGACTTGAAATTCCCGAATCTCTTGATGATCTTCGAAATCTCATCCTTCGTTGGCATCTCCATCATGCTTGGATTAGCAGTCTCTAAAACAAGTGGAAAGCGATTAACTATGTGAAGATGCATATTCAACAAGTTCTCATCAGTATATAGTGTCCGAAAAAACTCCACTGCTAGGCGTTGTAAATCGGCTTCATTAGATATCCATATCCCAACCGAATCCTGTAATCTTAGGATTTTATTTCTCCTATGTCGCGGTAGAAGTGTAGAAAAAGGAGGTATTTCTATCTCCATAAGTAACCCACTTGCTCCTTGACTTTTGGAACCATAAAAGTTCTTCTTGCAGAAGAATAACTTCATACTCCTTCCGAAGGTTATGAATTAAATCCCATAGCTGATCAGATTCACGGTGACTAAGACTCTTTTCCACCCCCTTAATATGTTGAAGTAGCTTGTTCTTTCTGTGGAAGATATTACCAAAGACCTTAAAGTTCCAGTCTTTAAGAGCATCAATTAGTTGAGGATAGGAAGGTTCCCAACGACTGTTAGAAAGCCATGTATCTTTGACAAAATTTCCGAAGCTGGGGTGCGACAACCATGCAGCTAAAAAACGGAAGGGACGTCGGCTAGGATGATCCTGTCTCTCTTCACGCAAACATAAAGGAATCGGCCTATGGTCCAATTTGATACGTGGTAGATGAAGAAGATGACCATCCGGGAAGGCTTGTCTCCATAGATCATTGCATAGTGCTCTATCAAGTCTTTCACTGAGTGTTCTTCTGAACCAAGTGAAGTTAGAACCTTCAAAGCCAATATCCACCAATGCACAGTCTTCAATAATACTAGTAAAGGGTCTGTGAATGCCAAAACTGAATGGTGCTCCTCCTCTCTTGTCATCAAGTGTAAGTAAAGAGTTGAAGTCGCCAATTAAACTCCAAGGTACATGAGCTGACTCTTTAAGCCTACGTAGATCTTCCCATAATTCATTTCGTTTAACAGGAATTGGGCTCCCGTAGATAGCAGTACACTCTCCTATAGAAGAATAAATATTCCACCTAAAGTGAATAAATTGACTTGAATGCTCTTTGATCGTAATTGTAATCGAACTTGTATTCCATAGAACCCGAATTCCTCCAGAAAAACCGATAGCTTCCACACAAGATATACCATCAAAACCCAGCTTTTGTATGATCTTTCCCTCTTTAACTCCACTAACTCGTGGCTCAATGATAATAAAAACACTCGGATGATGTCTATCAATCTGGTCCTTCATAATCGGAATAAAAGCTTTGTCAGCAGCCCCACAACAATTCCATGCAAAGATTGACATAATAAATGTTATAGTGTGAATAGGGAACATCAGGATCCTATTATCCTATAGCCGAAATTTCTGGCTCTTCAGCATGTTGCTGAGCGTTCTGGTTATCCTCGTGAGAGCTGGTACTCATCTCCATACCATCGGCTGAGGAACTGACACCAGCATCTCCCGAAGCCGTCAAGGTCGGGTCATGAGAGTAGCCAACTTTAGACCGTTTGGTTAAGGTGCCACCTGTGTGACCATTGAACGTAAAAGCGGCCTGTAATTTTTCCATGTCCACAAATGATTTGGGATCCATTTGAAACAATACCTTCTCCTTCATCCTCTTTCGAGAGGTATGTGCATGTGTCCCATTTTGGTAGTAATGGGCCTTATTCTATTTTAACATCGATGGAGATGGGCTAATATTGGATTCTGAGAGAAACTGAAAGTCTTGGGCTGGCTGCATATGAGTATTCTGAGTATCCGTACGATCCATGGGCATGACTGAAGCCTTTTTAATCAACTCACCCTCCTTAAACGTGTCAGCTACGAGGTTCTTGGAATTTAGACGTTGACCACCAGATTTGGCTCCTACCAAATCGTTATTTGATATGGCAGGAGTACCACGTGCCTTATTTTTCCCTGTCCCTTTTGACATCTTAATATTCGTCTGTGATCTGAGAATTTCCTGTTGAGTAGGATCACCATTCCTTATTTGTACCTCCACTCGCTCCTTTCCTTTAGTTGAAACCTGTTCAACCTCTTCCGTTGATAAAGCAGTAAATCTTGATCCCATATTCTCCTTCTGATTTGAGTTACCTTTTTTGGGTTGAATATCAACCGGAGTCTTTCCTTTTGAGAAATTCCGGCGAGGTCTTGCCGGTGCATGCAACCATGGGCCAAAATGATCGGAGGTTGGCTGTGCTTGATTTGACGGCGGGTTCTCTCTGGATATTCCAGCTGCTATATTGTTAAAATCTGGAGTTTTCGGTGCTGACGTCGATGCCTGTGGTTGGTTCTTTGGTGTTGTCGCTTGTCGTGCAGTGAAGGCACACATCTGTTGGTTGTGTTCAATCTGCCCACATCCAAAACAAATCATTGGTAAATTCTCGTATTCGATTCGTATCCATTCACCATTAATTCTCATTCTTGGGAGGAGGGGCTTCGCTAGGTCAATGCCTACCGCTATTCTTGCGAATTTTCCTCGCTGCTCTTTGAAGGAGTTCCTGTCAATCTTCACTGTCCGGCCAATTAAATTTCCTATCTTGACTAGGATCTTCTCATGATAATATTCTAGCGATAGATCCGGAATACGCAACCAAACCACCACCCTTGAATCCACTGCAGTACTCGCTCTAAATCCAGAGTGCCACTTCTGAACGGTCAAGTAATGTCCCAATACGACCCAAGGACCTACAAGTAAAGCCTCTGTCACTTGATCTTCATCAGCCATTTGAACGAGGAAAAAACCATTATCGAGATCTATGATCTTTGATTCTGCCAGAATGCCCCAAAGTTGACGCAGTTTTGAGACCATTAGAGCAAAACCAATATTTTTGCCGAGCAGTTTGACGACCACCGAGTATCGCCATGCTTCTCGCAATTGCACCCTTGCTTTATCAGAGATCGAAATGAAAGGACCGTCTTCATCCGAAGCTGCTACGATATCATCATCTTCCACTGCTACATCCTCAATGAGAGTAGGTTTGTTGCCCACCAAAGACTCTATAGGATCTAGGAGACTCTGACATCTCCGTATCTCGTGACATTTGTAAAACATTCAAAGAAAAAAATCAAAAGCACATATAAAGTTTCTAAATAGTATTTGTTTCATTCACCATGATGACACTATCTGCTTTAAATTCTGTAAGATTTTTGTCTCGAACTTGTAGGAACGAAGCTAATATAATTTAATGGAAAGGTAATATGTGTATGGTTTCAAAAGATTCAAGCAAAAGTTTTCTTTCCTCAATTATTGTGTACAATTAGACAAGGAAGTTTCTAATGGAATCGTGCAATAGGTAATTGGGTGACTGTCAGCCTGTTGTAGTGCTTAAGCTTTTAATGTTCGTGTTAGTTAATAGTTAATGTAGGAATCCATTATGTAAGCCTGACAACAGGACAAGTACATAAGCCTGGAAGCTACCATGGGATTTAACTTTGGGTATATATGAGCTTATGATATTCTTCTCTCGCGGCTTTTGGAAGATTTGTTTTATGATATTGTGAGAGAATTGTGAGAGAATTGTGAGAGAATTGTGAGAGAATTTGTGAGAGAATTGTGAGAGAATTGTGAGAGAATTGTGAGAGAACTGTGACAGAATTGTGAGATAACTAAAATGTTATATTTTTATCTACACAAAGTTATTGCCTTCTTTAATTAAGGCACACGAGAAGGAATATAATATACCTTTTAATATAAAAAAAATAAAAAGGGTATTCGGTTAGGAAAGGGGAAAGTTACTGAAAATAAACATCTTATAACTAGTCGACACTTATATGGTTTCAAATCGGGAGATTTTATATGATAGGAAAAGTTTATTTGTCCCTATGACAGCCAATATAAAAATTGAAATCACAGAAGAACGAAAGAGCAATGATAATACTTTTAGGATTATACATTTAATCAAACTGGGTATGCACTTTAACCAGCAAGACTAGCAATGTTCTTTTCTTTCCATCCCCTTCTTTCCTTTTTTTTACTATTTCTTTTTTTTTTATAAAGTTCTTTTTTACTATTTTAATCATACAGAAGTTTCTACGACTGACTAGGCATTAAGGGGGAATAACCTAGCCAGGTAATGGGCGAAGGGAATAATGCCCTCCCTCGAGTATTAAAAACGCTCATAATCCACCAAAGAAGAACTTAAAAAATTTACATAGGAACCGTCCTTTTATGATTGACAAACAACTAGACTGTAACACGTAAAGGCCATATATACCCAAGAAAGTAAGAATTATGTTTTAAAATGCAGATTCTGTAGAGTAGATCAATTGCACGACTGATCTGTATCAGTTCCCAATGCACATTAAGCAGATCCCTTGAGCTTCTTTGTGATAGAAGCAATGTACTTCCCCTGATGGAAAGCCTGCTCAAGCTCAAGCTCGGAAGGTTGCCTTGACCCATCCCCAGCATAAGTTCCAGCACCATAGGGGCTTCCTCCTTTTACCTTCTCCATCTCAAACATGCCAGCGCCAAATGTATAACCGATGGGAACAAATATCATCCCGTGATGCACAAGCTGAGTAATAGCAGTCAATCTGTAATAACATTAAAGCTCTCAATGGAAATTAACTTCAAACCTCCAAGAATGATTAGAATTTGAGGTATTCAGTTCAAGCTCTTTCAGCTAGAAAAGACATGACAAACGGACTTACGGTGTAGTCTCTTGTCCACCACCTTGAGATCCAGTGCTATAAAAAATTCCAGCAGGTTTGCCAGCAAGTTGCTGTGTCCTCCAAAGACCTCCAGTTGCATCCAAAAAGGCTTTAAATTGTGCAGCCATCATCCCAAATCTTGTTGGGAATCCGAAAACAAACCCATCAGCCTCAGCAAGTTCATTGGGTGTAATGATTGGTACATCACTCTTTGATGGTGCACTCATCTTCCCAAGCACCTCTTCTGGCAGTGTCTCTGGAACCTGTCCCGGTTGGACTAGATCATTAACTTATTTTGAAATTTATGGATGAATAATATTACTACATAAACTATGTAAAATGAATTGAGAAAAATCTACTCAACAAACCAATAAATCTCAGTTTTCTTCTACTACAACTCAGTATTTAAGATAAATAAGAAACTTTTAATGCGTTTTCTATACAACTTAATTGAAATGGGAAAAGAAAAGGAAGATACTATTGCAGAAAGAAATGCAAGCAACTTTACCATAACACTTAAAGGATTAATCACATTAGAAGGGCGAGACTGAAAAACATCAATAGACATGTATTTTAAAACATCCCATGACAAATCAAGTAGGGCACATTTCACTAAGATTCTAATCATGTAAAAACAACTAACTTCCGAGAGAACCCAGCACATCATGCTGAGATCTTACAAGATGTTAATGAACTTACTGAACACGGTTACAATTAAGATAGATAAATGAAACTTAACTAGCTGACAGAAACCATGGGCCTATAAAGGGAAATATGATAAAAGGACAACAACATTGGACACCATTAATGAAGTCTAAGAAAGAAAAAATCAGCATTATAATTTTTTTTGACAAGATAACAACAAATTTTAGAAATTATTTTACAGTTCTAAGCGAGTAGATATGGGTAAACTTTATAGTTGAAAATCATACGGAATATGACACAGAATGCACCACTTTTACCTGCCATAATTTGACTTCAACACCTTCTACAGATGCAGCTCCTTTCTTTATCTCTTCTGCTAGTTTCTCCACATGTCCATACATGGAATAATAACTGCATAAAAGCAGATGAAGATTCAATAAGAAGTACAAGTACAAACATCATAAGACTTACCAACACCTACTTAACTAAGTGAAATGTAGCAATTACTGTCTTGTATGCTGAAACAAAAAGAGCAGATGCTGCATGAATCAGGCATAAAAGCAAGAAAACCAAAGTTATTGCATTCAAACACATAATTTGCTACCCATTTCTCTAGAAAATCTTTGAGCTTAAAACCAAATATGACTTTTTTATAGAGATATTTAGTAAGCCAATGTGCTAAATACTAGCAAGTGCTTGAACAATTGTAAATCATTGTCTCAAATAGGTAATATGTATCACATCACCATGACAGATGTGCACAGAAAGCTTATCCGGCCAACGATATAACTGAAATTTAATATGAAAATCAGAAGTCAACCTGATCAAGGTGCTCAAAAAAATGGATGCTTCATTATCTCACAGTAAAAAATAAGGCAAGGAGAACAATAATTGTAGTAGAAAATTCAGCTCAAAATATAAGATGAAGCCAACGAAATTAGGTAAAACAAAGAAGCTTACAAAAACTTACACGCTTTAGTACATTTATTTAACTGGACAGAAACATTTGACCTTATCTACAGAGGAATAAAGGATGCAATCTGACGTAATCAAGTAAATAATCTCAGAACAAAAAAAGACTAGGAAGAAGACAACTATGAGGAAATACAGTACCAACCATCAGTCAATATACAATCATGACAATCCGGCAGTCGCCTAAATTAACAATCACATCAATGAGTATACAACATTTAACTATTCCTAGTAGGAAAAAAGGGAAAATCCGGTTTCCAATTGGTAGAAAAATCCCATGCATACAGCAGCATATCCTCATCAGGCTTTCAACTACAAAAAAAAAAGGTACAGATTCCTTCACAGAAACGCTCGTACAGAAAAAACAAACAAACAAGAACAAACTAAACATGCCAAAGAGCAAAAGCATTACTCCAAATTCCAATCTAAACTCCTAAACTAATTAAAAATGATATCTAATCACAAAGCCAACTGAAATCCCCAATTCCAAGCCACCTAAGATAGAAATTTTAAGAATAGATCCCAATCAAGCACAGAACAGACTCACAGTAAAAGCTCTAACCTCAGCTCATACAACAACAATCAGCCAAAATAAACCGATAAAGTAAGTACAAAAATACAACTCAACAATAATTTGCAAACTCCTGCAGCAGTTACATGTCTCTCAAACCTTACAGCCAAACAGAGCCTTATCAGACATTTCACGGAAACTATCAAACCGATTAAACATTCTTGTTTCCCTGACAGCCAAAAACCGGATGACAAAGAGAGATTCGATTCGAAATGAAAGAGACGACACATACACAATATAGACTTTGGTGGCCATTGGGAAGAACAAGAGAAGCAAAGAAAATTATCCCCTGCTCGCTCGCGCAGGGTAGTCGTAGCTGAGTTTTCCTGTTTCTTCGCTCTCAAAATAATAGCGGGTGACGAGTGGATTGAAAAAGTTATGGGGACACACGGGATATTTATAAGTGGGAGATGGGGATTAAATTAAATCGATTCCTTAATCTTGATTTAAAGGCAACGATTGATCATTATGGGGTCTAGATTTTGCCAGCTCATGCAGTGCGTGTCTGGTGGAAGCCATACACACGGTGCCGTTTCGGTCTTTGGATTTGAAGTGGAAATGATTAATGCTTTGTAATGATGCGATGATGTTAAGTGTCACGCCCATCATCATGTCTTCAGCAACCTTAGTCTCTCTTTCTTTTCTAGAAGTTTTCCCCATTTTAGTTCGTACGACTATAAGAATATAGATACAAGTAAGGGATAGCTTCTTTTTTTTTTTTTTTTTTAAAGCTTGAATCAGTTACAACTTAAAAAAGAGACAAAAAAATTGTACTTTTAAAATGAATACAATATATATATATGGAAAATATATTTTTATGCTAGGTGATTACGACATATAATTAATATGGAATAGGATATACTAAATTCAACAGTATATAAAAAATATTTTCTAAATTAAATGAACCAACGGATGTTTTGTATTTGATTTAAGCCTTTCATATTGATTATCAAAATTAAACAATTTTATTTGCCGTCGGCCGAGGAAAGAAGTTTACAAATGATGTTTTGTATTGATTGAAAGTGAACAAATGCGAAAGGGGTGAATGGCATTTAGATTTAACCGTGTCGTCGTTTGTGAAGAAGTGGAACTCTGATTGGTTGATGCTGCGCTTCTACTCCCGCCGATGCGGACTGACCGTCTCGATGACGTGTCATTCATGGATAGTGATCCAATCCAACGCACCTATCTTCATCGAATCGGCATCTTACCGTTTTGTTATCTTCACACCCCTTATTTCTAAATAGATCAAATTATCAATTTAAATTTTTAAGAGATGCCACAAAATACGACAAAAAACCTACCCAAAACAATACTAATTAATCAATTAGACAACGATGTTTCGTATTATTTAACCTAGAACATAAAGACTTTGCAAATTATTTTATATTTTAATCTTTGAATTGACCAAGTCTCACGCGAGTGATATTTTACCTAACGAGAAAATACTTGGAAAAAAAAATCCTTGTATATAATAATATTTCGATTTCACATCTTTAACTAATTTTTTTCTAATATTCTCTTGCCCAAGACAAAAAGGAATGATGGGTTATCCCTTTGGTAAACAGAAAACTCAATGTCACCATTATTATCCTTCATCATTCCCTGTTATGGTCCACAAAGGCTGCAAATTGGCTTTTGCTTCACGGATCCCATACCATCCTCCTGTCTACTCTGCCATCTCCATGATGCTCAAATCTTATTTTCCCTTTGTACAAAAAGTTTCAGTTCTTTGACCAAAAACTTTCCTCGATTATTTCATAATTTCAGTTCTCGATATGGTATTGTACTTTCTGATCGTGTAACCCAAAAGACAAGCTATATCCTGAATCCGTGTCAGAAAGGGAACATTCGGGTGCATGTAGTGGTGATGAATATATATACAGTAGCTATCCGAATCATGAATCTTCGCTTACAGGAAACAAAAAGAGACTGGAATGACACATTATGTGAAAAGAGAAATATTTTGTGACAAAAGTCTAGTTTTGGGACAACTGAAACATATCCTTTAACGCGTCATGTTTTATCATTGAAGGATTCTACGTTGTTGTCATACTTACACGTACAAGTGGTTTACTTCAGGCTGATGCTCGTTAAGTGTCATGCTTATGCAAGATCTTTACATGAATTATGCGCATTTATTTTTAATTTTTTATAATATAGTCGTTTGTATATTGAGATCACCTGAGTTAAATAATCCTCACAAAGTATAAGATTAGTAAGGAACACATATCTTAGTTAGTTGCAAAACAGATTGAAGAGAATTAGTTATCAAAAACCAATATGAGTTTATTTCTTTTATGAATATACATTTCTATAGTGATTTGTTATCTGATGGAAAATAACCATTATTATCTAGATATTAAGATAAGGTAATATTATATACATTTTCCCTTAGAATGTTTTAATTTAAATTGCTATTCTTTCATTTAGTTCAGCATCTCTTCATCTAAGTTTTTTTAAATTAATATATTTTTAATTTAATTTGATATACTTTTATCATTCATATGCATATCATTAATATTCTCTCACTTTGTTTGTGTGATGTTTTATGGTTTGAGAAAATATCATGTATATTATCATCAATTATTTCTTCTGTGACACATTGATGAATTATGAGTGAGTTCAGCTAATCCGAAAATTTAAAATGTTTTATTCCAAAACTAAAGTTCTAATAATTAATCTTTGGTTAAAAATAGATGAACTGTTATAGAATATAACGATAAGAAGAATTGAGGAGAAAATAAGAGAGAAAACTAAGAACAATATAGGGAGTAGAATATCTTATCAAGTGCTCAAGCAAGTGTGTACAAAGCAAATAATGTTACCTCCTATTTATAGATAACATGATAGGGTACATGAAGAGACATTGGAAGATAAAGAGTTTTGTAGTTACAAAATATTCATTACACAATTGAATAGACATAATAATTTTTTTGTCTTTTCAATTTCCAAACCTTTGATATTCATAGCACTCCCCTTAAATATTTTGAATATTAAGAATGTGAGTATGAAATCATAATACTGCCTCATTAAAAACCTTACCAAGAAAAACCCAATGGGAATAAAAACTTGGTGAAGGCAAAAATAAGTGCACTGCATACTCCCCCTGATTTAGTCATCCCTTTAAATCTTTCAAGCGTTGCATTCCGATCTTTCGAACAAGCTTTTCAAATATTGATGTGGGAAGAGCTTTAGTAAATAAATCAGCTAGGTTATCACTTGAGCGTATTTGTTGGACACTGATTTCCCCTTTGCTTTGAAGATCATGAGTAAAGAAGAATTTTGGTGAAATATGTTTTGTCTTGTCACCCTTTATGTAGCCTTCCTTCAATTGAGCTATACAAGCAGCATTATCTTCATACAGTGTAGTTGCAAGTTCTCTATCACTTGATAATCCACTTGCTTCTCTTATGTGTTGTGATATTGATCGTAGCCAAACACATTCACGACTTGCTTCGTGAATTGCTAAAATCTCTGCATGGTTAGAAGAAGTAGCAACCAAAGTTTGTTTCAACGACCGCCATGAAATGACAGTATTACCTATAGTGAATAAATAACCTGTTTGCGATCTGGCTTTATGTGGATCTGACAAATAGCCTGCATCTGCATAACCAACTAAATCAAAAGTGGATAAATTTGAATAATATAAACCCATATCTATTGTCCCTCGTAGATATCTAAAAATATGTTTAACTTCATTCCAATGTCTTCAAGTTGGGGAATAACTATATCTTGCTAGTAAATTTACTGCAAATGATATGTCAGGTCGAGTATTATTAGTAAGATATGTAAGTGCACCAATAGCACTAAGGTATGGAACCTCAAGACTTAAGAATTCTTCATTTTCTTCACGAGGTCGAAAAATATCTTTTTTCACATCAAGTGACCTCACAATCATTGGTGTACTTAATGGATGAGTTTTATCCATATAAAATCTTTTAAGAACTTTATCCACATAATTTGATTGATGAATAAATATTCCTTCACTTAGATGCTCAATTTGAAGACCCAAACAATATCTTGTTTTCCCAAGATCTTTCATTTCAAATTCATTTTTTAAATAGCTGATAGTTTTATCTATCTCTTCACGAGTTCCAATGATATTTAAATCATCAACATGAACAGCTATTATAACAAAACCAGATCCATATCTTTTTATAAAGACACATGGACAAATTGGATCATTCTTGAAATCTACTTTAATTAAGCATTCACTGAGGCAATTATACCACATCCGTCCAGATTGCTTCAATCTATATAGAGCTCTATTTAACTTTATTGAATAAATTTCCCGGGAATTTGATTTATTTACATCTGGAAATTTAAATCCTTCAGGGATTTTCATATATATATATATCAGTATCCAACGAGCCATACAGATAGGCTGTAACTACATCCATTAGACGCATTTCAAGCTTTTCATGTACTGCCAAACAAAGTAAATATCGCAATGTTATTGCATCCACCACTGGAGAATATGTCTCATCATAATCAATACCCGATTTTTGGGTAAAACCTTGTGCGACGAGTCTTGCTTTATATCTCACAACTTCATTTTTCTCATTTTTTTTCCGCACAAATACCCATTTATATCCCACCGGTTTTACACCTTTTGGTGTATGGACTACAGGTCCATAAACTCCACGTTTTTCAAATGACTTTAATTCTGATTGAATTGCGTCTTTCCACATTGGCCAATCATTTCTATTTTTACATTCCTCCACAGAGGTAGGTTCAAAATCCTCACTTTCTTCTATAATATTTAGCGCTATATTATATGCAAAAATATTGTCGACAAGTATTGAGCTTCGGTTCCATCTTGTTCCTGTAGTGACATAATTAATCGATATCTCTTCATTCTCTTGTGTTTCTTCCGGAATTTTATTAATTATGTCAACTGGATTTTCCAAAACTATATCCTCCTCATGACCATCTTGTGTAGTTGCTCCTTTCTTTTTTCGAGGATTTTTATCTTTAGAACCGAATGGTCTTCCATGTTTCTGACGTGGTCCAGATTCACTAGCAACTTTAGATTGTCCTTCAGGGACATCAATTCTTATCGGAGCATTTACAGCTGGAACATGAGACCTAGTTATTCTTTTAAGGTCAGTAAATGCATCTGGCAATTGATTTGCAATCGTTTATAAATGAATTATCATTTGGACTTCATGTTCATATTGATTTGTTCGAGGATCAAAACTAGATAATGATAATTCATTCCAAGAGATCTTCTTTTCCAACTATTTATTTTCTCTCCCAAGTGTTGGAAATATAGTCTCGTCAAAATGACAATCAGCGAATATTGTCGTAAATAAATTTCCAGTTAATGGCTCAAGATATTTAATGATAGATGGAGACTCATATCCAACATATATTCCTATCCTTCTTTGAGGACCTATTTTTGTATGTTGTGGTGGAGAAATTGGAACATATACCGCACAACCAAAAATTCTTAGATAGGAAATATTTGGTTCCTGACCATGAACCAATTGTATCGGGGAGTGTTCATAATAACCTGTTGGCCTAATGCTTATAATTGATGCTGTATGTAAAATGGCATGTTCCCAAACATAAATTGGAAGTTTGGATCTCATAAGCATAGGTCTTGCAATTAATTGTAAGTGTTTTATAAATGATTCTGCAAGACCATTTTGTGTATGAACATAAGCAACAGGATGTTCAACCTTTATTCCAATAGACATGCAATAATCTATAAAGACTTTTGATGTAAATTCACTAGCATTATCCATTTGAATAGACTTTATCAGATAATCAGGAAATTGAGCTCGCAAACAAATTATTAGTGCAAGCAATCTCGCAAATGCCATATTGCGAGATGATAATAAACATACATGTGACCATCTGGTTGATGCATCGATCAAAACCATAATTTATCGAAATGGTCCACATGGTGGATGTATAGGCCCACAAATATCTCCTTGAATTCTTTCTAAAAATTTTGGAGATTCAATTCCAATTTTTGCTAGTGATGGCTTTATTATTAGTTTGCCTTGAGAATAAACAACATATGAGAATTCATTAGATTGAAAAATCTTATTCTTTTTCAATGGATGACCACAAGAATTTTCTATTATTTTTCGCATCATTGTTGAACCGGGATGGCCTAACCGGTCATGCCAAATTTAAAACACATCATTAAACTGATGGTTTATTATAGAATGAGATTCTATCATTGTAATACTTGTGTAGTACAATCTGGAATAAAAAGTGGATAATTTTTCTAATATATACTTTTTACCCGAAATTATAGAAGTTATGCAAAGATACTCAATGCTTCCTTCGTTCATTGACTCAATATGATATCCATTCAAAAGAATATCTTTGAAACTTAACAAGTTTCTTTGAGACTTAGAAGAGTATAATGCATCTTCTATCATTATTTTGGTTCCACCAGATAGAATAATATTTGCTCTTCCGGAGCCTTCAATCAATCTTGTACTACCACTTATTGTATATATATTGGTTTTTCTATTATTCAAATAAGAGAAATATCTCTTATCTCTCAATATTGTATGCGTTGTGGCACTGTCAACCAAACATATTTCCTTGGCGTTCATCTTAGATATATCCATGCCAATATCCATTCTCTTCATTGAATAAATAAAATTAATAAGAAAATATAAAATAAATTAAAATATAAAAAGAAAATATGAATAAAATAAAACAAAATAAATAGACTTTTATTATAATAAAACAAGAGAACATAATTGAAATTTGCATAGTTATAAAATTAAAATCATTCTTGATTTCTTGCACTTTCATCATTTGGATCATTAAGAAAATCAGAAACATCCAAGTACGTTATATCCTCAAGGCCATTAGCAAATTCAATGAAATCATCTTGGACAAAGTTTGTCTCCACATTTTTGTCTTTAGACTTCAAAGATTCTTGATATAGGTCGGAACAATATTTTGGTGTATGACAGGTACATTGCCAATGACCTTGCATTCCACATCGATGACAGTTACTAATTGTAACTTTTTTCTTTATGCCACTCATTATTTTTCTAGGTCCTTCATCCTTTACAACTTTCTGATTTTGGATGATAAATTTACTTGATTGACCACCACCATGACGAAATTTATCATAACCTCGTCCTCGTCCTTGTCCGTGGCCTCGACTACGACCACGACTATGGTTATGAGATAGCATCACATTCACTTCAGGGAATGGAGCAGAACCAGTAGGACGAGATTCATGATTTCTCATCAACAGTTCATTGTTTTGTTCAGCCATCAGAAGGCATGAAATCAACTCAAAATATTTTGTGAAACTTTTTTTCACGATATTGCTGTTGTAAAAACACATTTGAAACATAGCAATAATATTACATGATTATAAATAATTATAAAAATATACTCACTCAAATATACCTTTGTAGAAACTAAGATTCTTGTTTGTTCTTTGTGAAGAACTCTTGTAAGACTCTTGATTCTCCTTTTGTTTATAAGAGTATCGTGCTGATAACGTGTTATAGAATATAACGATAAGAAGAATTGAGGAGAAAAGAATAAGAGAGAAAACTAAGAACAATATATGGAGTAGAATATCTTATCAAGTGCTCAAGCAAGTGTGTACAAAGCAAATAATGTTACCTCCTATTTATAGGTAACATGATAGGGTACATGAAGAAACATTGGAAGATAAAGAGTTTTGTAGTTACAAAATATTCATTACACAATTGAATAGATATAATAAATTTTTTGTCTTTTCAATTTCCAAACCTTTAATATTCATAATATGAACTTTATTAGTCAACCATATCTCTTGAGTTATTAGTTTGAGATTTATCGGTAATATTTAACGAAATAAGCTATGAATAATGCTAATATTCATATGTTTCTATTATCCACGTACATACCAATAATATAAAACTATATTTAGAAATCTCAAATTGAATACATGATTTTGGACTGTCGACTTTTTGCCCGTTGAAATGGTTGAAATCAACCTCCAACTCTCATTACGTACATTTTGTTTCGTCAAAAATAGTATTTTAAGCAAAATAATTAAAATGGGCTCCAGCCCAAGGTTGATTGACAATCCTGACCCTTGTACTGAATTATTATTTTCCCTTGTACATGCTTCCTTAGGGGGATTTCACAATTACACTTACTCAAGAATCATATAATAACTTTCACATATGCATAATTAACTTAGGAATTGAATTATTTATATTCTACGATTGATGATGTAGCCCGGCTTTTTTGGAGCAAGTGGGAGACAGTGGGAGAGAATATTTGGCAAACGGTTACGAAATTTTTGAATGATGAAAGCCTTGATCCTTTATTAAATGCCATGCTTTTGGTGCTTATTCCAAACGTGAGCAACCCAATTAATTTATCTCAATTCAGGCCGACTAGTCTGTGCAACCTTATTTATAAGGTGATTACAGAGCTATTGGAGGGAGGGATGCATCCTTTTAAGCAACTACTTGTTTCGGAGACCTAATCAAACTTGTAGTAAGATGCCAAATTACAGATAATATTGTGATTGTACATAAAGTAATACATTCTGTGAGATTGCAAAAATAGTAAAAGAGGGTGGATTGAGACCTGTGGGGACGTGGCAAATTTTTGCCACGTCACCCACTTCATAAGTGTCTCCCGACAGTTTTTTTCTTTCCCCCTTCCCTTTCCATTTTCATTTTTTTTCTTTCCCGGCTGCCATTTCTTGTTTTCACCTTCATTATCTTCAATTACCTTCAATATCAAAACCAACCGTCCGATCGTCGAACTATTTGCACCGTTGAGTTCCTCTCGTCGTCGTAAATAACGGCCTTTGGTTTCATCTTCATCGGACCATGGACGCACGCAGATCGGAGCTCGGAAGTTTCGAATTTCTCACCGGAAAATCGTCGATTCCGGCCAATCGGAAGTGAGTTTTGCAGTTTTGTTTTCGGATTCGTATTCCTGATGTTTGTAGCTTCGTGTTGATGTAAACATTTTCGGTTTTGGATGAAGTTGGATTTTTCCGGCCACCGCCGGCGACAGTTGACCGACGACACTGTTCACGTTGACCCGACCCGACCCCGTTGACTCGACCCGTTAACCCGATCCGTCGACCCGTTGACCCGACCCGTTTTCCTGACCCGTTGACCGTTGACCGACCGTTGACCGTTGACTTTGACCAAAAAAGTGAAAACCTCCCCGTTAGGTAATTTCGACGTTCTGATCGCAATGGCGCGATCTGTTTTTCCATTTGATGTGTCGTTATTGAGTTATAGTCATTTGAAGGTTAATATCCGTAATGTTGTGTTCTTAGGAAGGGCGAGTGTTGAGGACAAAGGCAAGAGTATCGTTTCCTCTTCTTCAGCCCGTAAGGTAGGGTCTTTACCGTATGTGGTTCATCATTAGTATTTCCTTGTTGTAAAATCCGTTTTACCTTGGTTTTGATTGATTCGTTGTATAGTCCATCGGAGCCCATCCGATTGGTCCATTGTTCAAATTTCATTGTTCTCTTCCGTATGTAGCTATAAAGTATCATAATGTGAGGTCTTTACCGTATTTGTCTCATATTAAGTATTATTTGATTTTAAATCCGTACTTTGGTCATTGAATTGTTGTGTAATCCATCGGAGCCCATCCGATGGATCCATTGTCCAAATTACATTGACTTTTCCGTATGTACCCGTAATGTATCATAATGTATCTCCAAAATTTCATGTGATCAATCAAAGTCCATTTGATTGATTTGTTGTGTAAATTGGGCTGATTCCGTATCATTGCCCGTAAAGTAATAAAAAGGTTGTAATCAAAGGTTTCTGTAACGATATATGATAATATATCATATTATTGAGTATTAATTGTAAAGTATGGTATTTCAGTGTTATTAACCAGTTTGTGATTTGTAAAGTACGTAAGTTTTTATGTTACTCGTACTTGTGTTCCGTTTGGCCAAACATGGTGAGTGCTCGTTCTCTGAGAGTAAGCGGAGAGACACTCATCTGTTGGGAGGTGTATGGTTGGAGTATGGTTACTGTATGGTTACTGTATGTTCCCTGCTTCGCAGGATGATCTGAGAGGACTAGTTGATCTTTTACGTATACAGTTTTGTTAATCAATCTAGTCTCGGACAACACTGGTAGAAGGGGCTATGTATGTAAATATTTTTAAAAATGTGTATGTAAAACCTACCAGTGGGCTTCCGGTTTCCCTTTAGCGGGGGTTACTCGGGAAGTGATTTCCAGTCCGCCCATGTTTTTACTATTGACCCTGTTGAGTTCTTTGTTGAAAGCGAAAGTACATTTTCGAGGCCAGTAAGTAAACGTTTTGTAAAGTAAACAGTAAAGTTTAAGTTTTGAGAAATTACAAGTTCAGTAATGTTCTAATAAGTTCCTTGTTGTTTCCTCTCATCTGATAAGTTGTTGTATTGTACCTCTCCTTTGATAAGTTCCTTGTTGTCCCTCTTCTTTGAAAAGTCTGCTTTGTTGTCCCCTACTGAGATTCTCGAAAATCTCACCCCCTTCGTTTTTGTTTTCCCTCCCAGGACTAGATCGTGCTCAGTAGCTGTGTTCAGTGTGCGTGTCAGGACTACTTGCTGGGACTATTGCATCTGCACATGTATGGTTTTATTGGCACATTGTTGAATATTTATTGTTTGGACTTGTGATTTTGTTTTCAGATACTTGGGGCTTGTGTGTTATGGTTTCACTGGTTTGTATTGTATTGTTATAAAAAGACTTCCGCTGTTTTAAATGTTACTCCGTTAATTATTGTGCCATGTATTTAGTGCTTATCAGCCATACTGTAATTTGTAAATATTTTAAATTTTATTTTTGGGGATTTACGTTTGAAAAGTCAAAATAGCCTTGTGGAGTTCGGATTGGTCCACGTGTTGGGCTTCTCCGGGCTTCACGGCGGTAAGGGCCCGCTTTCCGGGTTTGGATCCTTACAGTGGATGACAGTAAAATTAAACCTGAAAAAGGCATACGATCATTTAAAGCTGACAATTTATTTAAGACACTCTCAAGTTGACTGTATTCCATGATATGTTGGTAAACAAGATTCATACTTGCATTTCTACATCTTCGATGAGAGTGGTTTGGAATGGGTAGATGACAGATAGCTTTGTTCCTGGTCAGGATATTTGTCAAGGAGATTTCCGTACTTATTTGTGTTATATATAGAGAGATTAGCTCACATTGTCAAGGATGTCATCGTGGAGAAAAGTTGGAGACCAATTAAGTTGGGGAGAGGTTGTCCGAAATTATCCCATATTTTTTCTGTCATTGATATTTTCTTGTTTGTGAAAGTCAATTGGAACAGTCTTTCATTGTTAAATTGTTTTTTGATAAGTTTTGTGCGTAATTTGAGCAAAAAGTAAGCGCAAAGTAAGCGCAAAGTAAATTGATAGTATTTTTATCTACAAATATGTCATAGCAGCAAATATCACTGGGCCCTTTGTCACATTCCGGAATTCACCAAAACATGAAAAATGCCATATAGTCACTGTACATAATCATCTGACCAGTCTAAGATGTACAATAATTTTACAAGGCAAGAGCAAACTTAATAAAATTTATTTTCTATTAAATGAGTGATATAAGTTATTAATTTAAAACCTAAGATCTAGAAAATAAGTTAAATATTTTGGTACACTATTGTTTCTTATCATTCTTACAATTACTTTCCAAGTCATATTTTGGTACACTGTCGAAGTCGAAGCCCTTTAACTTGGCCTGCAGGTAAGACAAATGGGACTTTGAAATTTGGTAGCGCGAGTACTGGAGTGTTTGATTGCACCTCTTTTAGGAATCGTAAACTTCGTTCGGACTCTTCGCTTTAGATGAACGCATCTTTCGGAAGTAGCACTCTCAATGGGCTAATAACCTCGCATACCCTCGCACAAACCTCCTATAATATCAAGACAGCCTTGAGAACCCCCATAGTTCCTTCACCAATTTTGGCCTTGGCCAATCTCTTATCGCCACAATCTTCTGTGAGTCTACTTCCTATTAAACCTCGCCCTTTTGTCTATCCAGTTAGTGTAATTTGCCTAGTCAGCTTCATTTTTAGTAATTTACGTATACATTTGATTTGTTGACCAGTCGAGAAACAAGACAGTAAAAATTATCATTTTATCCTAGGTCACTAGGGTTTGGGGACCCGGGCTACATAAACACCCTTTCATCTTTCCTGTTTCACATGCCGTCCTTCTTTCCTATTTCTTTTCAGACAATCCTACATCGTTTCTTTCCTATTTGGAGTGCTGACCTTCATCTTCTTCTTCTATTTGTTCATCGCTCGTGTACAACAATAGTAAAGAATCATCTTTCCTTTATATTTTTCTTGTGATTTCAACTGTACACTATGAACTTAATTCTGTTTCTCTTATTCTTTTCCCCTTCGGTTGGTTTCCACCACACTCATCTGCTATTCATTCCTAGGTTTGGTTTAGTGTTAGGGTTTCGTAGGTAAAAACTCTGATTGTGTCCATATGTATGTGTATGCTTGTGAGGAGTCAGAGGGGTCTTTAGGGAGCCCTTTACTGATATTTCTATCATGGTTTTTTCTGTTTGTTTTTCTCACTATGGATATTTGATATAGGTGGATCAAGTTTGCATGAAAAGGGAAAAAGCATCGCCATTGATTCACCATTGCTGGTGGGAGTTGTCGTATTATCGATTTGATCGAAAAATTCGTTCTTGTTCTCTAAATAAAATGTATCTGCTTGGTTTTGAATGTGAGGCATCTACCCTGTGTGTGACTTTCCATAGTAGGATTACTGTGTGCATATTATGTTCTTAGGTTTTGATGGATTCACATGTTGTGTTTTGATCTTAATGTTTATGCAAGTGAGTATGGAATTTCATATATCGTTGAGTGGTTGTGTGTGTATACAAAGAAATTGTGGGTGAGAGAAGAGAGAGAGAGAGAAAGAGAAGAGAGAGAGAGAGAGAGAGAGAGAGAGAGAGGAGAGAGAGTAAAAAAGAAGAAGACTATTAGTCGATTTGGTGTTGTCCAACTTGTCGGGGCTGATTTGGTGATCTGGTCAGACTGGGTTGTCTAACCGGTTGTTGTTGGGCAATCAACCGGTCAGACCAAAAAGATCCGACTGGTCCTCTTGTGTATTTAATCCTTTGGTCTTTCTTTGTCCCCGAATGTACCCGATTTCTTTTCGAGTTTGTTTCTAGTGAGGTTTGCATCCTGTGAGTTAATTGTGTGATAACTTAATCTTACTTAAGAATTAATTAATGAGTTGTGTGTGCACTTTGGATGCATTGGATTCAATCATTTTTAAAATAAACTATTTTGTGTAATATTTTGTATATGTTTATGTTCTCCCACTAGAGCTTATGATGCTGTGCCTCTTGCTGAGATTCTTGTAATCTCACCCTATTATTGTGAGACCTAGCCTGCGTCGGGGATCGTGTTACCCAATCCCACATCAGAAAGGAGTGGGGGAGGTCATGAGCTTATATGTGTTGTGTAAATGAATCATTTGTAACAAGATGCATATTTGGGGCCCTGTGGCTAGAAGCCGGTGATCCATCATGCACACATACACGTCCGGATCCGCTGGGCCAGGTCGTGACAATTGTGAGACCCAGTTTGCGTAAGGGGGGTTTGTGTTACCCAATCCCACATCAGAAAGGAGTGGGGGAGGTCTTGGGCTTATATGTGTTGTGTGATGGTATCATTTGTAACAAGATGCATCTTTTGGGCTTTGTGGTTAGAAGCCCAACTGAGTATTGCAGTTGTGATCCACCACACGCACATACACATCCTGACCCGCTGGGCCGGGTCGTGAAAAATAGTAGCGGAGCCGATCTTGCTCCCTCTTCTAGGTGAGCTTGGGCCATGTTGTGTGTTCACATTTGGGCTCGTGAGTTTGAGCCCAAGTCAGTTATGTTTTGGCTCCCCTTGTGAGGACACGAGGTCTATAAGGAGGGGAGATTGTGAGACCCAGCCTGCGTAGGGGTCGTGTTACCCAATCCCAATCGGAAAAGAGTAGGAGAGGTCTTAGGCATATATGTGTTGTGTGATGGTATCATTTGTAACAAGATGCATCTTTTGAGCCCTGTGGTTAGAAACCCAATTGAGTGTTGCAGTTGTGATCCATCACGCGTATATAAATGTCCGGGTCCGCTGGGACTGAGGTCTAGGGGCCAGGTCGTGACAATTATTGTTTCCCCTTTAGGATTAGTTCGTGAGCCATAAGTGTTCCATTTGAGATGTGAGTTTTTCGGATGATCTTAGTAGCTGGACTGTCACTTTTGCATTGACACTATACATTTATTTTATTGTTACTTTATGTTTATTTTTGAATTGTAGGCTTATGGTCTATTTCTGATTTTTGGGCTTGTGAGTTATGGACCCGTTCGTTGTGGGTTTTTCGTTTTCATTTTTTTGTTTAGTTTGTTTTACTATACATGCTCCTTTTTAGTTAAATTAAATGTGTTTGCTTAAGAAAATATGTTTGGAAAGTCAGTAAAGTTTTGTGGGATTCAGATTGGTCCACATATTGGGCTAGTTCGGATTTCATGGTGGTAAGGGTCCTAGTTTATAGGAGTAGGTCCTTACATGGGTGGTAGTGGAATATGTTTTTTTACAAAATGATTTTGAAATATTTCTGAAAAATATATTTTTAAAACTCACTACATATGTATAATCCAACATAGTATTAAATAGATGTTTGAGTGTTCCTAGGCTTACCTATGTTATATGTTTGTTCAGTTCATTATGGTCAGGACACGTTGTACTTCTGCTCAAGGTTATTAAGATGGGAGTGGAAAATCAGTGCGAGGGTCGACTGAGTTAGGTGCACAGGCAGCCCAACTAGCTCAGGTTGCACTAACTATTTAGGAAGCCTCACTAGCATAGGCCATTCCAGCAACTCAGCCAATGCCAGCAGCTCTTGCGGTAAAAGATCAGACATTGCTTTAGATTGTCAACAATGTAGGTGGTGTTACAATAGTTAGTGGCTCAGTAGCAACAGCCAATTTAGGCACCAGTATAGCCACTGGCACCAACCCCAGTTGTTGTAGCACCACTAGTATAGGTGCAGCAGCTGGTAGCTCCAATTTAGCTATAGAGTGGTGGGAGATTATAGGTGATGATCACAAAGCTGCTAAAGGAAGGCCGTCAGTTGGAATGTTAGAGTTTTTCGAGGACAACTAATGTAGCCATATCTCAGGAGTGGCTAGGCACTGTATACTGGACTGCTCATGCATTGTAGATTTCTAAGGTGGTCTAAGTGGCCTTAGTTACCTTCCTGTTTGAGAAGGAGGCCCTTTTGTGGTGGACTTCTATAAGTTTGAAGTACGGGGATGAGAAGTCGATGTGGAACCAGTTTCTGAGAGAGTTCAATGACCGATTTTACACTTAGTTTCACCAGGATGAGAAATGGTCAGATTTCTATAAATTGAATCAGGGTTCTCGATTAGTAATTGAGTAAGAGACTGAGCTGATAGAGTGATCCTGTTTTGTGGAAGTCAAGGAGAGTACCGAGGCAAAGTTAGTTCGTCTTTTCAGAACGGGTTGAGTCATGAGATTTGAGATATCTTTGGTATGACACTAATTCTTGATCTTCAAGCTTTGGTGATTGCTTCCATCAGAGCTAAGAAGATGGTTCAGAACTGGAGGAAATAAAGTCACAGTCGTAGGGACTTTGCATCTAGCAAAGGTCTGATAAGACATTGTTTGAGACATGACCAAAGACAAAGCAAATCAGCAGGTCCATATTCTATAGTGCATTCGAAGTTCTATTCCCGAGGGACTAGTCACTTGGCCATTTGGTCACAGCCAGCTACATCGACTTAGAGTGTGAGTAGACTGTCGATGTCGTGGTGCATGAATTGCCATCAACACTATATCCCTCCTTGTCCTCATTTTGAGAATTGCTTCAATTACGATAAGATCAGCCATATACCCAGAGATTGTCCGAAGCCAAGGCGTAAAGCCTCAAAGCCTTCAGCATACCTGAGGCCGATTGATAAGAATATGGGTTCGCAGGCTTCTCCTAGACCACCGTCTAGAGCACCAGGCAAGCCTTTTGGTAGTCAGACTATGGTTCATCCTTCTATCCAGCCACTACAACCATGATAGACTCCTCTTTTCACTTTGGTAGACATCAAGGCTTGTTCTAACCCTAATGTGGTGACATGTACCATTATGATTTTCTCTTGTTATGCTAGAGTGTTGTTAGACCCTAGAGCAAATAGGTCACTTGTGGATCCTAAAGTCGCTATGAGTGAAAACAGGTTGTTGTCACCCCTATAACCTTCGAATGAGGTTTCAAACCTGTTAGGCAAGAAGTTGACTTGCAGTTAGGTGTAACTAAGTTGTGTACTAATAATGAGTTCTATTATGATCGAGACAAACCTTATCTTGTTAGACATTCGAGAACTGGACGTGATTTTGGGCATGCATTGCTTACCTTGGTATCAAGCTTGGATGGAGTGCTTTACCAAGTGAGTGTTGTTCAGCTTGCCATATGGTTCGGGGTATTATTTCAAGGGAGATAGGCATGCCATGCCTACATTCATGATGTTATGGGTGAGTGCAAAAAAGATGATTAGCAAAAGGTTGTACAGTATTTCTGGCCCATATCAGAGAGACATCAACCAAACCACCTAAGTTGAGTCGAGTTCCAGTTACTAACGAGTATCTAGATGTGTTTCTGGATGACATTGTCGGTTTACCATTGGAGAAAAGTTGAGTTCAGGATCGAGTTAATTCCTGGAATGTAAGAACCCCAATTTCCTAACCAATTATTATTATTGCTCCTAATAGGACCCTTACCGTTGTGAAATCCAAATAAGTCCAAAACCAGGACCTATTTGAATCTCACAAGGCTTACCCATCTAATTTCCTATTTTAGCATATTCATTCTTTGTATTTATAACATTTGGGGCATGATATAGGACAAGCTTTTTGGTATCATATGAAGTGAATAAACATCAGCGAAAGACTTTAAATTGAATCATTGGAACCACAACACACAAGTCCTATAGGGATCTAAATATCCAACAAGTAAACCTCCAATATAATCCAGAAACAAACAAGCAAAGGAGGGACTTGAATAACCAGAAAATAGTCCAATCAAAGTTCATGTTAGATGCACAAGCAACCAAGGAAACAGGAATGCGAATGTGATGCAATATCGCCCCGCCATGCAGCCTTGATCTCACACACTGGTACCACGAATAATGAATGTACCTAAATGTGAAAAATGGTGAAAAAAATGGAATGAGATTACAAGAATCTCAGTAGGGTCACAACATCATAAGATCTACAGAAATCTTAAACAGACATCTCCCAAACAACAGTCCAAGGCTTCACTGCACAAAGGTAAAAAGGTTAGCACACAAGCTAATTAGCAAGTCTATTCATCTTGCCACACAAGGACAAGGCATCCAAGCCACACAAGGACAAGGGCATCCAAACCACACAAGGATAAGGACATCCAAACCACACAAGGATAAGGGCATCTTGCCACACAAGGACAAGGCGTCTAGCCATACAAGGACTAGACATCCAGCGTGCATATGTTGGGGATTGCCACATATACGATTTCCATACTAGTAAAAACCTCTCCTCTCCCCAGGAGCATCATCGCTTACCCCGAATGGCCACCGGAAAAGGATCCTGACACACAAACTCATACAAGCATACACAATACCACAAGAAGGTATTCTCAATCATGTCAGAACAAAATCATCATGTTCAATACACACAACACATTCAAACTAGGCACTCATAACCTATCTTAAGGGATTCAGTATATCCTAGGTAAGCCTTAAATCAATCCGCAACATATGTAAACATCATCTCACATATGCGCATACAATATCACAGGTATAGGTACCGAAATCATCAAGCAAATAAAAAGATCTTCGGAGAAACCGATAAGGCATAGATCCTACCTCTCTTGTCTCTGAACAGGAAGCTTTTCCTTTGCCTTTATTCAAGGGATCTGAACCACCTATAACATTATAAGGCAAAAAAAAAAACAAACTAAACATGTATACTTAATAATCAAGTAAATACCCTATTTCCTTACCAATTCCACTCACCAAACCTATTAAAAACTAGTGATCAGATGCCACAGGTGCCTTCCCCTTTGGATGTGTGATATGATAGCCAAGAACTTAACAAGAAACAACCTAAATTATCATCCCAATCAACTTACAAATTTCGGCGCTAAGAATAGGGCATAAGGGAAAATTACGATTTCATGTTAACAAGCTATAGGGGTTATAATTTCATGTTAACAAGCTATAGGGGTTGTGATTTAATGTTAACAAGGAATTATTAGGTGTTTATAACACATACAATCAAAAAGAACAAGTTTAGATACTAATAGGTTAATCAATTGATCAAAATCGACAACAATAGGGCAAAGGTAGGGCATATCGATTTTATGTATAGGGAAGATTCAAAGGATGAATTCATGATTTTACAACATGAATGGACGCTAAACAGTCATACGAACAAGGAGGACAACAATAGAAATTAATTGAAAGAAGAATCACAAAATTTTGGCACCAAACCCGCCGAATTACGAGTTGAAATTCAATAGTAAAGAACTATCCTCCTTATGAATGGACTAAGGTATCTAGATAGAGGATGGAAAGATCTTTCCAACAAGCTATTATTTTCAGAATTCCAACAAAGGATGAGAGAGTTATGTTAGTTTGAAGTTTAAAAATTTTTGACAGCAATAGGGAGGTATAGGGTTTGATGTTTGACGAATTTTGTGTATTTTTTGTGTAAGATCTAAGTGTGGCCAGCTTCCTCTTTATATAGGGTGGTTATGGGATTAATTTCCCTACTTTAAAGGCTAGATAAAAGTAAGATAATTATCAGAATTAAATTCTGTAATTATCCTTCCTTAATTTTAGGGATTTTATCTCCTCAGGTAATTATCAACCAATAAGGAACCAAATCAAAGGGATTTAAAACCAGAAGTAATTACTAGATATTCCATACCATTTTCGACCATCATACATCCATTTCTTTGAGGGAAAAATAGTCATTTTACTTGCACTGACTCCTGGACTTCTAGGACTCAAAATTTGGGGTCTCATATGGAATGAATTCAATATCCATTTTTCCTTATCAGATGGCTCCAATCGAGATAACTGAGCTGAAGACCCAGTTAGAGGACTTGGTGGATCAAGGATTCATTAGTCCCAGTGTATCACCTTGGGGAGCATTGGTTTTGTTTATTAAGAAGAAGAATAGTTCATTACGATTGAGTATCGATTACTGGCAGTTGAACCGGGAGACTGTGAAGAACAAGTGTCTACTTTCCAATATCAATGACTTGTTTGACCAACTTTAGGGGGTGTTAGTATTTTCTTAGATGGACTTGAGGTCTGATTATCACTGATTGCGAGTTCATGAGTTAGACATTTTGAAGATAGTGTTCAGGTCATGATATGGTCATTAAGAGTTCCTAGTCATGCCATTCAGATTGACTAATATACTAACAATTTTCATAGATTTGATGTACCATGTTCTTTGGGAGTATCTTGATCGGTTCATGATTGTCTTCATAGATGATATCCTTGTCTATTCAAAGATAGAGGAGGAACATTCCTAGCATTTGAGGATAGTTTTGGAGACACTTAGAGCTCAACAGTTGTACGTTAAATTTTCTAAGTGTGAGTTTTGTTTGCAGGAAGTCATCTTTTTGGCACATGTTGTATCAGCCAGAGGTGTATTGGTGGATACCAAGAAGATCGAGGCAATTGTATCATGGGAGCCTTCCTGTAGTGTGATCTAGGTGGAAATTTTTCTGGGCTTAGCAAGATTGTACCATCATTTCATTGAGAACTTATCGATTTTAGCAGGCCTGTTAATGCATTTGACATGCAAAGGTGAACCATGCATATGGTCTGAGAAGTGTAAACAAAGTTTTGCAAAGTTGAAGTCCCATTAAGTTTTTGTCCATGTTCTTACTTTCCTAGTCAACAGTAAAGAGTATGTGGTGTGTAGTGATGCATCAAAGTATTGTTTGGGATGTGTGTTGATACAAAATGGAAAGGTAGTCGTTTACGTATCGAGACAATTGGTGCCACATGAGTGTAACTACCCTACCTATGATATGGAGTTGGTAGCTGTTGTGTTTGCATTGAAGATTTGATGTCATTATCTGTATGGGGAGATGTGTATAGTCTTCACAGACTTTAAGACTCTCAAATATCTCCTAATCTAAAAGGAGTTAAATTTGAGACAATAGAGATGCCTTGAGATAATAAAGGATTACGATCTTGCAATTGATTTTCATCCTGAGAAAGCCAATGTGGTTGCCGATGCTTTGAGTAGGAAGACTTCATCTTCCTTGACGTATGTTTGTTTAGAGTATATGTCGATGCTGATGTGCTTGAAAGCATTCTGAGTTCAGCATGGCAGTGATAATTTAGGAGCATTGTTAGCTTAGATCGTAGTCAGGCTGCTATTGCTTGAGGAGATCTGAACTAAGCAGTTATAGGATCCAGTTCTTGTTCAGTTGAGGCAATGGCTAGACAGTGATGATGGAGGAGACATAGTTAGTGAGTACAAAGTCTGAGATGATAGGATTCTGCTTTTCCAAGGCAGAGTTTGTGTACCTCGAGATGAGGAATTGAGGCAGTTGATTCTGTCTGAGGTGTACAGTTCAACATTTTCGGTTCATCTCGGCAACACCGAGATGTACCAAGATTTCAGAGAGCAGTAATGGTGGTTTAAGATGAAGAGGCATATTACAGAGTTCGTAGCTCTTTACCTTGTATGTCAGTAGGTCAATAAAAAGTATCTGAAGCCGGCAGGTTCGTTGTAGTCACTTTCAATTCTCGAGTGGAAGTGGGAGCACATCACGATAGACTTCATAATGGGTTTATCGAGGACTCAACTAGGTTTTGATGCTGTTTGGGTGATTGTGGATAGATTGACCAAGTTTTTCCATTTTTTTCTAGTTTTAGTTACGGATACGCTAAAGAAGTTAGCTTCTTGGTATATGGATGAGATCATTTGGTTGCACGAAATTCCAATATCGATCGTATCTAAAAGAGATCTGAGGTTTACTTCCCGATTTTGAGATAAGTTTCATAGTGCTTTGGGTTCCTGGTTGAGTTTTAGCATGGTGTTTCACCCATGGACAGATGGATAGTCTGAGAAGACGATCCAAACTTTGGAAGATATGTTTCGGGCGTGTGCACTCGATAGACATAGAATGTGGGATAGGTATTTACCATTGATAGAGTTCTCTACAACAATAGTTTTCAATTGAGTGTTGGGATGGCGTTGTATAAGGTGTGGTATGGCAGGCATTATCAGACGTCATTGTGTATGGACGAGGTAGGAGAGAGATGCCTTGACAGTTCTGAGTTGATTGATCTGGTGATCGAGTAGGTAACCCTTATTAGAAAGAGGTGGAGGACGACTTAAGATAGATAGAAGAGTTATGTAAATAATTTCCAATATGAGCTTGAGTTCGAGGTCGATGATATGGTACTCTTGAAAGTGACACCATGGAAGGGTATGGTTCATTTCCAGCAGCTGGGAAAGCTAACACCATATTATATTGGTCCGTATGAGATTACTGAATGAATCAGGCCAATGGCATGTAGATTAGCTTTGCCATCATCTTTGGAGATAATCCACGATGTGTTTCACTTCTCGATGTTACGAAAGTATATTTGGGATCCGTCTCATGTATTGGCACCGCCAGTTGAGATTGCTAGTGACTTTTCATATCCCGTAGAACCAGTTGCCATAGTGGACCGAGCTGTTAGACAACTTCGTAGACCTAGTGTTCCTATGGTCCAAGCATTGTGGTACAACAGT
Organism: Passiflora organensis; assembly: GCA_019739055.1. Classification (NCBI taxonomy): domain Eukaryota; kingdom Viridiplantae; phylum Streptophyta; class Magnoliopsida; order Malpighiales; family Passifloraceae; genus Passiflora; species Passiflora organensis. The sequence continues at coordinate 5,996,640 of JAEPBF010000136.1, forward strand.
TGATTAGAGAAGTACTTGGGAGACCGAGGAGTCTATGTGGTAGCTGTATCCATATCTATTCGACTAGCATGATAAGTGAATTACATGAATAAAATTCTTATAAGAAGTGGTGGATGTAGAACCCCATCCTTGTGTCCGTCTAGTAACGTAATTTGCCTAGTTAGCTTGATTTTAGTGGTCCATGTGTACATTTGACTAGTTGACCAATTGAAAAATAAGACAATAAAAATAATGTTTACCCTAGGTCCCTAGAGTTTTGGGACCTGAGCTATATAAACACCTTTTCATCTATTAGTTAGCCATTAACAGCCCATTTATTTCCTATGTTCTTTCCAGACAAAACCTTACTCCAGTTCTTTCTTGTTTCTTTTCATACAACCCTACTTTGTTTCTTTTATGTTTGGAGTGCCAACATTTATCTTCTTCTTATGTTTTCTTCAACATGCACGTACAACAAGAATAAAAGATCATCTTTTCTTTACTTTCTTTTTATGATTTCAATTATACACTTTTGCTTTAATTTTGTTTCTCCTTCAGTTGGTTCCCACTGCACTTGTTCGCTATTTGTTCTTAGGTTTGGTTTTTTGTTAGGGTTTCGTAGGTAAGAACCCCAGTTATGTAAGTGTGTATGTGTATGCCTATAAGGAGTTAACGGGGCCTTTAGGGAACCCTTTACTAATTGTTTTATCATGGACTTTTCTATTTGTTTTCCTCACTGTGTATGTCTGATATTGGTGGATCAAGTTCGCATGACAAAGGCAAAGGCATCGTCACTGATTCACCATCGTAGGTGGGAGTTATCGCATCATCAATTTGATAGGAAAATTCATTCTTGTTTTCTAAATAAAATGTATCTTCTTGGTTTTGAATAAGAGGCATGTTCCCTGTGTGTGACTTTCCATGGTAGGATTACTGTGTGCATATCATGTTCTTAGGTTTTGTTGGATATGTTGTGTTTTGATGTTAATATTTATATAAGCAGGCAGGGAGTCTTGTGTATCGTTGAGTGAGTGTGTTTGTATATAGAGCGATAATGGGTGAGAGAATAAAATAAATAAGAGAACATTGGACTAGCTTTGTCTAACCAATCGGACTTAGAAGTCTGACCGGTCGTACTTGGTACTCCGATTGGTCATGGCTGATTAGGCGACTTGGTCAGACTGGGCAGTGAAATCGATCATTGTGGGGCAACCAACAAGTCAAAAGATGTGGTCCGTCCAGTTTGACCAAAGGTTCAATCAGTCCTCTTATGTATTTGCTCCTTGGCCTTTCTTCATGTCCCCAAGCGTCTTGATTGCTTTCTGAGTTTCTTTTCAGTGAGGTTTGCATCTTTTGATTTAATTGTGTGGATGTTAAGTGAGAATTATTGTTTTTTCAGTTGTCCTTAAGTGAGATTAAGTGCGGTAAGTTATGATTTCATTTTGGTATTCTTGAGGATGGTTGTATTGCATTACATATATCATGGTTTTATGAACTGTTTTCTGTTTTATAAATGTACTCTGGAAGGAAGGAGTTAGCAGAACTGTTTTCTGTTTTATGAACTATTTGCAATACACACTTTGAAAGGAGGTGGCGGAATTGTTCATTCATCTGCACCTGGAAGGAAGCTGGGGCATTAGATAATCCAAAATCCATAATGTTCGTTGTGCATTCTAAATGTTGCTTTTTTTATGTTGTCAGGATGAATCCGTAGTTGGTGTTACCGTCCTTGAGGTTAAGCTTGGAGAAAACCATGACTCTATAGAGCTCGTAAAGAGACTTGTCTATTATGGGTATCGAAAAATGGGCGTGGATGGTGATGGAATTTAGGGTTTAGTAGTCAACATCGAACCACCATGTTCCATCATTCTTCTTCACCAAAAGGATTGGCGATGAATAAGGGCTACTGTTGTGCTGAATCAACACCCTTCAACATCTGACACACTTATTGTTTATCCCTCTTGGAAATGCGAATAGCGACATGGCTATAAGATGACCAGTTGGGATCAAATAATTAGAGATATTCGATGGGCATATTTCCTAACTGGTGGTAGTCCTTTGGGTTCTTGGAAAACTGATTTGTAGCTTTGTAACAATATTTAATATCTGATGATTGTTTTGTAGGGTCCTTTGGATCGACCGCGTGAGCCACTTGGTGATTCAGTGAAGATACTACTAGCTGATAATATGTAGCATTTGTTTTGGGATGAATACTCTTGCATACCTAGTTTGCTGAGATCTAAGCTACTTATACTTGGGTGACCCCACTCACTGAAAATTCATCCCCTCTAATGACCTATCATTTACAGTATTTATAGTTTCATAAACTATTATTTCCCAATATTTTATAAAATATTAGCAAAAAAATTATCAATAACAACGTGTGTTTGCAAAATGATTATGATATACAGGATGAAAAGTGAATTTTGTACACTATGATGTTGAAGTAGGTATCAAAGACTATCAACCCATCAGACAAACAAGATTGACCAGTTAGACTGACAAGTTCGACCAGTCGGACTAACGAGTTCAACTTGATCGGACTTGCTTGTTTAACCTAATCAGACTTGCTAATCCGACTGGTCGGACTAAAAAGTCCAACTTGGATCGGACTTGCAAGTCCGACCTGATCTGATCAATTGAGCAAATCGTCATCCCATGTTCCACTTGCATTGTACAACTATCCCATGCACTAAATCAATCAGAAACCAAAAGTGCATCGGTTGACTGATATGTGGTGAGAAGAAAAGTTACTCACATTCTGTCATGCGAGATTTACACCATCACGCCACTATCGTGCATCAGATAACTGACTTCCAGGAACACCATGTAATGTAGACAAACAAGCCATTATGTAGGGATCATGGTGGCTATTATGGCGTAGCAGATTTGCTATAAATTTTATTAGGACATAGCCAGAAAGATCATCGAGCACTCTTATATATCTGCTTTCGTTGTAATAAATTGTTTTTGTATTTCAGTATTTCTAATTCAATAGGAATCAAGAGTAAGGTATGTATTATTGTTGGAATTTGATATATTCATTCCTATTATATTGTCTCTATAGTTTTATTTAATTGTCTTATTTTTTCTATTGTTAATTACCTTTTTATTATATTTCTACCTTGTACTTATTTAACAGTTTTGATCAAATCGCATAGAGGTGAACTAGGATTAGAGAGAGATAGTCTTATATCCTAACAAAAAAATAGGAGTTCTAGGAGTATTAAAGATTGGTAGAATAGGAATATATTTATCAAACATATGGTTAAATTAATTTAATTGATTTATCGTTAGGATTAACATAGACATATAGTTAATAAGAACATGAATTAGCTGATGATAACTTGGAAGAGTATCATCAGGTCTAAAAATCAAGAATAAAATCTGAATCTAGGAAGAATGAGCAGGGATCTACGTTCATCCATTTAACTCTGAAATCAACTTTCACTTATTTCATTTGTTTTTAGTTTAGAATCAATTCACCTTATCGATTCATTTAACTAAGAGTTAGAATTAGAATAATTGCTTAAGTTGAACAATTTCTCCATGGGAACGACATCTGGCACTGTACCTATATTACTTGATAATCGTATACTTATTAGTGTGTAAGTTTATAAATTACGCAACAAGTTTTTAACACCGTCAGGGAAATAGATTTAAGCTTAACAATTACTTTTACTTCTTTTTCTAGATTAAAATTTTTTCTTTTATTGAAGAAACTGAATAATAGGTGCAATCTGAGAAGCAAGAAGTTAATCTTGGAACCAACTGATCTATTCAATGACAAGACTATTCAGAAATTGTGCAAACTTAGAATCACGGACGACACGAATGAAGATGAAATCATAGCATCTCCCCAAGGCAGAAATCAAGATCGACTCCCAACAGCCAATGTTCATGTATGAATAGAACCAGAAGGAGGAGGTCAGCAACAATGCAAGAGTATCGTTGAATATGCCACATCTACTGTAGAGGCATTTAGGAGCATTATCCAGAGGTCTGCTATTCAAGCCAACAGTTTTGAGATCAAACTTTCCATAATCCAAATTGTTGAGAATCAGTAGTTTTATGGGATAGTACACTACACCATATATGACATTATGCAACAACACTGTTTCGTAGCATAATAATCAAGAACTGTTGTATTATAGTTAATGCAACAGTTTTTTTCCGCCACATTTGCTTCCATGGCAGTTTAGAATATGCAACGGTATTACATTAAAAATATTATATTTTTTATTTTGTTGTATATAAATACCTAATGCAACATAATAATTTAAAACAAATGCAACAATAATTTTTAGTTAAAAGCAACAAATTTTTAAAATTTTAGGTAACAGTTTTTTAAATTTTTTACAACAGTATTTTATTTTTTTTAGCAACAATTAATTTATAATAGGCAACAGTTTCGATTTTTATTTATATTATGCTACACCTTTTACTTTAGTTTAAGTTACAACTTTTTAATATTATGTTACACTTTTTTCTTTAGTTTAAGTAACAAATTGTTAATATTATGCTATACTTTCTACTTTAGTTTAAGCAACAATATTATTATATGATGCAACAAATTTTTATTTTCTTTAAAGTAACATTATTTTATATTACACAACATTATTTTTGGTTTTGTTTAAGCAACAATTTTCTATTATAATGTAACAATTATATTTTGTAACAAATTATTAATATTAATATAAAAATTATATTCAAAATTAATATATAATAATTAAATATTTAAACTTATTATATGGTAAACATGTAGAAATAAAGTAATACCATAAAGTATTTATAAATAACATTCAAACTAATATCACTTAACATAACAAAATGATAGTAACTTTGGTACTTTTGCATGTTCATAGTACAACTATTAAAAAAAGTTCCAGCTTCACAAAATATTCCTCGACAAAACATTCCTCGTTGTACTCGTCAAAACCTAACAAAGTATCCATTCTGCATAGTCATCAACAGTTTATGGAATATTAAATCTTAAAAAAAATGTAATGCATAGTCAATGAGACAAAAACAAATACTCTAGCATTCTGCAAAAAAAGTCATCTAGATGAAAATAAAATGAAGTGCCAACATGACAAATAAATATGAAATAGGAAACGAACCATCAAAGTAAAGCAACCAAACAAAACAATGATTGATAGCAATTTAGATACTTTCCAATTAAAACAATAAATTCAGTTGTAATGGCAAAATAATAGTCTACCAAATTATGAAATCAAATACTTTGAGCATAATATAACCGAAAAATGCATAGTCTACCAACACTAGAGAAGAAAAAAGAGAGCAAATGAAGCACAAGAGCACCATAGGGTATTTCATTTATAGGATGTATTATGAAAGCAAAATAACACATGTACATCAAGACATAACTTAAAATAACAATATCTGCATAATATAAAACAAAAAAAATAATTCACAACAATCAACGCAAGATCAACAACAACATTAAGAGAAGTAAAAATCATCAACCATCAACTCCAAAAGGATTGATACAAAGTCTTGTTATATTAAATGACTAATAAGAAAAATAAAAGATAGAAAATTTAAAATATATAATTGAACAACAAGATAATAACAATACCTGTTATTCATTATCTTGCATTTCAGTAGAGAATGATCTCTTAGAAGTACCAGCATCCGATTGTGCTAATGGGAACAAAGATGTAACCATTTCTGTATTTATGTTGAGGTTAGGATTTGCTTGTCCTAATTGAGCAAGAAATTGAGACATCATTGTATGCATAGCAACTTCCTTAGTTTGAAGTTTCTGATCAAATTTTCGTTCCATTTCTTGCTCCATCAAAGCTTTCTCTACAATCAGCTTATGCTCCATTTCTTCCTCTAATGATTGCTTTATGGATTCTATGCACTCTCGTGGAATCTTGTAAGTTGACTTATCAAAGTTGCTTCGTTTTAAGTCCCCTGGCTTGACCCCTCTTCCATATAAAGTAAGTCGCTTACCATTTGATTTTCCCATATCACCAATAATATCCTCTACTGATTGGGATTCTTGACCTGTATTTTCTTGAGATTGGAGTTCTTCAATTCGAGCCTGAAAAAAATTAAAGAAATCATGAGAGAAAATTAAAAAGATATTATCATCATGATTATTATTATAATATACAATTAAAATTCATACTATTTTTTCATTAACATCTTCATCTGACTCTTTATATAAGTGCCCTTCCTTTCTTTTTCTTGTTGCCACAAACATTTGTGCAATTGTAAGTGGTTGATCATCACCTTTGTCTTTTTTCTGTTAAGAAACAAAAATAAAGTTAAGAATCAACAATTAGGTAATCAAACTAAGTCATTCAAATACTTCTTACGATTTCGTTATATAATCTTGCAAAACTTTTTCTGCCGACAGTGTGATTATGCTTTTGCTTGTGTCGGTTCACTTTGTTCTTCTCAGAAATATCCTGAAAATTTTCTCAATAAATGAATAAATAATATAAATAAAATAATATAAATATCACTTTGTGATTTTTTACTTTACCTTTGTAACTTCAAGAGCCCAATAAGCTAATAGATCAGTAAAGACGTCTTCAGGAATATAGTCAGGACGATGTTGCCATCTTTCTGTTATTTAAAAGATAATCACATTATTATGTTATTTAAAAGTCAATCTTAACAAAATAATTTAGAAATATATCATGATACAATACTAGAAATATGTAAGGATCCAATACAGTAACAAACTAACCTTTACTTGATGGCTCTCTTGTATCTTTATTGAATTACGAATTGTATCTTTCAAGACCATGATTGCTTCCTTTTCTTTTTTTTGTTTCAGCTATTTTGCCCGGTAAAGAGTTGCCATTGATCCAGCAGGACATAATCTCACTACATGTCCTATACCTCTCGTTAGTTGTTGTTTACCCTTTTCCTTCTTCATTTCAATTACCTGCAATACCAAAGCTAATCAAGTTAGTACAATGAAATATAATTCAGAATGTAAAAAATAAGAATTTTGTTATATTTTAACCTACAAGTCAAAAAGGTAATACACTAACCAGTGCAGTCCATCCAATCATAATTAGTATCATCAAAATCTGAATCTTCATCTAAAGAATTATCATTGGTTTGAATATTTGAAGGCATATCTATCATTGTTCCAGGCATATCTTCTCTATACCAACTAGATATCTCATTGTCGCGACCAATTGGATAACATTCAGAAGCATCAAGCTCATTCCAATATGTATGTTGGATATTGGCTTTATCTTCATCAACAATTTCAAATAAATCTCTAGGAACATTTTTCATCACATAATGATGACCATCTTCTATTGGATCTTGGATGTAAAAAACCTGATGCACTTGATTGGAAATAACGAAGGGATCTTCTGAATAACACTGCCGATTAAAGTTGACTTTTGGTAGTCCAAAGTCATCTTGTTCTTCTTGAAACCAAATACACTTGAATAATACAATACTGCACTTTCCCGAATAATTAACTTCAATTATATCTTCTATTGCACCGTAGTAGTTGACATTCCCGAGAATTGGATTTTGATCCTTTGAACTTGAAAAGCTTGGAGTTAGAGCGGTCAAAGCAACTCCACTATTTTGGGTCTTACATTTTGCATCTCTTTTTCTTGTGCGAAATCTGAACCCATTAATAAAATAACCAGTATATCGCTTTGCCACCATGTCAGGACCCTTAGACAACCACATTATATGACTAGGAACATGTTCTTCCATTATCACCTTGGCTTCAAACCATTTACAAAAATCATGACTATGTTCTTGTGCTTTTACCCACTTGCTAGCTCTACTTCTATTCTCTGTCAAATTTTGATGCTCCCTATATAAAAACAAGCTTTAACTGTCATAAAATATGTAAAAAATATTATTTAAATGAATAATATAATAAATAAAAAATAATGACATACCTGATGTATTCTTCAATCCTTTTATCTTGACAGTTGAATAAAACATATCGATGCACTAGAGTCCTTGTATCCATATCCAAAGTAACCATCGTACCTCCTTTTGATTTTTTTCCTCCTATTGGATGGCCATCTTTTGGAAAAAGAGATGATAAAACATCATTTGAAGAAGCACAATCACCACTCTCACTTGCACCATCATTGAAATTCATTCTTACTCCATCATTTAAAAATCCTGAGCACAAAATCAAACATTCTTCAGCTATATATCCCTCTGCAATAGAGGCTTCTGGTTTGCTTCTATTACGCACATAACCTTTCAAATGACTCAAGTACCTTTCAATTGGATACATAGAACTGTAATGTACTGGTCCCCCGAGCCTGATTTGCCTTGTCAAATGAATTGGTAAATGTATCATGATGTCAAAAAAGCTTGGAGGAAAAATCTTTTCAAGATGGCATAATGTATCCGTGATTTCAGATTGAAAACGGTCAAGATCAGCTTGCTTGATTACCTTGCTATATATACCTTTGAAGAATGCACCTAATCTGATTAATGCAATTGCTACTTGTTTTGGTAAAGACTTTTTTACAGCAACCTGTAATAGATACTGCATAATAAAATGAGCATCATGACTCTTATACCCAACAATTTTCTTCCCAACAACATCTACACATCGAGATATGTTAGATACACAACCTTGGGGTAGCTTTGCATTCTTCAATACTTTGCAAAAGATTATTTTCTCCGCTGATGTCATATTGAAACATACTTTAACCAGTAAGACATGTCGCCTATTTTCAGAAACAACTGGATGAAGATCATGTCGAATTCCCATATCTCTCAAGTCAAACCATGCATTTATATGATCTTTTGTCTTTCCAGGAATATCAAGTAAAGTTCCAAGAATACTATCACATATATTCTTCTCGATATGCATAACATCCAAATTATGACAACATTGGTTAAACTGCCAATATGGTAGTTCAAAAAAAATAGATCTCTTCCTCCTTGGATTTTCATTATCATGCTTTTGTCTTCGTAATTTACCAAATGAATTTTCAAAAGCAGACAGAAGATCAACTATATCAGAACCTGACAAAGGAGCTGGTGCAGTTCTTAACTCTTCCTGACCATCAAATGATACCGTATCACGTCTCCATGGATGATTAATATCCAAAAATCTTCTATGATTCATGTAACAAGTCTTACGACTATGTTTCAAATATTGAGAGCAAGTTTCATAATGACATATAGGACATGCATATTTTCCCTTGCAAACCCAACCAGACAACATTGCATATGCTGGAAAATCACTAACAGTCCACATTAGCGTAACTCGAAGTCGGAAGGTCTGATTAGTAGAAGCATCATAAATTTCCACACCACTGTCCCACAATTCTTTTAATTCTTTGATCAAGGGCTGCAAGTATGTATCAATATCCTTTCCAGGAGAACTTGGACCAGGAATGATTGATGACAATAATAAATATTGTCGTGTCATACATTGCCAAGGTGGCAAATTATAGATGGATAGGATTACTGGCCATGTACTATGAGAAATACTCATTGTACGAAATGGATTAAAGCCATCACTAGCAAGTCCCAGTCTTATATTACGAGATTCTTTTGCAAAGTCAGGATATAACAAATCGAAATCCTTCCATGCTTGACCATCAGCAGGATGTCTCAAATTTCCATCTTTCGGACGTTCTTTATCATGCCACAACATACTCTTTGCTAATTTTGGACACATGAATAATCTTTGAAGTCTTGGTTTCAATGGAAAATACCGAAAAACTTTTGAAGCTATTCTATGACCTTTCTTACCACCAAGCTGATCAACATTATTAGCTTCTTTCCATCTTGAAGCACCGCAAATACAACATATATCTGCATCTTTATTTTCACCCCAAAACAATATACAATCATTGGGACATGAGTGAATTTTCTCATAATGAAGTCCTAGATCCTTAATGATATTTTTAGCAGCATTGAATGACAGAGGAATCTTTGCATTTGGAAAGGCTTCTCTCAGTAACTCTAGTAGATAAGTGAAAGCAACATCACTAATACCATGCAGACTTTTGAAGAGATATAATCGGATAGTGAATGACAATTTTGAAAAACTATGACAACCAGGATATAATTCTTGTTGTCCTTCCTCTAAGAGCTTGTAAAATCTATTGCTCTCTCTATTTGGACCCGTTGTCATCCCCTCTGGTACACTATCCAAGTTTGCTATCGTGTCTCTGAATGTGCTATGTAGTAATTCATTTATACCATCATTGTCTCTTCTAACTTCATCATGAATATTTTCATCAGCAAAACACCAATTACTATACCCCGGAATAAATCCATCTCTGACAAGATGATCATATATAGTATTTCTGTGATACCAATAACGAAACACACACTTCTTGCATGGACATGATATAGTCTTTCCTTTAGCTGTTTTGGCAAATGGTTTATGAAGAAATGCATCTAAACCAGTTATGTATGCCGTAGTATATCTAGGGAAGTTCATCCAGTCTTTGTGTTCAAACGCCATGGCTGAAATTATTCTTCAAAAATTAAATATAATATAAATATAACATAAATTTAATATAAATAAAGAGCAGAAGGTGCATGTAGAGTCATTGTGGTGCAGGTAGAGACACGTGGTTGGCAACTCACCCACAATGGAAAAAGAAGGAAAAAGCAACAAAAGTTCGGAGATGGATGTTATCAGAAAGATAAATGACAGATGTTATCAGAATAGAACTACACCTGCTTCACTCCTGCTTCAATCTTGCCTTGCTCCTCTCTTCCTGCAAATATTATTAAAAAGTAAAACTTGGTAAGCAAACAGAAAAAAGAAAGATAATCAAATAGAAGATGACGCAATCAGAGAAAATCCCAAAAACAGAAATCTAATTGTGATTAATTTGATGAATAATCTTTTAAAATAGAACAAAAGGACGAGAAGTATAAATGCTTTTAACATCAAACAAAGCTATAGCAGAGAGTTGCCTTTGGAAAAAAAAATAATAAACTCCACAAAGTTAATACATCAACACCAGCTTTGTAGGAGAAATGTGCAATTTGATAAGCCATAGATATGACCAATGACCATAGATAAAACCTTTTAATTGGTTGGGGTTCACCAACCAATAACCACTATATATTTTTAACATTTCTATGGCCAGAACTTCAATATACAGGCGACAACAAAAATCTAAAGTAAAAGGGAAAAAAATGATAAAGGTGGTGGAAAGAGAGTAGGGGAAAGAAGGAGAGAAGAGAATTAATGGAGCGTATCTTTGAGTCAGCCAACTTAGGCACGCTGCCAATTTGCCACAATTGCAATAGGTTCATGTTGCAATTCATGTCTAGACAGCGGGAAAAACCAGAAAAAGATAAGAAAAGATCTTACAGAGATGCAGAGATAATGGAAGACAAAACAAAAGCCATGAATTTTGAATTTTGTTGTTATAGTGTAACTTCTCAGGTTGACAAGTTGGGAAAGAGTGGGGTTGGAACCAAAGAATAATAGGACATAGAATCTCTAGCACACCTACCACTACTATACCGAAGAGTATTTTGATGTATACACACACCAAGCTACTTCTTAGGTTTTCTGCTTTGTGCCAAAAACCTGCAGGGTTCCTTCTTTTCGGAAAGCACAAGCCAGATGAACAAGCACTAAGTTTTATAAGATGACAAAATTCCAGACACCGGCAGGGCAAAAGGTTGCCACAAAAGAATCATGCACTACGACGTCGCGAGTGTGCGAGCTTGCAAAAGAGGCACTACCAAGTCATGCATAGCATATATGAACCAGATAAATTATATATATAAATAACATCGTTGTATCGCTTCTGAGAAGATGAACAATCCTTCCTTAAACCAAGAAGCTTTAGCATGGCACTGAAAGGGTTTTGTCCTAACTAAGAAATTCACGGTATAACTAAAGCTTTGAACTAATGTCTTCTCTCACCTCCCAAACACTCCCACTTCTCACCTCTCATACTAAACCCAGCACCCAACCCCATGCCTATCATCATGTCAGGCGGAACGATGGGAAATCACCAGCTCCCAGTCAGCTCCAACCGGAAGTAACGGATCCATCACGACGTTTTGCAACTTCATGGGACCCTACGAAGGTCTTTAGCACTGACAGATACATCTCCTATTTTGTTGAAGATATTCCAGAGGGATGGACATCTAACAAACTCTTTAAGGAGATAGAAACCATTGAACCTGTGGCAGATGCTTTTATCTCGAATCGTCAGTCTCGAAAGGGTTTACGATTTGGTTTCCTTAAGTTTGTCCGATGCGGCAATCAGGAGACAAACAGATTAAGAAGACTCATGGAGGCTTTTGGCGGGTACACAAGGATGCGTTTCAACGAAGCTCACTACGATGCCAAGACAGGGCGACGCTTTTCCCTCCCTGGACAACTTGGCCATAACCAGGGCCATGGTATAACCAAGGCACCTCCTGTGGGGGTTACACGAAGGAATCTACCAAACCAAGATGGTAGAACCTATGCAGAGGTCACCATTGGGAAGGGTCAAAATGCAGCAGACATAAAGCCTATATCAGTTTCAGCTAATGCAGAGAATATGGAAAGGTTATGCCGCAGTGCAGTGGGTTTTCTTCGAGAAGGAAACAAGGATGAGTTGCCCATTCCCACTGGTGTTGAATGTTTACCAATGGGTGGGACACAATGACTACTTGTGTTCACCAGTGCTGAAGCATTACAACGTGAGCTCAATTCCAACATCAGCTTTTGGAACGAGAGATTTCATGCTTTCCGTCCCTGGAATCCCACAGATGTAGGTTGTCGAAGGATATGCTGGGTAGAGGTGATTGGTCTACCACTTCATGTATGGACCAAAGAAGTTTTTGGAATGGTGGCTTCTCAAATAGACGTTCTGGTCCAGATACATCCCAGTTCAATGACCTGGAAGAATCTTGATTCAGTTAAATTGCAAGTGGCAACTACAGCTCTGCAGCGAATTCAGAAGAAGATGCAGATGTCTGAGGATGGGAAAATCTTCACGGTAGATATTGAAGAAACAATGAAGTTGGAGACGATGAGTGCCAGTGCCACGCTAGGGGACAAGCCCACCACACCAGGTGCACACAGTAGCCGTTCTGCACAGATACCTATCTCACCATCACTGGGGAGTTGGGACAGGATCCCTAAAGACAAGGGGGGAATGTCTCCCCTGGAAAAGAAGGCTGTTTGTACAAAAGGGTTAATACGGCACAGTATTGAAGAAAACATAACGGTGGACGGATTCAAAATTGCAGCACAAAGACAGACTGGGAGGACTCAGCCCCATACACTCGCGGGACTGACAAATAATATATATCATAATAAAGAGGGGCAACTTTGTCATTCCCCGTCTAGTGAAGAAGGAAATAGCATATGCTCTGCACCTGCTCTCCTTCTGGTCCGTAATGCGACTCCAGGGGAAGGCCAGTTACAGCCTCTGCAAACATTTTCCACCACGAGACACACTGTGATACCAACTGAAAGGATCTCAGCTCCTGTCTCATATCCTACAGTCACCGATTTCTCTCCCCTGAAGGAAGCTGGACACAAAGAGTTTAGGAGAAAGAAATTGAGCAGAACAATAATTTACCGAGCAAGGAGGCAGAAGAAACTTCGGCATCTAAAACCCACTGGTAGCCTCTCATCAGGTCGACTGAGTATTACGGAGAAGGAAGGTGCCACCCAGCCAGTAGAAGATCCGTCATTCCTAGATGACAATGGTGAAAACATGGCAAGCCCGATGGAGACCCACAGGTCCAAAGGCACAGAATCGGGTCCATGCTCCATTGAGGCAGAGACTCAACGATCGATGGATATCGCAGAGACTTTGGGACTCAGTCGCAAGCTGACAAAGGCAGCAATTCGACAACAATTGCTGGGGCGAATTGCTGAGGATGGACAGGCATGGAGGAACCATTGTACAAAATAATGCCCATAAGGTATTTGATCTATGCTAAGGGAATTGTTTCCATTCATGATTAATTTTGCATTCTGGAATATCCGTGGCTGTCATGGCAGATTGAAAGGAATACAGATTAAACAACTCATTGCACGAGAAAATCTCAGTCCTTTGATTCTCTGTGAAACGAAGGAGGAACATTTTTCCAATAAACTAGCAAGCAAATTGTGGCCAGGTATTAATATACAATGGACAGCTATAGACGCACAAGGAAGAGGTGGCGGCATGGCATGTCTATGGGATGATGCACAACTTCAGATACATGGGATTGAGAAATTTGAACGATGGGTGTTGCTGGAGATGAAGGTTCGAGCTACAGGTTTTCATTTTGTCTGCGTGGGTCTCCACGCACCGAATGTAGCAACTGAGCACCGAGCTTTCTGGATTGATCTGCAGCGCAGGAAGGCTGATGATTCGTCTCCTTGGATGATCATGGGAGACTTCAATGAGATCATTACCGCGGAGGAGAGAACAGGGCGCACCTTCAATCGGAATGCAGCACGCTGTTTCTCCACTTTCATCAACCGGACTGGACTAGTAGATATGCCAATCCATGGAAAGGAATATACATGGTTCAATTCCTACAGCGCTTCCCGGATAGATAGGGCACTGGTTTCTCCTTATTGGATGCTACACTTCAATCGCCATCAGCTGCATGCAGGAGACAAAGGTTTCTCAGACCACACACCAATAATTCTGAGAGCGGACTCTTTTCTCTGGGGCACGAAACCATTCCGTTCCTGGGATATATGGTGGGATGATAGAAATTTTTTGCAGAAGGTGGTGGAAAATTGGCAGGAGGCAAGTCGGCTATTCCCAGGAGATTATAGTGTGGTGCGAAAATTGGCAGTCCTGAAGAGGAAGTTACAGGTATGACATAGAGAATCCTTTGGTTCTCTAGATCATCAATTACAAAAGATCCTTGCAGATATAGAAGCACTTGATCAAAATAGACGAAGTCAGGGGCCTATTTCAGTGGACAGATATGAAGTATTACAGACCCAGAAATGGGACCTCAAAAGGAAGATAGAATCCATGTGGCGACAGAAATCACGACAACAGTGGTTACGTTTGGGGGACAAGAATAGCAGATTTTTCCACTCCTATGCCACCATAAGACAATGCAGGAATTTTATAGGGACAATCAGATTCAATGGTACTGAGTTGTCCATGCCTACCACAATCAAGGCTGCAGCTGTCCAGTATTTCCAGAAATTTTTTGAGGATCCGGGTTTCCAGGGTTATGGACTAGGAAGTTTGCCTTTGCCTCGCCTGCCTTCTGATGTTGCCTTCGGCCTAGAACGACCATTTCTCGATGATGAGATCAAGCGTGCCGTATGGGACTGCGGTAGCCACAAAGCCCCTGGGCCGGATGGTTTTAACTTCTATTTTATCAAAAAGGCATGGACCGTCATTGGTGATGATATTATTCGGATGGTGCAGGAATTCCATTCCAGCGGGACACTCCCTAGAGGAATTAACAACAGCTTCTTGACTTTAATCCCCAAGTTAAAAGGCGCTGCAGAATTCTCAGATTACAGACCGATTAGCCTAATCAATGGTTTATACAAAATTATCGCAAAACTTCTGACATCTCGTCTTAAGCAGGTGATGGATAGATTAATTTCTCCATGGCAGACAGGTTTCATGCAAGGTCGATCCATCGTGGACACAGTAATGGTGGCGAACGAGATAATTCATTCCATGAAAAAGTCCAAACGGTGTGGCTGGTGTCTGAAACTGGACTTTCAGAAGGCATACGACTCTGTAAATTGGAATTTCATATTGGAAGTGATGGGACAGATGGGATTTGGAGACCAATGGTGTAGATGGATACAGGCATGCTTCACGAATGCGCGATGTGAAGTCTTGATTAACGGAGTGCCAACAGAGGAATTCACCTTAGGGAGAGGTCTACGCCAGGGCGACCCACTATCACCACTCCTCTTCAATCTCGCAGCTGAAGTGTTGTCTTGTATGTTGAGAAGGGCTACTGAATGCCAACTCTTCCAAGGAATGAACATTGGGAACCTACAGCTGACGCACCTGCAATATGCTGATGACATTATACTATTCAGCACCGATGACCATCAGGGACTTTTCAATCTCCAAGGCTTATTACGTTCTTATGAACTACTGTCAGGGCTCAAAGTCAATTTCTTCAAGTCAGGATTAGTAGGGATTAACATAAATTCCAGTGAGGCCGAGAGCATGGCATTCTCACTTCACTGCAGGCTACAGACTTTACCATTCCAGTACCTCGGCATACCACTCGGGGCCAATCCGCGACGGCGTAACACATGGGAGACGGTGCTGGCTCGTTTTAAAAGCAAGCTAGCCTCGTGGAAAGGCTCACTGTTATCCTTAGGTGGCAGACTAACGCTGGTGAAAGCGGTACTAAATAGCCTGCCTGTTTACTACATGACATTCTTTCAGCTACCGGTGGGAGTCAGAAAAGATCTAGAAAAATGGATGAAGCGCTTCCTATGGGCAGGCACAGCAGAGAAACGATGTATGTGCAAAGTACCATGGTCAACGGTAACACGCGCAACTGATAATGGAGGTGCAAGTGTGGGATGTATGACACTCAAAAATACAGCATTGCTTATGAAATGGAGCCACCGGCTAGTCACTGAGCCTGATTCTTTATGGAGCAAGGTAATTTTACAGAAATATAAACCTACCTTCAATTCTGATGGTATTTATTGTGCTGTAAGGAATGTGTCAATAATATGGAGTGGAATTGTGAGAATTAGTAAATCGACTTTGCTAGATGGCAGATGTATATCCTCTTTATTCCGCTGGAAGTTAGGTAATGGAGGATCAATTGATTTCTGGAATGACGTATGGTGTGGTCCGCTTCCATTACGTGCGGTATTTCCAAGATTGCATGCAGTAACTATGGTAAAAGAAGGTGTCGTGTTACAGTTCGGGGCGATGACTGGTCTAGGATGGCAGTGGCATTTTCTTTGGCGGCGGGAGCTCTATACTTGGGAGGAAGAGGAACTCAGATGTTTGATAGAGATATTGAATGGAGCTCGTCCAAATCCAGCGGAGGATGATTGCTTGAGGTGGGGCGAAAAGCTAGAACCGTTCTCAGCCAAAGCCTGTTATCAGACACTGGAGGCAAACGTACTGAGGGGCAATGAACGGATGATTCCAAATGTTTGGCGTCAACAGGGAGCTCCCAAATGGCAAACTTTTATGTGGCTGGCATGCAGGGATAAATTGCCAACCAAAGGCCATTTAATCAGAATAGGTATCATACCAACATCTGAACAATACTGTGATGCCTGTGGTGGAGTGGAAGACGATTCTAACCACATCCTTCTCAACTGTAAGAAGGCATGGTCGTGCTGGTCTTTGCTGATACGAAACTGGGGTCTCAGCTGGGTCCAACCGCAGACTATCACTGAATTATTCATTCAGTGGCAAGGCTTCCCAATCCCTTCACGTTGGAAAAGTTTATGGTATGTGTTGCTATTTTCTTGCGCTTGGAGTATCTGGTTGGGTAGGAATAATAAACTGTTTCGGAGAGAAGATAGTAGTGCAGCAGATTTGTATTACAATGGTATGCGTTATGGCTTTCATTGGGCAAAGATGAAACTTACGTGATGTTGCTTTAGACAGCCTGGATGTATTACCTACAGGAAATTTTCTGTCATTACTAGCCAATTAGATTTCTGGGAGGGTGCAAGTAGCAGATTCCGAAATACATTTCAGGTATCTGTAAGTTGTATCTTGTAACGGGGCAGGCACAATGTTTCATTGTCCTGCACCTCCACTGTTTTCATCTCAATACAATTCGATTTTCTTCAAAAAAAAAAAAAAAATTCATGGTATCTTGTCCCCAAAAGATAAGAAGGCTAGCTATCAGGAATCGTCTAGGGTTTGATTCTAGTTTAAAGTGCGCAAGAAATGGAAACTGATATGGGGATAGCTTCTTGTTTAATACAGGACAAAGAAAGAAAACCAAAACTAAAACTAAATCAAACAAAGAAAACCACATTAAGAAGCAAATCGACGGATAGGAAGGAGAAGAAGCACCTGAAGGCCAGCGCGAGAAGAACGCGAGACTGATTTCTTCTTGTCCTTGTCTTTGAATAGGGCTGGGGTTTTACTGGTTAACAGTCCCTTTGCTCCTTTCCCTGACACCAGCAAGCCTGAGTTGGAATCTTTTTTAACTAAACACCAGCAAGCCTCTCTAGTGAAAAAATGGCGATGGGGGTTAGGTTTTGTGTGTTCCGGATTGAATGGACAACTTCCCTGGCCCACTAGATCATTGTTGTCAAAAAAATATATTGTCTCAAACTAATCTTATGCTACAATTTTATTTAATTGTTGCATAAAGTCACACTTTAATACAACAGAAAAAATTATGTTACCTTAAATTAATCTTATGCTACATAAAGTAAGTTGTAACAAAAATTTTGTTACAAAAAACTGATGTATATTACGATTTTATTTAAATGTTGCATAAAATTACACTTTAATACAACAGAAAAAATTCTGTTGCCTTAAACTAACCTTATGCTACGTAAATTAAAATGTAACAATAATACTGTTGCATTAGGCCATATATGGTGTAGTGGTAAAGGAAGATCCAATGATGCACATGAAGAACTTCATTAAGTTAATAGAGACATTCCGTATGAATGGAGTGACTTCTGAGGAAATCAGGCTCTACTTATTTCCCTTTTCTTTATCAGGGATCGCATCAGACTGGTTAGATGGCCTATGCACAGAAAGCATAACCACATGGGAGCAACTGATGAATGCATTCTTAGCAAGATTCTTCCCAATTTCAAAAATTTCGCAGTTAAGGTAGGAGATTCAAACTTTCAAGCATCAACCTAATGAGTCGTTGTATGATGCCTATGAAAGATTTAAAGAGTTGTTATGGATGTTCCCCTATCACAACATTCCAGACTTCCTGCAGGCTCAGAGTTTCTTTAAATGGTTGTCCAACATGAACAAGATGATGCTAAATGCAACTGCAAATGACAACATCTTGAATAAAGAGGTAGGTAAAATATTCAGGCTCATTGAAGAAACTACACTAGGTGGTTAATGCTGGCATATGGATCCTGATTTTGACATAATCCTAGAGAATCTGGATCTAGATACTGTCACAAAATTCACTATAGAGATGGCATCCATGAGGCACGAGTTCATCCACAGCAAAAAGATAGTGGCCAAAGTGAACCAGATTCAAAATCTAGAGGGTAACTTGTCCTTGCAATATGTGATTATTGTGGTGACAACCATAACCACTAGCAGTTTCCAACACTTCTGGAGGAAGCCAACTATGTGGTAATCCAGGTAAGCATTATAAAAATACATATAATTATAACAGAAAAACCATTCCAATTTTTCTTATAGGAACCACAATGAACAATTTCATGGGTAAAACCTAAATCAGAATAGAGGAGGATACCAGGGGTACCACCAGGGGTTTCCAAATAAACCAAATCCTCCTCCCTAGCCACCAGCGGAGAAGAAAAGCAACCTAGAAGATTTGATGCAATAGTGCATAGTGTCATCAGATTTCAGAATATAAAATCTGGAAACACTAATAATCCAGCTCGCTCAGATGCTTCAGAATAGGCCATTGGGTGCTCTACCATCATACATTAAGAAATTCTCATAATTAAAGCCCATCACCTTGAGATCTTGGAAAGTCTTTCCTGACCATGATCCACTAGTTCCACTAGTGAGCTCTCAGAAGAATGAAGATTATAAAATGCAAACGAAGTAGACAGAGAAGTCAGAATAGGAGGAGTATTCAGAATTACCTCCACCACCATTCCCAAGGTGCTTAAAGAAAGACTAGCTGGATAAGAAATTTTTAAAATTTCTTAAAATTTTTTAAAAACTACAGATCAACATCCCATTTGCAAAAGCACTGGAACAGATGCCATCATATGTGAAATTCATGAAGGATATTGAAAGGACCCAAACCCAACCTATTAGGAATCTTACCGCCATGAAACCCAGACAAGCCCAACCTAGGACCTATCCGAATTTCAAAAGGCTTAATCACACTTAGTTCTGATTTTATTAAATTCCTTTCTTATGCTTTTTAAAGATTGGAGCATGATAAACATGGACAAACATTCTAGTGACATACGAAGTGAATAAAAATATCAGCGGAAGTCTTTATAATTAACAAAAGGAACCACAACACACAAGTCTCATAGGGATCTTAAAATCCAGCAAGTAGCCTTCCAATGAGGTATAGATCCTACCTTTCTTGTCTTTGAACAAGTAGCTAATCCTTTGCCTTTAATATAAGGATCTGAACCACCTATATAACCATAAGGCAAAGACAAAAGCATACTAAGCATACATAATTCAAAAATCAAGTAGACATCCTAATTTCTTACCAATTTCACTCACCAAACTCATCAGAAACCAGTGATCAGATGCCACAAGAACCACCCCCTTGGATGTGTGATGTGATAGCCAAGAACATAATACGAATCAACCTGATTTTCTAACCCAATTCATCATGCAAATTTCAGCACTAAGTGAGGGCAATAGAAAAAATTGTGATTTCATGCATACAAGGTTTAGGGGTTGCGATTTTATGATAATATAGAAGGATTATGTGTTAATTACACATATGATTAAAAAGAACAAGATCAGAAATCAACAGACAAATCAATTGATAAAAATCGGCAACAATAGGGCAAAGGTATAGGGCATTCTGATTTCATATATAGGGAAGATTTAAAAGATGAATTCATGATATTACAACATGAATAGGTGCCAAACAATCATGCAAAGAAGAGGAACAACATAAACCAATTGAAGGATCAATCAAGGAATTTTGGCAACAACCCCTTCTAAATTTTGATAACAATAGACATAGGGAAGAACTAACCTTCTAATGATGAAACCAAGATAGAAAGATAAAGGATGAAAAGAGGTTTTCAACAAGTAATTATCCACAGAAGTCTGATCACGGATGAAAGAATTGGGCTATGGTATGTGTTAGGTGAATTTGTAACAAGGGTAAGGAAGAAGGGTTTATTGCGTGATCATTTTGTGAATTTTTGGTGTGTGGACATGTGTAGCTGGCTTGTATGTTTATAGGATTAATGAGATTAATTTTCCCTACTTTTAAGGCTAGATATAAAGAGATAATATTTAGGATTTAATTCTGGAATTATCTATTCTTAAGAATAGATAATGTACCATGATAGAAATGAATTAAGGGAGAAATGAAATCAGAAATGAACACTGAACTTTCAATACCATTTTTGGCTATCACACATCTATTTCTTCTGGGAAAAAATGGTCATTTCAGTTGCACTGGTTTCTGGACTTCTAGGAAAAAGGATCAGGGTCTCACATCCTCTCCTCATAAAAATTTCGTCCTTGAAATTTCGCACAAGTACCTAAAAAAAAAGGTTAGGAAATTTTGCACGCATAGATTCCTCAGTCTCCTAAGACTATTCCTTAACTTGGCCATTACGCTAAACATCTCGTATCATAGGCACACTTTGATTGCGAAGCTGATGAACTGACCAATCTTGTAAGGCAACTAGCTGTATGGGGTAGGATAGGTCTTCAGCAACTTCAACTGGTGGTTTTTCAAGCACATTAGCAGGATCTCGCATATACTTCCTCAACATCGAAATGTGGAACATGTTATGAATTCTTTCCATGTTCGGAGGCAATACAAGTTGGTATGCAACAAGGCCGATTCTTTCAACAATATCATACGGATCAATATAACGAGATGTGAGCTTACCTCGCTGCTGAAAATGAAGGACATCTTTTCATGGGGCGACTTTTAGAAACACTTTGTCACCCACCGCAAATTCCATCTCCCTTTGTTGATTATCAGCATAGTTTTTTTGTCAATCTTGCCCTATCTTGAGCCTTTGTTGAATCAGATTCAACTACTCCAATGGTTGATTAATCAATTCTGGATTATCTAGGCGTCGCCTACTTCATTCTAGCAAATGAGAGTTTTGCAACGTCTCCCATATAATGCTTCATATGGAGCCATTCCGATGCTTACATGAAAAATGTTGTTGTAAACAATTTCCGCCAATGGTAGACATTGATCCCAACTGGTATTTTGATCCATTACACATGCACGTAACATGTCTTCAAGTGTCTGAATCATTCTTTCAGATTGACCATCGGTTTGGGGATGAAACGTTATACTGAAATTCAGTCTCAAACCCATCACATTCTGAAATTTCTCCCAAAATCGTGAAGTGAAACGGTGGTCACGATCTGAAACAATGGAAATTGTCACTCTATGTAGACGAACAATCTCATTCAAGTAATGAATAGCTAATCTCTCAAGGGTGTTTATCGCATGAATTGGAAGGAAGTGTGCAGATTTCGTCAATCGATCCACAATCACCCAAATGTCATCGAATCCACAATGAGATCTGGGAAAAATGGTTACAAAGTCCATCGTGACATGCTCGCACTTCCATTTTGGAATCGAAAATGGCTGAAGTAAACCAGTGGGTCTTTGATGCTTGATCTTCACTTGTTGACATACGAGGCATCGGGCAACGAACTTAGCAATGTGGCGCTTCATATTCAGCCACCAATATTGTTCTTTCAAATCTTGGTACATCTTAGTGCTACTAGGATAAGTAGCAAACTTCGAACAATGCGCTTCGAAAAAAATCAGATTACGAACATCGACATCTTGTTCACACATACCCAATTTCTGAAGACAAGAACTCCATCATCTTGCATTCTGAAATCACGAACTATGGCATCATCACCATTTGATATTTGTTGCCAAATTTCAGCCAATCTTGGATCTTCAGATTGCTGATTTCGGATCTCTTTTAGCAATGTAGGCTTGACTTAGATTCGAGCTAACAAAAAACCAGAAAAATAACTGCAAAGATGTAGATGTATAGCTCTCAAATCCAGCAACATCGGCTTGTGGTGCGCATGCATATAGGCTAAAACCGATGAAGATGAATGGGTCTTCCGGCTTAAGGCATCAGTAACAACATTTGCTTTTCCAGGATGATATTTAATGATCAAATCGTAGTCTTTAATCAGTTCTACCCATCTTTGTTGTCTCATATTCAACTCTTTCTGCCTAAGGAGATACTTCAAACTTTTGAAGATTCTGTACGTCTCGCCGTACAGGTAGTGGTGGCATATCTTCAATGTAAATACCACGACAACAAGCTCCAAATCATGCATAGGATAGTTGCTCTAGTGTGGACGCAACTGTCAAGAAACATAGGCAATGACTTTCCCATCATGCATCAGCACACATCCAAGTCTGGATTTCGATGCATTGTTGTAAACCACATACTCCTTTTTGCCGACTGGTAAGGTAAGAATAGGTGCGGTCACTACTCTGTTCTTTAATTCTTCATAACTTTGCTGGCATTTCTCGTTCCACACGAATGGCTCTCCTTTGCACGTCAATTTCATCAAAGGTGCAGTAAGCGATGAGAAATTCTCCACGAAGCGATGATAGTATCTAGTTAAGCGAAGGAAATTACGAATGTCAAATACAGTCTGTGGGGGTTCCCAAGCAACAATGGCTTCAATCTTCTTTGGATCAACAAGAACACCACGGACAGAAACAATGTGGCCAAGGAAATCGACTTCACGTAACCAGAATTTTCATTTGGATACTTTGCGAACAGGTGTCGATCCCTCAAGATTTCCAACACAATCCTCAAGTCCTCAACATGTTCTTCTGATTTTGAGTGAATCAGAATGTTTTC
This sequence comes from Passiflora organensis, assembly GCA_019739055.1. Classification (NCBI taxonomy): domain Eukaryota; kingdom Viridiplantae; phylum Streptophyta; class Magnoliopsida; order Malpighiales; family Passifloraceae; genus Passiflora; species Passiflora organensis. The sequence goes on from JAEPBF010000136.1 coordinate 6,020,272, forward strand.
GATAAAAACTATCACAAATTTATCTAGGAGCTCTCAGAATAATTGATTCATCAGATGCATGAACACTGCTGGTGCATTAGTCAAACCGAATGGTATAACCAGAAATTCATAGTGGTTGTATCGCGTTCTGAATGCACTCTTCAAAATATCAGCTTCACAAACACGCAACTGATGGTATCCCGATCTAAGATCAATTTTGGAAAACATGGCTGCATCTTGGAGTTGGTCGAACAAGTTGTCAATGCATGGTAGAGGATACTTATTATTCATAGTCACACGATTAAGCTACCGATAGTTGATGCACAATCGCTGCGAACCATCTTTCTTCTTCACAAACAAGATAGGTGCTTCCCAAGGTGACACACTGGGTCAGATGAAACCATGATCTAGCAAATCTTCTAATTTCATAATCAATTCTTTCATTTCTGCAGGAGTCGTACGATAAGGAGGAATGGTAATCGGATTCGTATCCGACACTAGTTCACTGCCGAATTCAACTTCTGTTGCTGTTTGCAAACCAACTATGTGTTCTGGAAACACATCAGGAAATTCACAAACCACTGGAACAGATTTCAGATCCGAGTATTCTTTGGATATGTCATTTACATGTATGAGGTACGCAATACATCCTTTTCTGATCAATCGCTTTGCATCGAGCTAGGAAATCATTCAAGTTGGAACAACTCGCCTATCACCTTCAAAACAATACTCAGAACCATCTGGAAGGATGAACCACACATGCTTGAAGAAACACTCCATTCGAGCTTGATATTTGGCTAGACAATCCATGCCTAAGATCACATCCAGCTCTCCGATGTCCAATGGAATCAGATCCACTTCAAGTGTACTCGAACCCATACGTACAACATAGCCGATGTAGACTAGATCACAAGTCAGTTGTTCTCAGAACCGCAATTGAAAGAGACAAGGAAGATAGAGACTAATCCGTCCTAAGTACTATCCTTGGACTTACAAATGATCTATGCGCTGCAGGATCTAATAACACTTTAGCATTTTGAGAAAAGACTGAAATAGTACCTGTCATCACATCTGGGCTTGCTTCGACATCAGTCAATATGAACAATCTCGTGGGTCTGGGCTGCGCCTCACTTGTAGATATGCTAGGTGGTCCTCCAGTTGTGTGTGCTGGTAGTTTAGTGGGATTGGCATACCCACCTCGGCTTGCATTCGGTGGGCCTATAATACGCCTTGGTTTAGGACACTCCCTCTAAATATGGCCCATTTTGCCACAGTTGTAGCACAGTTGTAGCACCGTCGTGGCTATGAATGAACTCCACGTAGATCCATTATGATTAGGACTAGGAAAAATCTTTCTATAGTTACCTCCATTGCCATTATTCTTCGGATGGTAAGGACCTCAAAGAATAGGGTCCGGTATGTTGGCTGAATTTGGAACCTCATCGAAATGATCTGCCGTTGTTTGCTGCTGGAGGCTTCTTGCTTTGCATGATCTTCTCGGTTCCAGTGGCAGAAACGATCAATTCTTGCAAATTTTTTACAGATTTCATGCCCATAATAGTTTTGAGCTCGGTACTTAGCCCATCTTGGAATCATCTTGCAAGCTGATAAGGTGAGCGATCTTCTTCTGGTGTAAAATGGGACAATTCCCTCAATTCCTTCTCATATTCCGGCACGGAACGGGTGCATTGCTCAAGCTTATAGAAAACTTGTTGCTGCTCACTTTTGTTGAATCTAGTGTAGAACCTTTCATCAAACTCATGCCGGAATTCTTCCCACAAGGTTGTCCGAAACTGAATGGAGAAATCAAATTATCACATTCCATCTCAGTTTCATAGATACATGCATATAGCATTATGAGAACTGATCGTTTATAGTGCACTTGAGTAACCATTCATACAGATATATCCTCCATAACCCTCCAAGGTAAGCAACTGCCCCCTCAGCTGGGATCCCCATATACTTACCTAGCTTGATCAAGCATAGTTCGTCAATTCCAGTAAATTCCTAAGAAAATACTTATACTACATTGTTTAGGAAAAACTTGTAATGCATGCTATGTATTTATACCGTTCCACATCAGGCCGAGCTCACATTTTTAACAAGTCTCCCTTGTGTTGCCACACACTCAGTTACAAGCAGCAATCCACTCATGGCAACACAATGCACATCACACAGCCATCATGCTTAGTTTTGAACATATATTTAATGCGTTCCAAAGCATGACAAGCATTCATATGAGTCTAACATGATTAGTTATCAGAGTACCAGCGACACCTTTGCCTTTCTCAACTGCCGCAATATCACCCGAATTGTTGAACAACTGTGGATACTGCTCTTTCATCAGTTGTTCTGGTTCCCAAGTCCGTTCTTCCATCACGTCACTTCGCCACAAGACTGAAACCATCGGCACGGAACGACTTCGCAATTGTTTCACTGCTCTGTCTACTATCGCTACCGGTTGAGTTTGATATGACAAGTCGTTGGCGATCTCTATTGGCGGCGACTCCAACACATGCGATGAATCTGGCACATACTTCCGTAGCATCGACACATGGAACACATTATGAATTCTCTCCAACTCTGACGGTAAATTCAACCGGTAGGCCACCGGCCCAACTCGGGCTGTAATACCGTATGGGCCAATATATCGAGGTGTTAGTTTACCTCGCTGTCGAAATCTGATTACGCCTTTCCATGGTGCTACCTTCAAAAATACTTTATCCCCCACGGCAAACTCCAAGTTCCGTCTACGATTATCAGCATAGTTCTTTTGTCTGCCTTGAGCTGTCTTCAGCCTTTGCCGAATCAATGTCAATTGTTCTACTGCCTGATCGATTAGTTCAGGACTATCAAGTTTCCGTTCACCCACTTTGTCCCAGCACAACGACGTGCGGCATCGTCTCCCATACAATGCTTCATATGGCGCCATGCCAATGGAAACCTGAAAACTGTTGTTGTAAGCGAATTCTGCTAACGGTAAGCATCGTTCCCACGACGTCTGTCTCTCCAACACACATGCCCGAAGCATGTCCTCCAAGGTCTGTATCGTTCTCTCCGATTGTCCATCTGTTTGTGGATGAAAGGCTGTGCTGAAGTTCAACTTTGTATCCAAGGCATTATGAAATTGCTTCCAAAATCTGGAAGTAAAACGCGGATCTCTATCTGACACAATGGATACCAGGACTCCATGTAGCTTCACTATCTCGTCAAGATATTTCATGGCCAATTTCTCTGGTGTATCTGTCGTTTTAATGGGGAGGAAGTGTGCAGACTTTGTCAGTCTGTCCACTATCACCCATATTGTATCGTGACCTTGCTGTGACCTCGGCAACCCTGTCACAAAATCCATCGTCACATATTCCCATTTCCATTCCGGAATAGGTAATGATTGTAGTAATCCTGCAGGTCTCTGATGTTCTGCCTTGACTTGCTGACACACTAAACACTTTGCCACGAACTCTGCAATATGTCTCTTCATCCCTGACCACCAATACTGCTCTCGTGTGTCTCTGTACATTTTGGTGCTGCCTGGATGAATTGCAAACGTTGAACTGTGTGCTTCCATCAAAATTAACTGTCGCAGTTTCTCATCACCGGGAATACACACTCGACCACGAAATGTCAAGATGCCATCCTCTCGTATACGGTATTCACTGGCCACGCTAGTACCACCGTCATCGCCCTCAACCTGCTGTCGTACTCGAACCAATACTACATCTTCGAGTTGCTTGGTTCGTATTTCGTCAAGCAAGGTAGGCCTGACAACAAGCTGTGCAACCAAAGCCCCGAATCATCACTGTCTAGCCGAACTCTGGATGCTCTCAAACACATCAACATAGGCATGTATTCTGCTCGTACGTAAGCTAAGGACGTTACCGTCTTCCTACTCAATGCGTCCGCTACAACATTCGCCTTGCCTGGATGATAGTCGATTACCAGGTCGTAATCTTTGAGCAATTCAAGCTATCTCCGCTGTCTCAAATTCAACTCCTTTTGAGTGAGCTGATACTTGAGACTTTTGTGATCAGTGAACATTCTGCACGTCTCACCGTACAAGTAGTGTCGCCAGATTTTAAGCGCGAATACCACTGCTGCCAATTCCAGATCATGAGTCGGATAATTAATCTCATGCGGCCGTAACTGTCTCGATGCATACTCCACCACTTTCCCTCCTTGCATCAACACACAGCCCAATCCCATCCTTGATGCATTGCTGTATACCACATACCCCTTACCGCTGGTCGGTAAAGTGAGAATTGGTGCGGATACTAGTCTGGACTTCAGTTCCTGGAAACTTTGTTCACATTTCTCTGTCCATTCGAAAGGAACTCCTTTGCGTGTTAAACGCGTCAATGGTCCAGCCAAAACAGAAAAATTCTCCACAAAGCGTCTGTAATAGCCTGCCAATCCAAGGAAACTGCGAATTTCTGTAACACTTCGTGGGGGTTCCCAAGACACAATTGCTTCTATCTTTTTGGGATCGACTAGAATGCCGTCGGCTGACACTACATGTCCCAAAAATCCAACTTCACGCAACCAGAATTCACACTTAGAAAATTTGGCATATAGTTGCCGAGTTCGAAGTATGTCTAACACAGTCTTCAAATGCAACAAATGCTCCTCTTCTGACTTGGAATAAACCAAGATGTCATCTATGAACACAATGACAAATTGATCTATGTACTCCTGGAACACTCTGTTCATAAGGTCCATGAACATAGCTGGAGCGTTAGTCACACCAAACGGCATCACCAAAAATTCATAATGGCCGTAGCGTGAGTGAAAAACTGTCTTCGGAACGTCAGCTTCGCGAACCCTCAGCTGATGGTAACCAGATCGCAAATCGATCTTTGAAAACACTGATGCTCCTTGCATCTGGTCGAACAAATCATCAATCCGCGGCAATGAATATCGATTCTTCACTGTGACCCGATTTAGCTGTCTATAGTCGATGCACAAGCGAAGTGTGTCGTCCTTCTTCTTCACGAATAATAGTGGTGCACCCCACGGAGAGACACTGGGTCTGATAAACCCTCTGTTCACCAAATCTTCCAACTGCGTCTTTAATTCCTTTAACTTTGCTGGTGTCATCCGGTACGGGGCAATCAAGACAGGAGAGGTACCCGAAAATAGTTCAATCTCGAACTCAATCTCCCTCTCCGGTGGTAAACCTGTTACTTCTTCAGGAAGTACATCGGGATAGTCTTTCACCACGGGCACACTACTCAATTCCGGGAATTTGGCTGTTACATCACGAACATGTGCCAAGAATGCTACACAACCCTTGTTGATCATTTGTCCTGCACTCATCCACGAGATCACACAAGATGGAACTACTCTCCGATCACCCACAAAACAGAATTCTGTACCATCGGGCAAACTGAACCATACTTTCTTCGTGAAACAATCCACTCGTGCTCTGTACTTGGCCAAACAATCCATACCCAAAATGACATCCACTTCTCTGATATCCAATGGAACCAAGTCTACTTCAACCTCTGCAGTACCCATCTGCAAAATACAATTCAGATACACATTGCTACAACCCCGTTGTTCACCTAATGGAGTCAAAACCGCTATGGGTGGTTCTAGGAGTGACAACTTCCTATCTGCACTTCTAATTACTCTAGGACTGACAAAAGATCTATTCGCTCCAGGGTCTATTAATACTCTAGCAGGAATGGAAAAAATAGTAAGTGTACCTGTCACAACGTCAGGGTTGGCGCTTGCCTCTGTTTCTACCAAAGTAAACAAACGCGTCTGCGGCCTTTTCTGTGATCGATACTGTGACTGACCTGTGATCTCTCTACCAGATGGTCATCCTGTTTGTAGTCTGCTCTGTGGTTTGGAAGATCCCTGTGAGCCCATATGACTCACACCAAACCTTTGTGCTACTGGCACTGGTATCACTGGAGCTCTTGCCTGATATGTCATGGTTCGCGGTGTTTCTCCTCTTGGACACTCTCTCGCCATATGCCCAAACTGATTACAATTGAAACAGCGAGCTGGATGTGGACATGGTGGGAGGTGGAATTCTCTGCAATTCAGACACCTGGGATACGATGGTGGTCTACTGGAACTTAATGCTGACTGAGCTGGTTGTGCCTTAGTCACAAAGGAAGATGTTCCCTGTGATCGAGTCGGTGCAGTAAAGTAAGGAGTAAACCTCTTGTTTACAGGCCTCTTGTCAAATCTCCCACTATGTCTCGCATAATCCCTCCGAGGGACAAATTCCCTCGGTCTACCAAACTGATTATTCTGTCCTCGAGCAATCGTTTCAGACTTAACAGCTTCCACCACTAACTACTCGAAGTCTGTGCTTGTGTTTGGACCCATGATGGTCCGAATATTATGGTTCAGACCCCGCTCGAATCGACTGGCCAAAATTCTCATATCTTATTCCAATTCCGGCACAAAATGAGTTAGTGCTCGAAATTCCGTTTCATATTCAGCCACTGTCTTGTTTCCTTGTCGTAACATATAGAACTCAGACCGTTTGTCATCCTGGAAATGTGGCGGGAAAAATCGTTCATCAAACTCATGTTCGAATTCCCCCCACGTGGGCTGTCCCCCATATCGATTCCTGATGGTACTCCACCAGGTAGCCGCATCTCGTTCCAGTAAACGAGTAGCCAAGATCGTCCTCTCTTCATCAGATACTCGCAGGTCTTGGGCAGTAAGCACAATTTTATCTTTCCACTTCCTGGCCACCATTGCATCGCTGGAGCCATAAAAACTTTCACAACCCAAATGTCTGGCTTCTTTCAGCAGCTTTGACACCCGAATTGGTAGCCTAGCACCCTGAACGTCCTGTGCTTCCTGTTGTACTTCAGGCTGACCTGGTACCTGTACCTGTGGCTGTGCAGCTGTAGTTTGCATCATTTGTATAGTTTGCTGCTTCTGACCCAACGTCGCTTGTATCGCTGTCAACACCTGTACTAAGGTGGAATCCTGAGTTTTAGGTGCTGCCTGTCCTGCCTGTGTCTGATGCGCTTCAACTGCTGGTCCATTAGCATCGGACCTCTCATCAACCTCTGTTGCTTGCACTCGGCGTGCCGGTCTCCTAACCTTCTTCTTAGGTGCCACTATGCGAATATGATGCAATATCATCTCGCTGTGCAGCCTTTATGTCACACACCAGTACCACAGACAGATGATGTACCTAAGACTAAAAAATGGTGAAAACAACAAGGTGAGATTATAAGAATCTTAGTAGGGTCACAACATCATAAGATCTGCAGAAATCTAAACAAACATCTCCCAAATAACATTAGATTCACCTATACAACTAAAGGGGTATCAAACAATCATAATAGGGAAAGTGCCAGAAGTCATAGGCTAAGGGTGGACTACGAACACTTCTGAAAATAGAAGTACACAGGCAGGTAATCAATTGATCTCATCAACAAAAGGCCATCCCTTTCTACCTATGTTGTCCAAGGCTTAGCTACACAAAGGGTAAATAGTTAGTACACAATCCAATCAGAAATCCTCTTCATCTTGCCACACATGGACAAGGGCATCCAAGCCACACAAAGACAAGGGCATCCAAACCACACAAGAATAAGGACATCCAAACCACATAATGATAAGGATATCTTGCCAGCACACAAGACAAGGCATCTAGCCACATAAGGATTAGGCATCTAGTTTGCACATGTTGGAGATTGCCACCCATGCGATTCCCATACCAGTATAAACCTCTGCTTTCCCTAGAAGCATCGGCGTTTACCCCGAATAGCCACCGAAAAAGGATCTTGACTCACAATCATGTACAAGCACACACAAGAAAATAGAAAGCATAATACCACAACAAGACATCCTCAATCACATCACAACATAATCACTAAATCCAATGCATATAACACATCTGAATTAGACACACACAACCAATCATAAGGGTCCAAAGTTGCCTAAGGACTGATAGCTCAATCCGCAACTCATGTATACACTATACCAAGCATGTATATACAATCAACAACAAAGACATGCATCGAAAACATCAATCATATAATAAGGATCTGTGGAGAAACCGATGAGATATAGATCCTACCTTTCTTGTCTCTGAACAAGTAGCTAATCCTTTGCCTTTATTAAGAGGATTCGAACCACCTATATAACCATTAGGCAAAGACAAAATCGTACTAAGCATACACAATTCAAAAACCAAGTAGACATCCTAGTTTCTTACCAATTCTACTCACCAAATCTATCAGAAACTAATGATCAGATGCCGCAGGAGACACCCCTTTGGATGTGTGATGTGATAGCCAACAATACAACAAGAATCAACCTGATTTTCCAACCCAATTCATAATGAAAATTTTGGCACTAAGTTAGGGCAATAGGGCAAATTGCGATTTCATGCATAAAAGGTTTAGGAATTATGATTTCATGATAATATAGAAGGATTAGGTTTCAATTACACATACGATTAAAAGGAACAAGATCAGAAACCAACAGACAAGTTAATTGATAAAAATCGGCAATAATAGGGAAAAATCACAAGGCATGCTTATTTCATACATAGGGAAGATTCAAATGATGAATTCATGATATTACAACATGAATAGGTGCCAAAAAATCATGCGAACAAGAGGAATAAAAATAGAAACCAATTGAAAGATCAATCAAGGAATTTCGGCACCAACCCCCTCTAAATTACGATAACAATAAACATAAGGAAGAACTAACCTTTTGATAATGAAACCAAGATAGAAAGATAGAGGATGAAAAGAGGTTTCCAAAAACTAATAATCCACAAAAATCTGATGAAGGATGAAAGAATTGGGCTATGGTATGTGTTAGGTGAATTTTGGCAGCACGGGTAAGGAAGAAGGGTTTATTGCGTGATGATTTTGTGTATTTTTGGTGTGTGGACATGTTTGGCTGGCTGATATGTTTATAGGATTAATGAGATTAATTTTTCTACTTTTAAGACTAAATATAAGGAGATAGTCTTTAGAATTTAATTCTGGAATTATCTCTTAAAAATAGATAATGTACCATGATAGAAATGAAATAAAGGAGAAATAAAATCAGAAATGAACACTGAACTTTTAATACCATTTTCGGCTATCACACATCCATTTTCTCAAGGAAAAAATGGTCATTTCAGCAGCACTGGCCTCTGGACTTTTAAGAAAAAGGATCAGGGTCTCACAGACATCCTCTTAAAACGAAGAGAAATCAGGGATATGAGTCAGCAACCCTCACTGAAGAATGCAACGCATTCATTCATAAGAAACTTCCTCCAAAGTTGAAAAACCCATGGAATTTCACCATCCCTATGGAAATTGGGTCAAACTATTTTTGCAAGGCACTATGCGATCTAGGAGCAAGTATAAACCTCATGCCATTAAGCATGACATATAAACTGGGCTTGCGAGATATTAGTCAATATCGTGCACCTTGCAAATGGTTGACCGAACATTTTTCGTCCAACGATCGGTTGTCATCCCTAGGCCATGCAACATTTTTCTTACTCTCACGTTCTAGGTCCAGTTTGCAGTTCTTTCTTCTTTCTATGCTCAAATTGTTCTCCCAGAAGTGTTCGGTTCCAAAAACCTATAATATTGGTTTGTTAAACAACACATAACAAAATATATCAATAGGCTTTATGATAAAATGGCCCATAATTAAATCTAAATGATGCTCAATAATAGACCAAATAATTGATGCAAATATGGGTCATCGTTGACAAGTCCGAACAGATTGGACCGACTAAGCCAACCATCATGCCATGTTTCACCTGCATCGAACAATTATCCCATGTACTAAACCAATCAGAAACTAAAAGTGCATATGTTGATTGATACGTGGAGAGACAAAAAGTTACTCACATTCTTTCATGCGAGATTTATGACATCACAATACCATTGTGCATCAGATAGCTGACTTCCAGGAACACTGTGAAAAGTAGACAAATAAGCCATCATGTGGGGATTATGATAGCTATTATGGCGTAGGAGATTTACTATGAATTGTAATAGTACACAACCAAAAAGATCATCAGGCATTCTTAGATTTTTGCTTCCGTTGTAACAAATTGCTTTTACATTTCAATATTTCTGATTCAGTAGGCATCAAGAGTAAGGTATGCATTATTGTTGGAATTTGATGTGCTCATTTGTATTACATTATCTTTCCAGTTTTATTTAATAGTTCTATCGTGTAATTATTTAACAGCTCTGATCAGATTGCATCTAGGTGAACTAGGATTAGTTTGGAGGCAGTCTTATGTTCTGAAAAAAAGATAGGAGTCCTAGGAGTGTTAAAGATTGGTAAAATAGAAATATATTGATTTAATTAATTCATCGTTAGGATTAACATACGCATATTGTGAGACCCTGACCCTTCCTAGTTTAGAAGTCTATGAAGTCTAGGAGCTGATGCAGCTGAAATGATTATTTTGCCTCTGAAAAAATGGATGCGTGATGGCCTAAAATGGTTGCTGCCAGATATTTTCTATTTTAATTTTGATATTTTGATATTAATTATCCTTAGATTTATCCCTTATTATCCAAGATATTAGACAATTCATCCTTTTAAATAAATATCTCTTTTAATAGAATTATCATTTTAAATAGAATTATTCTTCTAAAAGAATTATCTTTTTAAGCTTAAAAATAGGGAATTATCTCTTAGCTAAACCTCCTTAGACACCTATAAAAGAGTGGCCAGCCTATCTCACCTAAACATACCAAAACCTACCTAAAAATTTTGTAATTTATCCCCTTCCTCTCAATTTATAATTTTTGCCTAAACCCTAGCCGTAACTTCTTGATCTTCATCTTGGCTTAACTCTCTCATCCTTTATCGGATTTCTGCAAATAATAGCTTGTTGGAAAGATCTTTCTGTCATCTTTCCAACCATACTGAAATTTTTATCTGGAGGTTAGTTTTTCTTTAATAAAAATTAAGTCGTAATTCTGCAGAATTGTCAAAATTTTCTTGAAATTCAAATTATCATAACTCTTTCATCGTTTGTCGGATTCTGGCAAATAATAGCTTGTTGAAAAGATATTTCCATTTGCTCTCCAGATATCATGGGTTTTTTATCTGAAAATTAATTTTTCTTTATTAAAAGTTATATCGTATTTTGGCAGAATTGTCAAAATCTGGTTGAACTTAAAAATAGCATAACTCTCTCATCCTTTGTCGGATTCTTGCGAATAATAACTTGTTGGAAATCTATCTTCATCCTATTTCCAACCATCTTGGTTTTTTTTTCTGGAGGTTAGTTTTTCTTTGTTGTAAGTTAGGTCGTATTACGGCGGAATTAGGTTTCAAGATTGTGTGATTCTGCATTCAATTGATTTATGTTATTGTTCCTCTTGTTCGTATGATTGTTTATCATCCATTCATTATGTAAAATCATGAATTCATCCTTTGAATCTTTCCTATTCATGAAATCAGTATGCCCTAGCTTTGCTCTATTGATGCCACAATTAATTAACTTATTGGATTTTGATCTTGTTTATTTTGATTGTACATGTTATAAACACCTATTCTTTTCTTAATTTCATGAAATCACAACCCCTAAAATCTCTAATATTGAAATCGCAAGTTGCTCTATAAACCTTAAGGTGTTGTCGAAATTTGTATATTGAATTAGGGTGAATAATCAAGTTGATTCTTATTGAGTTTTTGGCCATCACTTCACGTATTCAGGGGAAAGATATTGCTGCGTCTGGATCACTGGATTTTGGTAGGTTAATTGGTAAGGATTCCCAATGCCTTTGGTTTTTAATTAAGTAGTCTTGTGGCTTAGTATTGTGTGGTCTTTGCCTTGTAATTGTTTAGGAGATTCTGATCTTATTAGAAAGGCAAAGGATTGCATTTGATTCAGACATGTGAGAGGTAGGATTTATGCCTCATCGGTTCCTTTGGTTACCCTATTGTTTGATTGTTTGAGTATGATTAAATTCAATTGCCTATCTTGGTAATATGCTTGCGAAATGTGTGATTATGATGATAGGGAATCTCGAAATTTAATAGGAAAATAGGTTGTCTGATTCGGTTATGACTTTGAGGATTGATCTTTGATTTGTATTGTGATTTGATTGAGGATCCTTTGTTGTTATTTGTGTATATGTGTACTGTGTGTGTATGCATGTATGTACCTTGTTTGTGCTTTGTTTGAAGGATCCTTTTGTCGTTGGCCAAGTGAGGTAAGTATTGTTGCTCCTAGGGAGAGGGGAGATGCTTACAGAACTGGGAGGTTTATGGGTGGTTATTCCCAGCAAGAGCTCGCTGGATGCCTTGTAGGCCGGTTCAAGTCTGGACGTCAGGAAGCCTTGTAGGCCAGTTCGAGTCTGGACGTCAAGATGCCCTATAGTCCAGTTCGAGTTTGGACGTTAGGATGGCCTGTGTGAGAGTGACAAGATAACTTGTATGCGCTGCTGCAAGGGTGCTCCTAGGTCAGTTCGAATCTGGATGTCAGAGACAATTAAAAAGCTTGTTGTAATATTGATTGTCTAACCGTTTTACCCTTTTTGTAGCATAGCCTTGGACAATATGGGCAGATGGGGACAAACCTTGGTTTTGAAAATCAGATTATGTATAAACTGCCTGTGTGCTTCTGAAAAAGAAGTGTTTTCAGTCTTTCCCCCTGTTTTCTATCAATTTTAGCCTACCCTTACATTGTGTGTGCTTGTGATGATTTCAGGCCCTAATATATGTGTTTGATGCTTGCAGTTTTAATTAGATATCTTAGCTAGTTTTAGGTGTTGATCTTTTGATTATTGGGAGATGTTTGATTGGGAATCCCTAGGACTTATAATACTGTGACCCTACTGAGATTCTTGCAATCTCATCCCTTCTTTTCTCCCCCTTTGTAGGCTATGGTGTGTGCTTTGTTGCTGGTACCAAAGGTGTGAGATGTAGGCTGGACTAATTGTCACCCCTTTTCTATTGAATGCGCATGCCATGTCTTTGAACTTGTGTGGATTTGCATTCTGGCTTTCCAATCCCTCTTTCTCTTTTTGTTGCTTCCGAAATATATATGATACTATTGGTTGATGTTTTGAGATTCCTATGAGACTTTTGTGTTATGTTTCCACTTGTTTTGAGTATTAATATAAGTCTTCCGCTGATGTTTTCTTTTACTCTGTATAAGCCAGAAATTCATTAATGTATGAACATGCTCCAACCTTTAAATAGCATATAAATCAACCATTAAAATTGACAATTAGGGGATTTGAGCCTTGTGGGACTCAAATAGGACCTTGCGAGGACTTATTTGGGTTTCACGGCGGTAAGGGTCTTAATAGTTGGGTTTGGGTCCTTACACATATAATCTAAAAATCAAGAACAAAGTATGAATCTAGGAAGAGTGAGCAGGAAACTATGTTCATCCATTTAACTCTGAAATCAACTTTCACTTATTTTTTGTTGTTATTGGTTGAGAATCAATTCACCTTATCGATTCATTTAACAATAAGTTAGAATTAGAACAATTGCTTAAGTTTGAACAGTTTCTCTGTGGGAACGATCTCTAGTATTCTGTACCTATATTACTTGATAATCATATACTTGCGTAAATTTGTAAAATGCGCAACACCCTCCTCTGTTGAAGTGCATCCAAGCTCTTCAATAATCGAAGACTACTGGACTTACTTCTTCCAACCATTGCAATCCAGTACCACGTCGACACCAAAAATGGGCAGTACAATCACGTTAATGTGAAATTCTCTTTGGCTGATACAGACTTCTATATCCGCGCATAAACTAGCACATACTAAGGACTACCCATTCCCCACTATCATCTTCAAATAACAAGAACATTGGATTGGTAGTTTGATGAAATGAACTTTTCGGGATGGAACAAAGTTATGCTTGGATCCACTATCCACCAATATGGTAATATCATACCCCCCCCTATTTGACTTTATATATCTGACCCTGTATCTTCAATGTCGCAAGTTTGATGTACCCTTCTAGAGTTTACAATAAAATGGTAGGGCATTTCTCCCTTGGTTGTGTCTTGGGAGTTGTTATCTCGTCAATTTGTGCATCCTCTTCACTTCCTTCTATATGTATAGTGTCCATGAGAATGAACTCGTCATTGTTTCAGCCACTAAACAATGGAATTGCTTCTTACCACACTTGTGGCTAGGCACAAACTTCTCGTTGCAATTAACGCTAAGACCCTTCGACCGTCATTCATCCATCTATGCCGGTGTTAATCTTTTTATAGGAATCCAAGATTGAAAGGAACCACAAATGAAAGGAAGAAAAGTATTGGATTATTACTGACTTTTGGGTAGTCAGGAAACCACAAAGAAATGAAGAAAAGGTGAGAAGTTCAGAAAGAAAAGATGAGAGAAAACACAATAATCCACAACAGAATTCACATGCATTCTATAACATCCTAATCCCTTTTATTGGTTGTTGTAACTTCTCACTCATTCCTTCCTTTCTGGTATATCTGTAACATAATCTTTCACCTTGCGTGGCAGAGTAACAACTCTTTTGCTCTTATATGGATTCACATAAGTATTAGCTACTTGCTTCCTTTTTGATGTAGTTCCCACTTCACTATAAACTTTCGAAGCTATACCATTGTCACCATCACTGGCAATCACAACATTACTCCCTCCCTGTAATAAAACCTTGTCCTCAAGGTTTATATCAGGATAACTCTTCTTCATCTGCAAACTATCCTCCCAAGTGGCATCATTTGCATCCAACCCCTCCTATTGTACAAGCCATTGCTCAATAGACATATTCCCTGTTTGCACAATTTGTGTCTACAAAACATGTAATGGCTTAAGTATCAAAGTAGAAGTTGTATCAACAAGATGTAAAGGTGTAATTTGCTGTTTTGGTATGCCAACAAATTTCTTAAGCAAAGAAATGTGAAAAACTGGATGAATCTTGGCAATATCTGGAAGAGCTAACTCATAAGCCATATGCCCAATTTTTTTAACAATCTTCAATGGTCCGGAGAAACGGGGTACCAGCTTACTATGACGACGAAGGTGCATATAATTCTGTCTATAAGGTTGTGAACGAACAAACACCCAATCACCTATTTCCAATTGAACTTCATAGTGATTTTTATCAGCAAAGAACTTCATTCTATTATGTGCTTTTAGTAAATTACATTTTAGCAAAGTAAGGACTTCATCTCTCTGCACTAAACGAGTATCAACAATAGATTTTTCAGTTGTACCTTGAATAGAATGGGTAATAGTTGGAGGTGGTCGCCCATAAAGCACCTCAAATGGAGTCATCTTAGCTGCTGTTTGATATGAGGTATTATGCCAAAATTGTGCCCAAGATATGAAGGAAGACCAAAGTGCTGGTGAATCACCCACAAAACAACATAAATACATTTCAAGTACCTTATTCAAAGCCTCTGTTTGTCCGTCAAATTGAGGGTGGTATGAGGTACTAGTAGATAAACTTGTACCCTGCAAATCTAATGGTAGTATAAGGCATAATGAGAAATTGAAGTAGTTGCCAATTGTGGACTAGATGATGAAGATGGAACATCTTCAATTTTATGAATATTATCAATAGAAAATGCTCTGGAATAACCTCTTCATTAGCTAATAATAGAAGATGAGAAAGCTGCTTACATTTGTAATCCCAACTATATTTTTAATTATAATTATAACACAAACCTTGTGTTCGACGTAGAGTTGCTTCAGTTGGTGAGAGATGTCGGATAGGAAGTTTGGGTTTCACTGAAGCCGATGATAAACTTGCAGACGAAGACGATGTCGTCTTGGGAGTGGGCAACAATGGTTGAGTTTGACCCAAGGTGGCTTGTTTAAGGCCTTTTTCCATAGCTATTCTGGTCTCATGTAGTTGGGCCACTCTTATAGCTTTATCCAATGTAGTGGGCTCTTCTATAATACTAGAGGTTTTAATATCCTCTCTAAGACCTGAAATAAAGCATCAAATTACAAAATGCTCAGGAAGAATCATCGACCTATTCATTGTAGCTTCAAAACGTGTGCGATACTCCATCACAAAAGCTGTCTGACGAAGCTTGGCAAGCTATCCTTCCGAAGATTCCCAATCCGCTTCTGTAATGCTTCTGTAATGCTTCTGAAAAGGATGCCCAATCCGATAACTGACGATTGCGATACATCCATTCAAACCACAAATTTGCATCGCCATTTAAGTAAGTAAAAAGAAGCTATTAGTGAGCCCTTTTGGCATTGAAAATCTAACTCTCAACGTCCTGCTAAATCGTTGAAATTCTTCTACATGCTCTGGCTTGTGTCGATTAGGTTGATTTCCGCTACTAGAAGGTTGATACCCATACAAATAGAAGAACCTTCTATAACACACAACATGTTAGATTGATTCTTCACATATTCTAGTTTACTCGGACACTGCTGCAGCCACGGAAGCAAAATCTACTTGCATCTTAGGGTGAGACTCTTTGAGTGTTGTGACATCTGTATCTAATGAATGAAATCTAGTTTGATACTCTGCCATCTTTGCAGAGCTCAAAGAAAAGCACAATGAAAGGAACCACAAATGAAAGGAAGAAAAGTATTGGATTATTATTGAATAACCAGGAAACCACAAAATAACTTCCGACTTGTAACTTCCCGCTCATTTTCCTTCCTTGTTTTTTTGAAGAATATCGATATGTATATTATAAAGATCAGTAAAACAGGGAAGCTGGACAATGAAACTGTGCCCTGCATGAAGAACAAAATGAAACATGCAGATCCTGTGAATAAATAACAGGATCTGTATCTTTCAGAGCTCCAAGCAACTATGTAACCTGTAGAACAACAATAACCCCACAAGCAAGACAACCAAAATATCAATTCTAACATCGGAGAAAATAGTCGGCCCCCAATAAGCCGTACCGCTTGCCAGTGAGTTACATGGCTGCTGCACTGCGAACTGCTCCTCTGAAAAAATCTGGCGGGTTGGCCAACTCCACATCGAATCGGGCATTGAAGAAATTGATCATCTGCCGAGAAACCCGAACCAATGAACGTGGAGTTCAAGCTCTGCTACGCTGCTCATTGTTTCTCCGACAATGTACAATTGAGACATTTTCAATAAATCAACAGGTACCATACCACACACTGCATCCCTGCCGATCACCAATCATGGTAATTCATCTTCCTTAAGGAAGGAAGTCTCCAGTTGGTAGCAAGGTTAGACAATCTGGACAGCCCTCCTTTAAATTATGTTTAGCCCAGCAAAAACCATGTCTGATACCAGTGTAGAATAAGTCAGCTGCGCTGCAACCAACCTGTCGAAATACACGGGAGTTTCGTCCCAGCCACAGGGTCCATGTGAACGCAAAGAGTAATACGGACCATAATCCCTGCCTTGATGCTGGTATAGAAAAACCATCCCATTGCCAAAAGAGCTCTGTCATTGATCTCGGCTGAACCCAAGTTAGGCCCCAATATTTAAGCAAAAGTGACCAACACCTCCAGGCCAATGGACAATTCAGTAAAATGTGGTTAGAATCTTCTTCCTCCATGCCACATGCCTTGCATTCCCCTTCCATTACAGGAATGATGCCAAAACGTATAAGTTGAGCTTTGGCATTGATCTTCTCCCTACACGCTAGCCACATAAAGGCTTTCCACTTAGGAGCGCCTTGTTGTTTCCAGACGTTGGGTATCCTCTGTTCATCAGCCACTGTCACCTGCGATTCCAGGTAATGGTAGCAGGCGCGTACTGTAAAGGGCCGCAGCTGTTCATCCCACAATAGTTCATCTTCATGATCCATATTCAGCTGACAACCATTTAACAAGGACATCAATCGTATCACTTCCTCCTCCTCCCATACAAACAGATCTCTCCGCCAAAGAATTCGCCACTCCCAAACAGATCCAGCTCTAACCCCAAATCGACATAAGGGTCCTTCTTTCTCCAGCGATAGCGCATACAATCTGGGAAATGATACCACTAGAGGCCGAGAGGTACACCAAACATCCTGCCAAAATGCAATTGAATTACCATTTCCCACTTTCCATCGATGAAGTTCAGAAATGCATTGGCCGCTTGACAGTAGAAGGCGGCTTGTGTGAACTATCCCAAGCCATACTGCAGAGGCTTGTGTCGAGTCATAATCAATTCCTGAATGTGTGAGGCGTGGATTATACTTGGACATCATCACTTTTCTCCACAGGGAATTGGTATCAGTGGCAATGCGTATACACCACTTGGTGAGGAGTGCCTGATTCCGCATCAACAAACAACCTATACCAGTACCCCCTTTGTCCTTGGCTCGTACCACTACTGACCAGCGGACTTTGCATAAACAACGAGACTCTATCTTCCCTGCCCATAGGAAACGCCGCATCCATTTCTCCAGATCCTTGCGAACACTGACTGGCATTTGAAAGAACATCATGTAGAATACCGGCAGACTGTTTAGTACTGCCTTGATTAATATCAAGCGTCCTCCCAGCGATAGTAAGGATCCTTTCCAGGAGACCAGTTTGCTGCGAAATCTGTCAAGCACCATTTTCCATGTACTGCGTCTGCGGGGATTCGCTCCAAGGGGAATGCCGAGATAGTTAAATGGCAAGTGCTGTAATCGGCAATGTACTTTGGATGCCAGTTCGTTCTGTTCCCCATAAGAAATGTTAATGCCAACTAGCCCTGACTTGAAGAAATTTATCTTCAGTCCAGATAAGAGTTCGTAACAACGTAGTATCCGTTGTAATCAAACCACTCCTTGTGAATCTCCTTGACTGAATAAAATCACATCGTCAGCATATTGTAGTTGTGATAGAACAAGCCCACCGATTGGAACACCCTGAAATAATCTGCAAGCTTCTGCATGGATTAATAGCTGTGATAGAACCTCTGCTATCAGATTGAAGAGCAAGGGTGATAGCGGGTCTCCTTGATGCAATCCTCGGCCCACCTCAAACTCCTTTGTAGGCGCCCCGTTGACGAGGATCGCGCATCTAGCTGACGACACACAACCCTTGATCCACTGCTGCCACAGTCGCCCAAAACCCATGCGTTCCAGGACCTCAAAGAGAAAATTCCAGTTGACCGAATCGTAAGCTTTCTGGAAATCCAATTTCAGACACCATCCTTGCTGCCTGGACTTCTTCATCGTGTGTAGGAGTTCATTAGCTAGCATAATGGAGTCCGCAATATGTCGGCCCTCCAGAAAACCAGTTTGAAACGGCGATATTAATTGCTCCATCACTGTCTTGAGACGTTTGGACAAAAGCTTGGTGATAATCTTGTAGAGGCTATTAATCAGGCTAATAGGCCTATACGCATTGAAATCAGAGGCACCCGCAATTTTTGGAATCAGTGTGATGTAGCTGTTGTTTATGCCTCGAGGAAGTACCCCACTGCGATGGAACTCTTGTACCATCACCACGATATCCCTGCCAATGACTGGCCAAGCCTTCTTAATAAAATGAAAATTGAAGCCGTCCGGACCTGGAGCTTTATGGCTGCCACAATCCCACACTGCACTTTTAATCTCCTCCTCAAGAAAGGGTTCCTGTAAATGCTCTGTCGATGTGCTGGATAAACAGGGCAGATCAAGTGTTCCCAAACCCAGCCATTGCTCACCCCCATCCGCGAAAAGCTGCTGAAAGTGTTCAACAGCAGCGCCTTTGATCTCCACAGGCGTGGTGATCTCCCGATCCTGCACTCGTATGGAGCCTATAAAATTGTGGTTCCTCCGTATATTCGCACTGAGATGGAAGAATTTGCTATTCTTATCTCCCAACTTGAGCCACTGTTGCCTTGATTTTTGCCTCCACATCGCCTCAATTTTGTGCTTTAAATCCCATTTCTGTACTTGTAACTCCTGATATCTGTCATGCAATACCTCTCCTGACTGGCCTCTTAGCTGATCCGATGCATCAATTTCAGTTAATATATCTTTCAACTGACTGTCTAACATGCCAAACTGGGTCCGGTGCCACACCCTTAGTTTCTGTTTTAGAAACGCTAATTTCTTAACCACACAGTAATCACCAGGAAAGCAGTCACCCGCCTCCCTCCATAATCCCTCCACCGTGTGGAAAAATTGAGGAGCTTCCCACCATATGTCCCATACCCGAAAAGGCTTGGAGCCCCAATAGAAAGATTCAGCCTTCACAATCAGGGGTACATGATCTGAAAATCCCTTGTCCCCTGCATACACTCTATGGTGACTAAACTGGGTACACCATTGTGGTGACGCCAACACTCTATCTATAAGAGATGCACTACGGGAATTAAACCAGGTAAAAGTCTTGCCCAGCAGAGGCAAATCTATCAGGCCATTACTACTAATGAACAAACTCAAATGAGAGGCAGCAGTATAATTGAAAGAGGTACCCGACCTTTCCTCAGCAGTGAACGGCTCGTTGAAATCACCTAGTATGATTCAGGGAGTGGTATCGTCACCCTTCCGCCGTGTAATCTCCAGCCATAATGCCTGTCTATCCTCAACCACGTTGGGGGCATGTAATCCCGCACACAAGAACATGAAACCTGTATCGCGAACACACACCTGTAAGAGCAGCCAGCAACCATATTTTTCCACCCCCATGACCTGTACTAAGGAATCGTTCCATAAACATACTATGCCCCCGGCACTACCGCAAGCATTGATAGCGTCCCATTTGACTGTCGGACAAGACCAAAAGCTGGCCGCCAATCTATCCGAGAATCTCTCCCGCTTCGTCTCACACAAGAATAGCACACTAAGTTGGTCCTGTAGTATCAAAGAACGCACCTGGCGTGCTTTCAATTTCCCTCTGCATCCCCTAATATTCCAAAAAGCCAGATTAACCATAATACATCTGAACCCTGTCCCGAAGCTTACCGACACCGCACTATGTAGTGCAGTGGGCTTGCCAATCCCTGGTCTCATCAGCAATCTGTACCTTCAGTTTTTGCCTAATAGCTGCTTTAGTGTTTTTCTTACTGAGGCCCAATTGCTCCGCAACCTCCAGTGTGCATTGTACTTCTTCCGCAGTTGTGCATAAAGCCACACCCATGTTCCTACCATCCCTTCTCGACTGAGAAGCATCGCTCTTATCAGTGGGTGCAACAAGAAATGAAGGTTCATCAGCGAGAAGAGATTTCCCACATCCATCTTGGCAGCTAACCTTTCCAGTGGAAAGACTTCCCGTTGATTTGAGATGTTTAAGCTTTCTGGACTTCTCAATTCGTTTAGAACCGGGTCGTCTAGTGTTCCCAACCCGTGAGGCTTTGTCACCATCAATCCTCATTCGTGTGAAGGTCATCGCCTCAGAGGAAGTTTGTGTATCGACTGGAAGATCTGGGTAATTTCCTGGGAAACAATCCGAGGGTAATTTTCGGGTAACCAGTTCCTGGTCCACAGTGACCAGAGCTATTGGGGTAATGCCTGGGTAAAATTTGGACCATTTCTCTATTTGTGTGTGTCATCCTTGCGCAGGGGCCATGCTAATCTTCTCTGTATCGTTCCAATTTTATCGGATGTCCCCGAGGGGACTCCTTCCTTGTTGTTGGTAAATCTGTAACATAATCTTTCACTTCTCTTTTTGCTTTCCATTCCCACTTCACTGTAAACTTCCTTGTCACCATCACCGGCAATCACAACATAGATCCTTGGAAAGGCGCACTATTAACTGGTAAGGCTGGTATAGAAACTTTGATGCGCTTGCCGTTAGACCCGATAGAACTTGGGTGACTTTTCTCGGAAAATTCCAACGTAAAGGTTGATCTTTCCTTCCACAATTTTAGCCATATCTACTGCTTTAGCTAAAATAGCTAGTTTCAACATGTATAGCTCTCTCCTAATACTACTTTCATGTAGGCCTAACAAGAAGCAGTTCAACAAATTCTTCGTCGTGAGGCCGTGTGTCCTAGTGGCCATGGCAGCAAACTTCCGCATGTAATCCATAACCATAGATGTTTATTGTATTTTAAACAATAATGCCTCATGATTGATGTGATGGGAAGGACCAAACCTGGCTTCCAAGTTCTGGGTGGACTGATCCTAGGTGGAGTGCTGCTGTGTGGAGCCATTGGTATCACTGCAAAACTTCTCCCGCCATGTAGAATGTCGCCACAGTCAGCTTCTGATCATGGGAAGTTTGATGGAACAGGAAAAACGCTTTGATTTGAAACAATCACCCCATTGTGTTTTCCCTTGTAAAGAAGGGAATTTCTAACTTGGATATTCGTACTTGTAGGTTGTTTGGAACCTCTATTGCAGTGATTGTTGTTAACGATGATGTCACTGGTGTTTGTACCTTTAGCGATCCCGGAGTTGGTGAGAGAGTCGAAGGTCTTGCTATCGTATGGAGGTGATGTTGTCGCTTGATACACGTCAACGAAGCCATCAGAGCCTTATGGGATTTTTGAGGCCATTCCGTGGTGGACATGGTTCTGGCAAGCTCCTCCGACTGGCCTTGGATCTTCGTTTATACGCCTTGTAGTTGAGTCTGTAACCCGCTTGACATTTCCAGGATGTCCTTGGAGATCTTGGCTAAAGCTTCCTCAAAAGCCTTATACCACGTAGTCGTCCATTCGGCCATGTAACGAGAGGGCAGTTCTCTCAACAAGAGTATCAAATGTTAGGGCTTGAATAAGATGGGAGGCAGGGAGAAGGGGGTGAGGAGTGAGATGTAACATCCATCATGATATTCTTTCACTCCTCGAAATTAGAAAGAATTTAATTCTGTAACTCTTATTGGGAATGGAATGTAATCAGGAAGAAACCACCAGCCAAATCCTTATTCTCTGCATTCAACAGGACCAAATTATTTTTATGATTACTCTCCACTGCCAAACCCACATCACTTTTATGTAAGAAATTCATACAAGTATTCGATGGACGGGCTACGGCGGAGAATTTTTTATTCACTGAGCTTGTAGAAACAATATCAGCTTTCCGGCTTGGTGAGGTTTGTTAAGAACGGTAAAAGAAGAGAAGATATTCGGAGATCGTCTTGATTCTATTTCGGTGGATAATCAAAGATCGATATTCGGAGATTGTCTTGATTCTATTTGGGTGGATATTCGGAGATCGTTTTAATTCTATTTCAAAGGTGATGTTGATACTGCAAGAGATCCACCAAAGCAGAAGTTTCATGATCACTGATCACGCAACCATTCTTAACAAACCTCACAAAGCCGAATCTGCGATTTTGTTTGTTGCGTTTAGCAGAGATATAGAAGTCAAAAACAGGTTTTCATTTGTTGATAGCACGTAAAAAATACGTGGGGAACCATTTAGTAGGAATATCATCCACATAATATGTGATAAAACGATCCTCCTTAAAGCCTGGCGGGGTTCCCACGAAGACTCAAACGTGAAGGGGTCTGAGAAGTCTCAAAAGGTTCTTTGTTGGGGAGCTGGGTAGAGACAAAGTTCGCTCGTAATAATTTCCAGTATGAAAATTTGTGATTCGTGGAGAAGACTTGGAGTTCTTTTTAAATATTTTATCAAATTCGAAATCTTAAAATATATGAATAGAGAAATTTGTCCTAAATTAGTATTAGTAAGCGAGGTCCCTCTTTCTTTTCTTTTAAATAACAAAAATGAGAAAATACAGCAAACCTAGGCGACAAAATTTTACGATCACCTCAAAGGCATTAGATTTGGCAAATCAATAGGATTGGAAATATGGATGGAGAATCCATCAAGTGTAAGTAAGGTATTGGACGTGGTGGTTCTTCTGGAAATTCCAACAAATGAACCAAAATATATGAATCTGTTCATCAACTGGCCCCCCAACAAATCTGGGTTTCCCACCAACTCAATCACACCCTAAATGGAGGAAAATTGCAAAAGCAAATTACCACTGATGACTAGTATACAACTTGGAAATTGAATCAGAGTCAGTTCAGCGGCGGGCACAATAAGCTCTTAGTTTCTTCCAGGAGACGCATCAACAGTGTTTTTTTTTCGAGTAGTTTTTTAAATTTGATGCAGATACGTTCCAAAAAAGACCATTTCCAACTTGCTTCCACGATTCACTATCGAGGCTCCATCAGTGAGACAGTAATTTCGTTAGTGGAAGACTTCTCTGGCTTATTCCACGAAGAATCTGATTCTAGTGGACCTCTGTCATTGAAAAAACCTGGCTCTTTAGGCCAAGGTAATGCACTCTCGCCTCCCAACATCGTAACCACCGATGCCATACTTGGCCTATCCACCGGAAGCTGTTGAACACACAGCAGACTAATGTGGATGCATCTCATTACTTCTGACATATTGCCTGCCTCTCCTGATGATTCATCAATCAGCTCCTGTGGGTTTTCTTCTTTCCATAACCTCCAAGCCTGTGTAACAAATAAGGCCCCGTTCTGTTATTTATTAGTTCAATAGACTGCAATAGTGAAATTTAACCTTTAACACTTACATATCCAATTAGGCTTACGCTATGGTCTGGATGGTAAAAGCCTCTGCTCTTCTTTCCACTGACTATCTCAAGCAATAAGATACCAAAGCTAAAGACATCAGATTTCACTGAGAAAAGCCCATCAGTAGCGTATTCTGGAGCCATATAGCCACTGCAGTTTGTCAATCAGATGAAACATTTCAAGGAGGAATTTCTAGAATGTCTGGATTTCGAACTAGTAATAGTTGTGGTTCATTTCATTCAGGAAAACAGAGGAAACTAATTACTTACTATGTTCCAACCACTCTACTAGTGTTTCCTTCGGTCTGGTCTCCCCCAAAAGTTCTAGCCAAACCGAAATCTGAAATTTTTGGGTTCATCTCCTCGTCCAGTAAAACATTACCCGCTTTCAGATCCCGATGTATAATCCTCAACCTGGAATCTTGATGAAGATAGAGAAGTCCTCTAGCTATCCCACATATAATGTCGAAACGCTTAGGCCATTCCAGCTTTTTATTTCTTGTCTGATCTGATCAGGTGAATAAGTAATGTTAGCTTAACCAAATTTTGCTTAAAACCATCCAAATTAGCAACGTTGTTTAGGAAATATAAACTATTGGGTTTTGAAGATTTAAACCAAAAATGAAGTAGTCCAGGCTTTTGTTGGGCAGATATTCATAAATCAGCATCCTCTCTTCTCCCTGAATGCAACAACCGAGAAGCCTCACAAGATTCCGATGTTGAAGCTTTGTTATTAGTATAACTTCATTCTTGAATTCATTCAAACCTTGTCCAGAATCCCTTGATAGCCTCTTTACTGCAATTTCTTGTCCGTCTTGCAGCGTACCCTGGAAAATAAGACTTCCAAATATTTTGCTATTTCATAAACAGAACATCTGTTAACCAAAATGAAGAACTTTTTTTAACCTTGTAGACAGGTCCATATCCACCTTCTCCTAATTTCTTGTTCAGTGAAAAGTCATCGGTGGCATCAGCTATTGTTGCGAAGTCGAAGAGTGGCAGCTCCAAGTCATCTTTACTCCCATAATTGTTTTGATAATTCTTGGAGCTGCTTTTCGTTAGCACTGAAACACAGCAAAATCCACGTCATCTTCCACACAAAACTTTGAATGATTTGAAATAAGAAGAAGGGAAATTAAATGAAGAGATTTCTCATCTAATTTACCAGTTCTCTTTGCCCGCCTTCTGCATATGGAATAGCTCACTAGAAGTATTGCAGCAACTGTGACAACAGAAACTGGAACTACTATCAATGATATGTTTTTCTTAGGAGCAGTTCCTGCGTCTTCAGAATAGAGTTTGAGAATTCAACTTCAGTTTTAGCAATTGGTAAACTGCAGAAGCAAGCACCCATCTTAACAAAAGTAAGTACGTCCATACCTATTTCCGACGCAGGCATTCGAATATATATTTCCTGGCCCCCTGCCGGATACTGTCTGATATCTATCAGGTCGTCAAACCAAATGGCACAGCCGCTTCCTCCTCCTCTAACATCAGTATTCGCATAGGCCATACAAGAACAATTTTGCAAGCATTTATTCCTGCATTCCTCTGTGTTCATGGTTCTGTTGACCCAAGCTTTCGTTGGGTCAGGCAACTTCAGCCTATCAAATCTGATAAATTTATCTCCATTCTGGCAGTCTAATGGATTGTTTCGCACACAACCTTGGGACCAATCCATTGCATTCCATCTCTCCGGTACTCGAGGCTTGAATTTATCTAAACACTGACACATCGGCATATTATTGATGATACAGTTCCCATAGGCACCGCAGAGGCCATATTTGTCACAGTTATCTGTTGGGACAGAAACATCAAGCACCCAACTTTTAGTGTCTTCACTCCATGTGTAGCGCTGAAGATAGTTGGTAGTTTGGTTCATTACCATCCTCAACGTTGCAGAATTATTCTTGTTGCTATAACTGTAATATACCTCGTCCTCATTTAAGACAAAACTGTAATCAAACGCTGGATTAGGCCTTATGTCCGGAGCACCACTGAAGCCTATGCCATTCCATGGTCCGCTCCTGTAGAACTTGGCTGTGTCCTTGCGCATAACCAATTCAGGATTTCCCTCTAATTCTGCCCCCAAAGTGAAGTCTCCAGGAGCTGGGTCATCCGCACTTCTCCATGACGACAGACGACGGTTAATCCCCATCTTGAAGTCCCATCCAAGCTTCATCCCTGGTAGAAATGTATCCGAGGGATAATCGAAACTTTGCCACAAGTAGTCTCCAGAGTTTGCATCATTTTGGTCTCGCAAAACAAGGTTACCGGAATCCAGGAGTTGTACAATTGGTCTCTGGGCTCCTCTAGTCGCGTTTGCTGACCAAATAACACTGTTGTTGGCTTCAACTAGAACAAAATTGCCTCTGCTGTCTATCATCAACACACCCGAGGAATCATTTATAGGATTACTCCTGTTTGCAACCCAGACAACTGTTGTAGCAGAGATGCTCTTGTACCCAATCCCCAAGTATCGGTTCTTGGACAGACCGGGACTGAAGAAACTAAGTTCAAACCTTCCATTCCCGGACACCAGGGTCTCTCCGCCGCCATCCTTAATAGATTGCGCTGAGCCAATGGAGTCAATCGCAGCTGAGAACTTTAACAGGAAACAAACAAACACAAGTAAAAGTATCTTCATCCAGATGTCTGTTTCAAAGTGTTTGCTTACAAGGTTTAGAAACCTGGATGATTTTCACCAAAAAAAAAAGAAAAAAAAAACCAGGATGATTAACTCAACATGTTCAAACCTCAAGCAGCGAGCTTGACCATGTTCATCTAAATGAATAAACTTGTGGGCTACCTCTGATTCAATCGTTTTCCACGAACTCGGTTTCCCGGAAAGTCAGTTCCATCAACATCCCTGACCCCACAACTGCAAGAAAATCATTATGTCAACTCTGGTTGGTACTACTGTTTATACTTGAATCCAAATCAATCTATTTAGAGTATATATATTTAGCATGTCTGATCAAATTTAATCCACTCTTATCCGTAATCGCATTTTCACTAATCTCACATCTGTTCTGCAATAAGTTCACGTAACAATCTCCCTATTGGGCCACGATAAAGTGTCTGGTGCAGTCGCCTATTGGAACAACCCAATATCTGGGCATCAAGTGTGAACTCTATGTTGCATTCTTTTGATAACTATTGGTATATAATTTAATTTGTAATTGACCCAATGTAAAAAATGGTTAGGTTGAGAATCCGAATTAATAAAGCAGCGTCAAAACTTTAATTAGAAAGAATTAGTGGATGTTTGACTTTCTTACGGTCTGGTTATCATGTGCTGGCCCCTCATCCAGAATAAGTTGAAGTCTAAAAAAACCCCATGAAAGGAACGATGCTGGTGCATATGCTAAAGTTGAAGCTTTCAAACGTGGGACAAGCATGTCACAGTTTTCTGCTTATACATCTGCAAGAAATACTTCAGGAATGGAACGGAAACGTGGGAACAATCCAGGTTTCCTGATGCCAAGAACCAACTGGGGCCTAATAAGAAACATGAGGATATATTTTAAAAGAAAAAAAGAAAACTTTTGAAGGATACAAGATGGAAGACTAAAAATCCATGGTATTTATCATCACTAGATTACAAGTCTATCGAGCCTCCAGTATCGAGGTAGTAAGATCATTGACCGAAAATGTTTCATTCTCGCTTGACAAGAATTTTTCGTTTAACGGATCACCTTCATTTAGGAATCCTGGCTCTATAGGTTGAGGCAATGAACTCTCACTTCCCAACATCAGAACCACAGATGCCATACTTGGTCTGTCCTCTGGATGTTGTTGCGTGCACAGGAGACTTATATTAATGCATCTGATGACTTCTGTTTGGTGGCAAGATTCTATTGTGGATGGATCGATAATCTCTAATGGTTTGCCTTCTTTCCATACTTTCCAGCCCTGGGGATATTTCAAGTTTTTCAATATTCAGTCACCTACTCCAGTATAATGCCAGTTAAAATCATGATATAACAAGAGATACTCACATATCCAATGAGACTTTGATTATAATTTGGACGGGAAAATCCTTTGCTCTTTTTTCCACTTACTATTTCAAGCACTAGGATGCCAAAGCTAAACACGTCAGATTTAGCTGAGAAAAGTCCATCTGTTGCATATTCTGGAGCCATATAACCACTGCACGATGCCATTCAAATAGAGAAAATATATCTCAGTATATATATATAGTTCTTAAACAAAACTATATTCTAGTGCAAAAACAACCCACAAAGGAGAAAACAAGGTAGCTGCACACTTACTATGTTCCAACCACTCTGTTTGTGTTTCCTTCAGTCTGATCTCCTTTAAAAGTTTTAGCCAAACCAAAATCAGAAATTTTCGGATTCATATCCTTATCAAGCAAGACATTGCTTGCTTTTAGATCTCTATGTATAATCCTCAACCTGGAATCTTGATGAAGATATAGAAGCCCTCTAGCAATACCACATATGATGTTGTAACGCTTGGACCAGTCTAACAGCCTACTTCTAGTTTGATCTGCCAAGTTGTGTTCATGTTAGACCGTAAATCATGATGCATATAATAAAATTATGTTGAATAATAAAAAGAGCTCAACCGAGCAACAATGTTACAGTATTCTGACAAGCAAGCTTCTGTAAAGCTATGAGACCCTCACCAAAAAGGAAGAAGTCCAAGCTTTTGTTGGGCATGTACTCATAAACCAACATTTTTTCGCCTCCCTGAATACAGCACCCAAGTAGCTTTACAAGGTTTCGATGTTGGAGCTTCGTAATCAGTAACACTTCAGTTTTAAACTCATTCAATCCTTGCCCTGAGTTTCTTGATAACCTCTTCACTGCTATTTCTAGTCCATCTACTAGCTTACCCTACAAAAACAATATTGGCAAATTCCTTGATGATTTGATCTTCATTTCTTTTAGTCTCAATATTGTTGTTCCTGTATGTACTTGTAAAAGCAACTAAACAAAGATTTTGTACCCAGTATGTTTTGTAAATGAAGAGAAAGAAATACCCTATAGACAGTTCCAAAACCACCCTCTCCAAGCTTGTTCTCGTTCGAAAACATATTAGTGGCAATTGAAATGGTAGCCAACTCAAAGAGTGATAGCTCCAAGTCGTCTTTCTGTTCATCATTTTTCTGTGTATTTTGCAAGTTCGCTTCCGCTCCATCTGAAAGGTGAGAGATTGTGGATGTGTAGTTGTATAGGTATCCAATTATAGCTTTAATCTCATTTTTAACAGAGGAATCAGCAGTTACGATTGTTGAAGGCTATTGTTTAACTACAAGAAAGATATTTTTCTGGAGAAAGGGATCAGACTGACATTACCTACATGCTTCTGCTTTGTCTTTCTTTTGCATATGAAATAGGTAAAAACAAGCATACCGAAGGCCGTGACAATGGCAGCTGAGGATATCAGTGCTATCTCCACCTTACGGCTACTTTTACCATCTACACCCTCGATTTTAGTAAGGAGAAGAAATATATTAAGATGCAGCCAGAAATGAATCAAAGAAGTTGTAATATCTACTGAAGTGATAGCAAGTGACCCATACCTATTTCTGCAGAATTCATTCTTATGTAAAGTTCCTGCCCACCTACTTGAAACTGTCGAATATCTATCAGATCACCAAACCAAATGGCGCATCCACTTTGTCTTCTAGTGTCCGAATTTGCATATGCCGTACAGGAACAGTTCTGCAAGCATTTTGCTCTGCACTCCTCTAGATTCATAGTTCCATTTAGCCATGAATGCGCAGCGTCTGGTACCTTTAAGCCAACATACTTGACAAATGCATCCCCTTTGAGGCAGTCCAATGGTTTGTTCCTCACGCACCCATCTTTCCAATCCATTGAGTTCCAGTTCTCTGGTGACTTGGGACTAAACTTATCTAAGCACTTACAATTTGGCCAAATTGATGTGATGCAATTTCCATAGACACCACAAAGCCCATAGGTGTCGCAGTTGTCTCTTGGCACAGAAGCTGAGACAACCCAGGACTGAGTTGCTTCATTCCAAGTGGATGCCTCCCGGAAATTGGTGGTTCGGTTCACAACCATCCTCGCTAGTGTGGCTTTATTTTTAAAGTTATATATGAAAAACAGATCTGTATTGTTTGAGATAAAATTCATTGTAAAAACTGGATTAGGCCTGATCTCTGGGGCACCACTGAATCCAATTCCATCCCAGGGTCCACTCCTGTAGTACTTCTTGGAACCCAACCACATAAGTCCCTCAGGATTATCCTGTCGAACAATCTCCCAGCTAAAATCTCCAGGGGATGGATCATCTGAGCTCTTCCATGATACTAAACACCGATCCAGTCCTCTAGTTAAATCCCAACCAAGCTTCATTCCGGGCAGCAATGTATCAGTTGGATAATCGAAACTTTGCCACAAATAGTCTTTGGAATTCACGTCATCGCTTAGAACCAGATTCCCCGAGTCAAGGAGTTGTGCTATTGGACTCCGGGCTTGTTTCGTTGAGTTAGTTGACCAGATAACTCGGCTGCTGTTTTTATCACGAAGTACAAGATTGCTGCTTGTGCCGTCGATCATCAGCTCGACAGAGGAATCATTGGTTGGATTGCTCCGGTTTGCGACCCAAACTACGGTTCTCTCTGAGATATTCCGGAACCAAATGCCCAAGTAAATATTATTTGAAGTGCCAGGACTGAAGAAACCCAGTTCAAATCTTCCATCACTGGAAACCAATGTCTGGGAATCGCTAATTGACTGCGATGGACCAATGGTGTCAACGGCAGTGGAGATTCCCGACAGGAAAACGATGCAACTACAAATAAAGGCGAGTGACAGGACATCCATTCTTGTATGGTATCGGCAGTCTGCAAGGGAATCGCTAATTGCCTGTTTATCTATGTAAAGCTCCAATAATGGTTAAAAATGGAGAAAAAGAAAGTACTACCCAGAAAGTAATTCAGAGGTTACCAGGTTGCTGAGGACTTGGAAATGGAGAAGGTTGCCAAAGCTGAACGACAGACTATAATGGCTATCACGCGAAACTTGACCAACATGTGAACTGGCATACTTTGACTGGAAAGTGGCAAGGGAAAGAAAGACTTAATATTTGCATTGTGACTGTCACTATGCTGTGCTCCGTATTCTCACAAACAAACAGTTCAGGATAGATGAAAATTCCTCTTAAGCACAGTCAGTCAACTGGACACAATGTGCCCATTGGAAAACAATCAAAATCACGCTTTAAACAAGCTTAACTGGATTTGACTTTGAAACCTTCAAACTCAAAATTTCTATTTGGGTTTCAAAATCATCTTAATAATTTATTGGATTCCGGTATTTTTTTTCTCTGGACAGAACTGTTTCTTCGCTTTTATCTTCCGTGCGTTCACATCAGACAATGGGCTTGGAGTATAGGTGAATACCCAGCCCAATTAGGCTCATAAAACCAGAAACTCAAACCAAAAATATAAATTTTGGTCTACTTTACCCAAAATTTATTATGAGTTGTTCCAATAAATTTGAGTAATCTAAATAATTAATAAAAATTAATATTCTTTTATTCAACATTGTCGCACACAAATAACATAATAGACAACGATTTAGTAATTGTTTTTGAAATACGACAGTTGTTAGTAGCGGTAGTGGAATGCTACATAGCTGGACACTACATGAGTCAGATTACACCAAGAGAGAATCGTGAAAATGCGAGTTGCTCCATATAAATCCAGAGTAACTGGGATGTTCACCCCTCACATTATCACATGGTGCCAATCTCCCAGCGGAAGTAAATCCAAGCCTCTACATATACAACCAGAAATGTTCACCTTTGTCCAGCTAATGGCATTATTCCTTCCATAGTCACTTCCACATAATTTCTGTTACAACCCTTGAAGATCTTTTCATTTCTATCTGTCCAGATACTCCAGCAGATAGTAACCAAAAAGTTAACCCATATGTGTGCTTTTTTCTTACATACATAAATAGAATCCCATTGAGCTATCAACTCCACAAGGTTGCGAGGTTGTACCCAGAATTGGCCTATTGTCCTTTCCTCCTCTTCACACCATGGGCATTGCAAGTTGTCAGCTCCCAGCAACCTTAGCTGCGCCAGTCTCCCTTTGGTCAAAATCCTGTCTAAACTGGCAATCCAAACGAAGGCTTTAACTCTTTGCTGATCCCTGCCTGTGCCATAAGTTTAACAACCCCTCCACTTCCTCCGGGCAATGAGCGATTTCTATAGCCCTATAACATGCCTTTACAGAGAATTCTTCTGCACCATCCCCCCAGATCACCTTGTCCTCTTCGTCCCTATCAATGTGTGTCCCAGACAGCAAGTCATGCATATCTGCAATGAGTTCCTCTTCCCAGGTAAACAATCCATGTCTCCAGCACCATGTCCAATTCCACCGACATCGCTTCATCTTCCTACTTGCTCTATCATTACTGTAGCAAAGGTAGCCAAATCCCACATCGTGGGTGGAGTAGGTAAAGGTCTCCTTCAAGCCTATAAATAGAAGGCTTCAGCATTATTCTTCTCACACCAAAATAAATACAACATAAGCCATTTACCTCTTGTGGTAAATTGTAAAAGTTGTAAGTTTGTAATATTTCTTTAGTGAAATATTAAGTGGTAGTGTCCGAGGACGTAGGCTAAATTGGCCGAACCTCGTTAAATTCTGAGTGTTTTTTCTTTCTCTATTACTCTCTTGCCTTTTGAGGGATTAATTCCCAACAAGTGGTAGCGGAGCAGAAGGTTCGTCTTTAGAACCGGAGGTTCATCTGTGGAGGCGGAGGGTTGTTCGTGAAGCTGGAGGGTTGTTTGTGTAGTCGAAGATTATACTATGCTCTGTGGTTGCAGTTTTATCTGATCTGCCACATCAGAAAAGTTCTTCGTCTAAGGTTATACTGAGTATGCTCTGTGGTTGCAGTTTTATCTGATCTGCCACAACAGAAAAGTTTCCTTTGGCTCATTGTTCCGCATTGATAGCTATTAACAGAAGATAGAGGGAAATGGCAGCTAAAGAGGAGGCTATGGCAACATCAAGCATGACAAACAGGTCATCATGGTCAAGGATTCCACAACCCACTTTGAAATTGGTGGTGGATATATTTGATGGTACTGGCCATTTCGGCATGTGGCAAGGGGAAGTCTTGGATTCTCTTTTCCAACAAGGCCTTGATATTGCCATTGACGAAAAGAAACCGGAAGACATTGATGATAGAGATTGGATAACCATAAATCGGTTGGCTTGTGGTACGATTCGATCATGCCTGTCCAAAGAGCAGAAGTATGCTTTCAAAAATGAAACTTCTGCACACAAACTATGGAAGGCATTGGAGGATAAATTTCTGAAAAAGAGTGGTCAGAATAAACTCCTCATGAAGAAAAGACTCTTCCGGTTTAATTACCGACCAGGTACCACTATGAATGAACACATCACTGTTTTTGATCGATTAGTTGCAGATCTGTTGAATTTAGATGTGAAATTCGAAGATGAAGATTTAGCTTTGATGTTATTATCATCTTTCCCTGATGAATTTGAACATTTGGAGACTACTTTACTTCATGGTAAAGAGCATGTATCTCTAGATGCTGTTCGTTCTGCTTTATATAGTCATGAATTAAGAAAGCAGGACAAAATGAAAATCAAATCATTGGCATCCGAAGAAGTATTGGTGGCACAAGGACGTCAACAAAACAAATCAACAGGGAGAAGAGGGAGGTCCAAATCGAAGAGCAGAATTGCTAAAGATGAATGTGCTTTCTATCACGAGAAGGGACACTGGAAGAAAAACTGTCCGAAGCTGAGTAAGAAAACCATAGCTCCACGTGATGCAAATGTTGCAGAATGTAGAAGTGATGGAGAGTCAGATATTTCCTTGGTGATTTCATCTTCAGAAACACGCTCAGATGAGTGGATATTAGATTCTGGATGTACCTATCATATGTGTCCCATTCGGGAGTGGTTCTTTGAATTTCAGGAACTCGATGGCGGAGTTGTTTACATGGGAAATAACAATTCATGTAAAACAACTGGGATAGGTTCAATCAAACTACAGAATCATGACGGATCCACTAGAATTCTGAAGGATGTTCGATACGTGCCAAAGCTAAAAAAAGAATCTGATCTCATTGGGGGCTTTAGAATCTAAAGGCCTAGTGGTGACATTACGAGATGGAGTTCTCAAAGCAACTTCTGGAGCACTTGTGATGCTGAGAGGAATCAGAAGAAACAATCTGTATTACTTCCAAGGTAGTACAGTAGTTGGGACCGTGGCGACAGCAACTTCAAGTAGCAAGAAGGATGCTGAGATGACAAAGCTGTGGCATATGCGATTGGGACACGCTGGAGAAAAATCCTTGCAAATTCTGTCCAAGCAAGGATTATTGAAAGGTACGAAGACCTGTAAGTTAGAATTATGTGAACATTGTGTACTGGGAAAACAACGAAGAGTGAAATTTGGCACTGCTATTCATAATACTAAAGATATTTTGGATTATGTGCATTCTGATGTATGGGGACCTGCCAAGACTCCATCACTTGGAGGCAGGCATTATTTTGTCACTTTTGTTGATGATTTTTCCAAGAGAGTTTGGGTATTCACTATGAAGAGCAAGGATGAGGTGTTGGGGATTTTTCTGAAGTGGAAAGCTCAAGTTGAAAATCAAACAGGAAGAAAGATCAAAGTTCTCCGAACAGACAATGGAGGAGAATACAAGAGTGATCCATTCCAGGAGGTATGCCAAGAAAGTGGAATAGTCCGGCACTTTACAGTCAGAAAAACACCTCAACAGAACGGGGTGTCCGAGCGTATGAACCGAACACTAGTGGAGAAAGTTCGTTGTATGCTGTCTAATGCTGGGTTGGACAGAAGATTTTGGGCTGAGGCTGTGACATACGCACAACACATTGTAAATCGTTTGCCATCATCTGCTCTTAATGGCAAAACTCCTTTGGAGGTATGGTCTGGAAAACATGCTACTGATTATGACACTTTACATGTCTTTGGCTCTACTGCATATTATCATGTGAATGAATCAAAGTTAGATCCACGAGCGAAGAAAGCTCTTTTCATGGGCTTTACTACTGGCGTCAAAGGATATCGTTTGTGGTGTTTGGAGTCAAAGAAGACGATCATCAGTAGAGATGTTACATTTGATGAATCTTCCATGTTGAAGAAGGTAAATTCAGAAGAGGCTGATAGTACTCAGCAGCAGGTGGAGCATACACCAAAGCAAGTGGATTTCGAGCAGACATTTCCAGCCAGCAGCATTATGACTGATTCTTCGATGGCAGAGGAGGAGTCAGAAGAAGAAGAGTTTCCAACCCAAGAAACTCAACAGCAATCAGAGCCCATTGCCATCAGACGAGAGAGAAGAGAGATTCATAAACCTGCTTGTTTTGCAGATATGGTGGCTTATGCACTTCCAGTTCATGATGATGTTCCATCCACTTACTCAGAAGCCATCCGAGCTATAGATAGCGAAAGATGGGCAAGTGCAATGGAGGAAGAAATGCAGTCACTTGAGAAAAATAAGACGTGGAAGCTGACACAACTACCCAAAGGCAAGAAGGCAATTGGATGCAAATAGGTGTTTGCTAAGAAAGAAGGATTTCCTGACAAAGAAGATCCACGGTACAAGGCAAGGTTAGTGGCTAAAGGCTACGCTCAGAAGGAAGGAATCGACTACAACGAGGTATTTTCTCCAGTCGTTAAACATTCCTCTATCAGAATTTTATTGGCCTTGGTAGCACAGTTGAATTTGGAGTTAGTTCAATTTGATGTGAAGACTGCATTTCTACACAGTGATTTGGATGAGGAAATCTACATGGTTCAGCCAAAAGGTTTTAAAAGTGCTGGTAAGGAAAATTTGGTTTGTAAATTAAACAAATCTTTGTATGGACTGAAACAATCTCCAAGGCAGTGGTACAAACGATTTGATAAATTTATGAGAAGCCAAAAGTACACAAGAAGCAAATATGATCATTGTGTTTATCTGCGAAGACTTCAAGATGAATCCTACATCTATTTACTCTTATATGTGGATGATATGCTGATAGCAACAAAGAGCCAAGCTGAGATTGACAAAATAAAGGCTCAATTGAGTAAAGAGTTCGAGATGAAGGATCTTGGGGAAGCTAAGAAGATTCTCGGCATGGAGATCAACAGAGACAGAGGGAGAGGCAAGCTTTGGCTGAAACAAAAGCAATATTTGGAAAAGGTACTACAACGTTTTGGTATGCATGAAAATACAAAACCTGTAAGTACCCCACTTGCTCCTCAGTTGAAACTTAGTAGCCAGTTATCTCCAACAACAGATGAAGAGCGAGAATACATGGCAAAAATTCCTTATGCAAATGCAGTTGGAAGTCTGATGTATGCTATGGTGTGTACGAGACCAGATATTTCACAAGCTGTTAGTGTTGTGAGCAGGTATATGCATGACCCAGGCAAGGGTCACTGGAAAGCTGTAAAATGGATTCTACGGTATATCCAAAGTACTGTAGACATTGGCTTGGTATTTGAAGGAGGAAAATCACTTGGTTTATGTATGGTTAGATATTGTGATTCTGACTATGCAGGAGATTTGGATAAGCGACGATCTACAACTGGCTATTTGTTTACTTTAGCAAAAACGCCAGTTAGTTGGAAATCTACTTTGCAGTCAACGGTGGCTTTGTCTACAACAGAGGCAGAGTATATGGCAATTACAGAAGCTGTGAAGGAAGCTATTTGGCTTTATGGATTACTTGAAGACTTGGGAGTTGGTCAAAAACAACTTGTATTGTTTTCTGACAGTCAGAGTGCTATTCATTTAGCAAAGAATCAAGTCTTTCATGCACGGACAAAGCACATTGATGTTCGCTATCATTTTGTGCGGGAGATTCTTGAAGAAGAGGAGATACTTATCCAGAAGATACATACAGCTGAGAATCCTGCAGATATGCTAACCAAAGTGGTTTCAAGAACCAAGTTTGAACACTGTTTAGACTTGGTTAATATTTTAAGTTAGCGTCTCATGACGCAAAATTGGAGACACTACATTGGGAATAATGTGATATTTGGCCAAGGTGGAGATTTGTAGCAAAGGTAGCCAAATCCCACATCGTGGGTGGAGTAGGTAAAGGTCTCCTTCAAGCCTATAAATAGAAGGCTTCAGCATTATTCTTCTCACACCAAAATAAATACAACATAAGCCATTTACCTCTTGTGGTAAATTGTAAAAGTTGTAAGTTTGTAATATTTCTTTAGTGAAATATTAAGTGGTAGTGTCCGAGGACGTAGGCTAAATTGGCCGAACCTCGTTAAATTCTGAGTGTTTTTCCTTTCTCTATTACTCTCTTGCCTTTTGAGGGATTAATTCCCAACAATTACCTCCTTCTACACCGATAGCTCAAACAGTTTAGGATGTCTATCTGCCATTGTAACTCCCCTCCACCATTTATCTTTCCAAAATAGGATTTTATCACCCCTCCCAACTTGCCAGCTTAGTTTTTCCTTCAGGCACCGAGCTTCCAGTTTTCACCATTAACACATGCTACGATGACTTTCCAAATAATGGACATTCGGGGGTTATCATATTCTATCCTGTTTGGCCCCAATCTCGGGTTATATAATTCCTTAAACACATTCATCCATACTCCCCCAGAGTTGTTGAGAACTTTCCAGCACCATTTTGCCAAAAGTATCGAGTTTTATTTTTTATTTTTATTTTTTGAATAGTTCGAGATTGTATTATTGAAATATATTCATAATACAATAGGAAGGAAGCAAAGAGAAATGCTTCCTTTCCGGCAAAATGATAATCGAAGATGGTGTTACAGGGAACAATATCTTGGATTCTCACGGCTAATGATACTGTAACAAATTAACAAAATCTCCTGCAGGGAGAATTTGCAATCCACCTATACACCTATATTTATTCTCACGGCTACTGATGCTGTAACAAATTAACAAAATCTCCTCCAACAAATTAACAAAATCTCCTGCAGGGAGAATTTGCAATCCACCTATACACCTGTATCTTGTATTCTCATGGCTACTGATGCTGTAACAAATTAACAAAATCTCCTGCAGGGAGAATCTGCAATCCACCTATATAGGGTTTTTTCAAATTTAAATTGGCCCAAATAACTTCATGGAGGAAATCATCTATGAAAATATCTGCTGCTCTTTTCTATTTCTGCTGAAAATTACGACCATTTCGCTCCAACCAAATGCTTAACAGAGTAAATCATAATAAACCACAACTCTTTCCATTTGTGTGGAACTGCAAACCTGACCAGAGTTCAAATAGATCAGCTATAGAACAGGGTTGGACCCATGCGAAACCTCATCTACTCATTAGAAGCGACCAGTATAACCATGTCTTCCTACAATTTAGGAGGATATGATCCCCAGTGTCTTCTCTCCCTCCACAAGCGAAAAATGATCTTCTCTTTCATTAAGCAAACCAATCTAGACCAACAAACCCTTTGAGGATACCTTATTTAGGCATGCAAGCCACATAAATGCTTGCCATTTAGGGGCTCCTGGTTTACACCAGACATTAGGAACCATTTTGTCTAAAACTGGATTGATAGCAATTTCGAGGAATGTATAGCAGGTTTTAACGGTGAAAGTATCATATCTGTCACTCCACATCAGCAAATCTTCTGAGTGCTCTGAAGGTCTGAATCTTCTAATGCTCTCAAGTAATCTCTCGGCCTCCATCCCTTCCCATGAGTATAATTGTCTACGCCAAGCAATACTCCATCTCCATCGGCCATCGTCATCAAAGTTGCCCATGGAGCAGATCTTTGCCTCTCTATCTGTCGATATCTCATATAATCTAGGAAAATAATTAACCAAAGAAGCCTCTCCACACCACAGTCCCCGCCAGAATGAAATTCTATCTCCATTTCCCACTTTCCAGCAAAAAAAAGAATAAATCTTTTGTCCCGATGGCAACAGGGTATTCCCAGTTTCTATGATTCCTTTCCAAGCTGCAGAGGGAGATTTCGCTAAGCATTCCAAACCTGATGTCCCCAAATCAGGGTTGTTTTTAGCCGTGACTAGTTGGCACCACATGTTTTCCGGATCATTAAACAACTTCGATATCCATTTTGCTAACAAAGCTAAATTCTTAATTCGAAGACAGCCAATCCCTGAGCCTCCCCTATTTTTGTTCAAGTAAACAGTCCTCCAATCTACCTTGCACATGCACCTTTTCTTTGGTTTTCCCGACCACAAGAATTGTTTCATCCACTTCTCTATTTCTTTTCTCACAATCTGTGGCATTCTAAAGAAAGACATATAATAAACCAGAAGACTATTGAGGACAGTTTTAATCAGTAGGATTCTCCAACTAAGCGACAAGAACATTCCTTTCCATATTGCAAGCTTGTTCTTAACCCAGGTAATCAAATCAACCCATGTAGATCTCAGTCGAGGATTCACACCTATGGGAATCCCCAAATAGGTAAAAGGAAATTCACCAATTCGACAGTGTAATAGGGAAGCTGTATTCTCCACCTCTCTGTTATGTATATTAATGCCAAGAAGAGCAGATTTGAAGAAATTTATCTTCAATCCAGACATTAGTTTAAAGCTTCTAAGTACCCTTTGAATGTTAGATAGTCCACGCCGCTCTCCATCCACGAATAAAATAACGTCATCAGCATATTGGAGGTGAGTGAAGTGTAGATGCCGTATTTGCATCCCCTGAAATAGCTGGATATTCCTGGCCTGTTGAATCAAGCAAGACAAAACCTCCCCTATCAAATTAAACAGTAAGGGGGATAGTGGGTCGTCTTGTCGAAGTCCCCTCCCCAATGAGAACTCGGCTGTAGGAGATCCATTAATCAATATAGCCGATCTAGCTGTGGATACGCAACTGAAGATCCATTGCCTCCAAATTGGTCCGAAACCCATAGCTTCCATCACCTCCATAAGGAAACTCCACTCCACTGAGTCATATGCCTTTCTAAAATCTAACTTCCACACCCACCCCTTCTTCTTCCATTTCTTCATGGAGTGTATTACTTCATTTGCTAACATGATAGACTCCGAGATGTACCTACCCTCCATAAAACCGGTTTGGCATGTTATCCACTACTCGCTTCAGCCTCTTGGTATGGATTTTTGCAATAATTTTGTACATCCCATTTATCAAACTTATGGGTCTGAAAGAATTAAAATCCTTTGCTCCTTTCACTTTGGGGATGAGCGCAATGAAACCATTGTTGATGCCTTTAGGTAAAGACCCATTGGAATGAAAAGCCTTTACCATCGTAATAATCTCTTCTCCTACCACCGTCCATGCCTTCTTTATAAACAAAAAATTGAAGCCGTCTGGATCAGAGGCTTTGGAACTATTGCAATCCCACACCGCCAACTTTATTTCCTCAGTCGAGAATGGTTCCTCTAACTTTTTCGCTTCCTCAATCGATATCCTTTTTAGATTTAAGGATCCGAATCCAAGCCATCTATCTCCTTCCCCACAGAATATCTGCTGGAAATATCTAACAGCTTATGTTTTAATATCATCAGGTTGTTTTAGGATCATATTCCGGCTATGAATACACCCAATAAAGTTCCAGTTTTGTCTCAAGGAAGCATAAGCATGAAAAAATTTGTTGTTTTTATCCCCCACTCTCAACCATCTAACTCTGGATTTTTGCCTCCACATATCTTTCATCTTTTTTTTAAGTTCCCACATCCTAAACTGGAGCTCATTGTACTCTGCTTCTAACTCCTCGCTGACCTCTGTCTCAGCTGTCCTTGAATTATCCATCTCATTTATATGATTCTGCAAAGAGTTTAATTCAGTTTCCATCATACAAAACTTTTCTTTGTGCCAACTCTTTAATTTTTAATTAAGGAATCGCAACTTCCTTATTAGGCAAAAATCCCCGGGAAAAGATACACAAGATTCTATCCAAAAGGCTTGAACTACTTTTATAAAATCTCTCTGATCCCACCATATATCCCATGATCGAAACGGTTTCATCCCCCAAAAGAAGGAATCTTCTTTCAACATCAAAGGGATATGGTCAGAGAAGCCTTTTTTCCCGGCATATAGTTTATGACTATGGAAAATCCAATACCAGTCTGGAGATACAAGCACACAGCCCATTCGGGATGCTTTGGTGGAGGAGAACCATGTAAACGACTTCCCGACCAATATTAAATCCACAAAGCCGTTACTTGTGATAAAATCATCCACTTTGCGTGCCCCTCTAGGGTAGAAATAAGTCCCACACCTCTCTTCTGGTGAGAGGGGTTCGTTACAATCTCCAAAGATAATCCAAGGTACCGAATCTACCAATTTCCTATCCCTTATATCCGCCCATACTCTAGCTCTTTCTCTTCTTGATTTAGATGCATAAAGGCCCACACAGGTGAAAGTGAAACAGTTCTCTATGACTTCTGCTTCTATCAATACCCAACAGTCGAACACTTCCGATCTCAATACCTTCACTACATTCTCATCCCATGCTATAAGAATGCCCCCTGCACTACCTCTAGCGTTAGCAGCGCACCATTTGACCGATTGCCCAGACCAAAACTGCCTCACAAGGTGATCAGTCATACATTCTTGTTTTGTTTCACAAAGAACCAACAGATTCAAATTTTCTTTTTCAATTAAATTCAAAATCTGTTTCTTTTTCAGTCTACTACGTAAGCCTCTGATGTTCCATGTGGCTAAATTAAACATTAGAGATGAATGATCTCACCTCGTCAAAACGGATGCAAGTCTCATTTGGACAGGTGTCCATTCCACTCTTCTACTTCTTCCACTATCATGGATCGGATCTTCTGTCTCATCGGAGATAGGGGTTTCCTTCTAGTCAAACCCAAAGCATCGATCGTCTCCAAAGTCTTCTGAACTTCTTCTCTGTCTTCTACATTTGTTGTTCCTGGGACACGCGAGGTGTATGAGTCAGACCCCGACCTCCCTATCTCGCCAGTTACTTGTGGTAGCAACGGTCTATGTGGTATGGGTGCAGGTCTACCTGAGACTGCCCTACTTTCTATCCCAGAAGATAAGCTCACAGTCTCTTTCAAGCGCTTAAATTTTTTCTGCTTTTGAAGTCTGTTTTCACACAACTGGCTCTTCCTTGTTACTCTAGTTGCTTTGGAACCTTCTCTTCGCATCCGTACATAGTCCGATTCAGTGAGAATTGGTGTTGTATTAGGAACGTCCTCAGGCACTTCAGCATCAACAGTATCTGGGAATATAATTTTTTTGGCTGCTTTCTTCTTTCCTTGAAGAGCCTATCTGGAATCCAGCCCTTTGGAATTCCATCAACATAATAAGAAATGAATCTGTCTTCATTGAATAATTTTTCTGGTTCCCATCTACTTCTCCTGGGTTTGGTCTTTGTTGAGTCAGTTGAGGGTTGTCTCATAGGGATAAAACTAGGATATAGGGAGAGGGTATGGGAATGAAGGGGGTTTGGGTGGGAGGGGAAGGTTCATTGGTTCATTGTGTGTTTGGTTTGTTGGTTGAAATGGTTATTGGGTTAGAGTGAGACAAGAGGTTTTGAGGGTAGAGAGAGACATGTTTTACAAGGCCTGAAGTACGTCTTCAGGGTTTTGATTTGTTTTTTAAAAAGTATCGAGTTTCTCAAAAGTAACACTCCCAGCCCCACACCACCTCTCTCTATGCCCAAACAAACTCTATCCCACTTGACTTTATTAATGCATTTATGGTCTACTCTCCCTGTCCATAGGAATCTCCACGATATTCTTTCTAATTCTGACTGCACCTTTTTTGGCATTCGAAATATGTGCATGTGAAAGATAGGTATACTGTTAAGGAAAAATTTTATCAGAACAATCCTCTCTCCCTGTGATAAGAAATGACCTTTTCATGTAGTGAGCCTTCTCTATAGGTTGTTTAGAATGATTCTCACTAAATAACATGACATCATCTCCATATTGTAAGTGTGTTATTCTAACGCTTCCTAACCGTACTCCTTGGATCAGTCCCAGATTTTCTGCCTTAGTCAACATTCTCGATAGGGATTCTGCCACTCTAACAAACAACAACGGGAATAAAGGGTTTCCCTACCTCAGACCCCTCCCCATGTCGAATTCTTTGGTGTAGGCTCCATTTACAAGGACTGTAATCCTTGCTGATGAAACACATTCCTTAATCCACCCTCTCCACTTAGCACTAAACCTCATTACCTCCATGATGGACAAGAGTGCGACCCAATTAACTGTGTTACAAAATTTTTGGAAGTCAATTTTAAAATACCAGCCTTGTGTTTTTAACACTCTAATTGAATGGATTGCCTCTGCAGCTAGCATTACGGAATTTGATACACTCCTTCCTTTCACAAACCTAGATTGGAAAGGTGATATTAGTGGGGATATCACCTTTTTCAACCTTCTTGTAAGTATCTTCGCTATGACCTTGTACATACTATTTATGAGATTTACTGGTCTGAACTCATGAAATCTCTTTGCTCCTTCTACTTTGGGGATGATTATAAAAAGGAATTGTTAATTCCTTTTGGCTATTTGTCCATTCGCCAAAATTCCTCCACCATAGCGTGGATATCGTCCTTCAGGACTTCCTATGCATTCGTCAAGAATAGAAAGTTAAAGTCGTCTAGGCTTGGCACCTTCTTACTATCGCAATTCCATACGGCTAATCTGATTTCCTCTTCGGTGAAAGGCTCCACCAATTTAGCGTCCTGTATCCTCTATATTTTGTTGAAGCACACATTCCCGGAGTCCACCCAGACCTCTTTTTCGGAATGAAAAATTACCTAATAATATCTCTGCACAACAGCTTTGATATCAATCGGCTCCTTCAATACCCTCCCATCCTCAATCAATGAACCCATGAAGTTCATCTTCTGTCTTGTGCTTGCAGTGATGTGGAAGAACCTAGTATTCTTATCGGCCACTGAATGCGAGCGTTTTGTCTCCATATAGACTCAACCTGCGAGTTTAAGCTCCACTTTCGCATCACCAGG
Source organism: Passiflora organensis (assembly GCA_019739055.1). Lineage (NCBI taxonomy): Eukaryota > Viridiplantae > Streptophyta > Magnoliopsida > Malpighiales > Passifloraceae > Passiflora > Passiflora organensis. Next base: position 6,064,528 of record JAEPBF010000136.1, read on the forward strand.
TTCCTATATTCCTCCTCCGCCTCTGATATACAATCCCATACCTGTTGGTTTGATTTGGTCTAGAGAGAGAGTCATCTCTTCCTATTGGTTTCTTTGCAAATAGACAATGACTTAGTAATTTAACCTAAAAACCTTTTTCTCTTTTAATTATTTCTAAATTTGTTCATCGATTGGTTTATGCTCTCCATGCATTTGTGATTGTTCTACTCCTTTATTCCTTTTCAATATTATTCTGGTCTCCCTTAGGATCAAATCCTTCTGATGAGGTAGGAGCTGCTTGTCAAGTTCGAAAACTAGCCTTTGAGGTGATGAATATTATCTCAATAAAGAAAATCATTTTTTACAAATTGCACGATTATAATTAAAAAGAGGATTCTACAAAAGGAAGAGTTTTTCCTTTATAAAACTGAAGGAGGAATTAAGTTGTTATTTACTGAGAATCAAGTTGATAAGGAGAAAAATATTGATTATTTTTTTTAAAAAAAGTTGATTTTAATTGGGATAAACCAAACTAACCCGAAATATTTTTTGGATTTTGATCTTTGGGCCATTAATTTAAAAATATGATTTGGGTCTTATTTTATGTTAATTGGTCTAATAATTTATAATTTAAAAATATATCGAGCCAGTCTAGAAAACTAATTGCTCACCCCTCTTAAGAAATACGTCATTGACATTAGGGTTCATATATAAACATTTCCTTCTCTGACTCAAATACTACACTAAGAGAAAGAGAGGAAATTAAGTCTCTTTTATCAGGCTTGGATAGAAGAGGCCAGGTCTCTTTGCTATGGATGCTCTTAAGATACGCAAGGTGTGGTGGCATAACATGCAAAAAGAGTTGACGGTGCTAAACTCAACATTGGTTTAATGGCTCTTCTTCAGAATTTATCAATTAGATCGTATGTTTCCTTTTTTACTTATATTCTTAATTTTTTATTTCTTATTGTTGGAAAAATTGCATGTCATATGATTATTTATACTGTAATATTTTCTTTAAATCATATGTTATAATTTTATGATTAATCTTGTAATTTATGGGGCCTATTCTCAATGGTCATAATTTCACAATAGTCATAATTCTTACTAATGACTATAATTCTTACTAATGACCATCATTCTTCTTAATATTTCTCTTAATTGTTTATCTTTGTAACCATCAATGATCTCCTTATATAAAGTATATTTTGGCAAGCTATTACGGTATGACTTTTTACTTTTGTTCTTCTCTTTCTTTGTTTATGTGTTATTCATTGAGTAAAAAATCCTCTTTGACTTTTTTATAACCCCCAATATAGTATATTTTCTTAGCTAATATTAGCATATCTTTTCTTGGCTAATGTGAGCATTCTGGGCAAATGTGGTCTACTGAATTCCAAAGCCTTCAGCCATGAGTGTACATGTTTGAGGGTTGTTGTGTTAACCTTGGGAAGCATTCGGTATAGTTGATTGCACCAAGGTCTGACCGAAATTCGCTTTCAAGACAGTAATTGTTATCACGGCACAACAAAAGATTTAATAGTTGTTTTATTTCTTGTTCTTTTAATGTATTTGCTTTATAGGTTCCAACAATTTGAAAGAGAATTTATTAAATTTTATATTTTTTACTTTAATATCTAACCTACAATTAAATTGGACTTGTCATTGTTTTCTCTTGTTAATCTTAATATAAGGATCTCTTCTCACTTGCATTTTATCTTTATGTTTTTTGTCAATCAGGAAAAGTAATGCTTTGTCTAACATGAGCAAGAAGGAGCTTGTATATAAAGGCAAATTATTCAGATTCCTTAAAAAAATATCTCTTATTACATTAATAATAGCCTTGATCATTGAAGTTATAAATTATCTCAATAAATGAAACTTGAGCTTGATATAGCAATGGGGCAAGGTCTCCTGTATATTGCTTTTATTTATTATTAGAAATAACAATGAAATTTGTGGTTTATATTTTTTTTTTATAGTGCATCATAGCAGATTGATTATATTATGGAAACTGAAAGTTTTTGTGACATACAATGGTTAAGAGGATGATTCTTGAATTTGGAGCTTTGCATATTAGTACATTTTAACCTTGGTGGCTTGAGGACAGGATTCGACCTCACAGAGGTTCGATATATGAAAGTCTAAAAGGAGTATTGGTGCTTGAGGAATTAAATAAGTAAGTTTTTAAGGTGAGTTATCTTTATGCCTTATATTATTTGTTTTGTATGACTAAATAATGGCAAGGCTTATGAAGTCGAGGACCCTTCAAGATTCTCGATGGTTGTTGTTTAGATTCTCATCTGCTATGACTACCAATTAAGGTTGTGTGATTCTATGACAAGGTAAAAATAGAAAGGTGGCATGTCCCGAAAATCATCTGCATAAACTTGTAAGTATGCTTTATCTTAAATTTGAGTTTATTACTCTTTAGTTAGAATGATAGGAAGACAAGTGATAGAGAAATCTTTTAATAGATGTCCTAATGTGGGAGAAAAAAGATTAAATACTTGTCTTCATATATAGTGATAATTGAAATATTTATGTGTGACACTATCTTGACAACATATTATAGAAAATTTGTGTTATTTTTTTAGAGTACATAATATCTAAAAGAAGTATAATTGATTATTTTATAGGATCAGTAAGGAAAAACAATTCTGGATTATGTGAGAGGAATAATGTTAAAGCCTATAGATTAATTCTTGAGCTCTTATTATTCCATAACCCAAGATTTGGGTGGTCCTGGTAAATGGACTTAATAGATAAGATATTTTTTTTTATTCTATAGTCCAATATTTTGGTGGTCTTATTAAATGGACTTGATGGATAATATTTTTTGTCCATAACCTTTTGGGTGGTCCATGTTAGGAATTATGGATATAAATATGAGGAAGGATGAGCCTTAATGATTTCATAGCCCTATTGTTGGGTGGTCAGTGGACTTGATGAGATCATCTATATGAGTGTATAGGTGGGCTGCCTATTATGAAATATGTGATTAAACTTTCTAGAGCACTCATGATAACCAAGGTATGCGCATGACCATTAATAGCAATTGTTGATATTATCACGGAATTAGTAGATATGAAAGGGATAATATGTGTTGCGAGGATTACTCAATTTATAGTGAATAGAAGTTCAAAAGAAACTGATTCTTACTTTTATTGATAAAATTGATATCTCATTTCACTATGCATCAATTCAAATCAAAAGATACTGATGTTTGAGTTTTAACCTTTCCTTTGCTAGAATATTTGATATTTTTGTTGATAACATGCAATTTGTGGGGGATTGTTGGAAAAATTGCATGTCATATGATTATTTATATTGTAACATTTTCTTTAAATCATATGTTATAATTTTATGATTAATCTTGTAATTTATGAAGCCTATTCTTAATGGTCATAATTTCATAATAGTCATAATTCTTACTAATGACTATAATTTTTACTAATAGCTATAATTCTTACTAATGACCATCATTCTTCTTAATATTCCTCTTAATTTTTTATCTTTGTAACCATCAATGATCTCCTTATATAAAATATATTTTGGCATGCTATTGAGACATGACTTTCTACTCTTATTCTTCTCCTTCTTTATTTATGTGTTATTCATTTAGTGGAATGTCATCTTTGGCTCTTTTATACCCCCCAATATAGTATATTTTCTTGGCTAATGTTAGCATATCTTTTTTTGGCTAATGTGAGCATTTTGGGCAAATGTAGTCTACTGAATTCCAAAACCTTCAGCCATGAGTGTGCATGTTTGAGGGTTGTTGTGTTAACCTTGGGAATCATTCAGTATAATTGAATGCACCAAGGTCCGACCGTAATTGGCTTTCAAGTCAGTGATTGTTATCACGGCACAACAAAATATCTAATGATTTTTCTATTTCTTATTTTTTTAATTTATTTGCTTTGTAGGTTCCAACACTTATTCTATAGTTTCTTGCCTCAGTTGTAGTTCATTAATTAGCAAAATTATGATTCTATTTCTTTTTCATTTTGCAAGCTATTAAGCTTGATAAATAATTTTTCCGCTCTATAGAAATGATTATGGAATAAGAGAATGTGTTAGATTAACTTTATTTCATTTATCATGGTATATTGGTAAGATTTTATTTTTTTACAGATACAAATTTTCCCAAATTCTTATATGTTGATTCTGCTGAAATATTTTTCTTTGATCTTCCTCATATTCCCATAAAGCTTTCTTTAAATAGATTCATTAGTTTCTTTGTTCGAAGATTGTTATTGCATTTAATTTCAAGTAAACGAGAAATATAGAGATTCACACTGTTATGATCTAGCTTTCAAATGTAGCATTAATCTTTATGTTTGCTACTTTATAATTACATGTGTTGTTCTACAAATTCTTTATTTTTGCTAGTAGGAAAAGTCAGGGATAAAGGAAGATGGGTCAAAATAGTCTGTCTCAATTCTACAGCCTAACAACTTGTGAGATCCCGTCTATTGTAGTGCCGGTCAGAGGCAGCGTCAATGGTAGCGTTAGTGCCAGCGGCAGTGCGCCGATGCTACGTTGTTGGTTTTTGAACACGGCCGTAGGAAGCCTTTAAGTAACCCATAGTGAATCTGAGAGTGTTTAAGTATAATTGTGAGTGAGATAGGTTAGACGATCGAGGTTGAGTTAGTGGAAAACAAACCAGGTTGATTTCGGTCTGTTTTAAGCGACCGCGGGCCGTTTGGGCCAAAATTTTGTGTCTTAGGCTGTTTGCGATTTTGGTTTTTTTCAGGCCCAATCCTTATGTTATAGTTTTACATACTCAAAGAAGTTGTTGGGCCCTTTGGTTGACATTTCACGAGCCCATTAGGCTCATTTGTGATGAAAAGGGCCATCGGTTGCCTAGTCCAGCCTTGTTGAACTTTTGGGCCCAAAACCCATCAGCCCAAGCCCACACTTCATCCTTTAAATACTTCTCTTCCAGAAGTGACCAGCACATTCCAACCCTAACTCGATTTCTCCTTCCTTCACCCTTCCAACCTACCACAATCCAAACTTTGCCCAATTTGACCCTAAAAACTTGTGGGGGATTGTCCCAAAACACTTTCTCATCAATTTTCTACACTTTTTCACTGTTAGTTTGATGTCTAAGACCTGATTTTGAGGTGTTTTTCATTCTGGCCGAAAATTGCAGAGTTGTTGGTAAGTGATTAATCTTTGTTTTTTTTTTTGGATTGATTGGTTTATTCAGGTTGCTAGTGATGTGATTGAGTGTTTTTGATGGATGAAAATACCTGAAAACAACCTATGATTCTTGTATAAATTTCCGATGAACAGTACCAGGGGGTTGTTTAGACATGTTATTGATCATGTTTGATGGGAAGGGTGTTGTGCGTAGCCTGCGAGGGTCCATAGAATTGCTTTCCTTTATTTTCCCTTTGATTCCTTGATTAGATATGCTTAGTATGGCTGTATGGTTTGTGCTTGTTTAGGTGGTACTGGATCGATCAATAGAGGCAAGGATCTTGCTGGAGAACCATCGACGCAACGAGAGGTGGGATTTTATGTTTCATTTGCATACGCGTAACATTTTGTTTTCTGAATCAATGTTTTGGTTTGAATGGAAGCATGACTTGAATTGTGTTTAGCATTTTGTTAGAATTATAATTTGCTATCCGGTCAATAACATTTTGTTTTGGTTAGAATTCTAACATTTTGTTAGAATCAATGTTTTGGTTTGAATGGAAGCATGACTTGAATTGTGTTTAACGTCATACTTGATAACTTCGCTATTTGGTCACTAACCGGTCAAACTCCCCGATTTCCAGTAAGGACCTTGATGATGTTTATACCCTTTTGTACCACCTAGATGAGTCTTTTCAACCCCAGGGAGTCTTATTTTGAGTGTGATAAATTATGCTATGTGTTTATGCATTATGTTTTCAAAAAGAAAGGTGCCACATATAAGTGTTTTCTCGGCACTGTAGTGACTGGAATTGATGGTTACTGCTGGATTCAGTTAGGTAAGTATATGGAGTCCTTATAGAGAGGACAATTGCTTACCTTGGAGAGGTATGGTTGGATATATTTATGAATATTGAGTGCTGTGTGCACTATGAATGAAGAGGCCTTACAATTGTTTCATATATAAAGTATGACGTTATATCTACGTGTGCACAAAATTGAATGTGATAGATTGTGTTTCTCCATTCAATTTTGGACAATACTGATGGTGGGTTTTGTTTATATATATGTATATGCTACAACTGAAAACCATCAGTAGCCTTTTATGTAACCCTTTAGCGGGGGTTACGTGAAAGTGGTTTGTGTCCACCCCGTTATGTTTTAGGCATAGTAGCCAAAGATCAAAACTGTGCTCTATGTATTTATTTCCTAATGCTGTTTGGTGTGTGCACTTAGGAGGGATACATAGAAGAACATGGATTGTAATGGTTTGAATAAATGCTTGATACTATGATTTGGTTTTGTCTCCATTCCCGGTATTGGTCGTAGGGCTGGACAAATGCACATGCACGTTTTTTTTGACTCGACATCCTTCACATCTTCTTGTATATTTGGATACTTGTGCATTGTGCTGGTACATATAAGAAGTGATGTTGTTTTGAGTTTCTGGGGATCTGTGAGTGTGGACTCGAGGTGTTGCATGTTTGAGGCCGTATGGCTCGTTGTATATTATTTGATATCTTCGCTGCATGTGTTTGTTACTCCGTTGTTTGTTGGTTATGCCGAGTATCAATTGATGCGTGCCATGTTTTGAAAGAAATAATGTAAATGTTGTGTATTATTGAAACAGAGTGTTACGGTTAAGCCTTGTGTAGTTCCGGTTGGTCCACCAGTTGGGACAATCGAGGCTGCACGGCGGTGAGGCTCCCAGTTACCGGGAACGGGTCCTCACAAGGTTGGTACCGGAGCATGGTTATTTGTGTGAACATGGTTATTTGTGTGAGCATGGTTATTTGTGTGAACATGGTTATTTTGTGTGCATTGAGTGCAAACTAGTTTTCTTTGACAGGTGCATCACACTCACGTCACCTGCATTGTCCAGCATAGAGTGTGTCTAGTTGTTTTGTTTTCCTTTAGGCTTATACCTATGGCTGCGTGTTCCGTGGTTTTAGATGGCACCTAAAAAGAAGGTGGGGAGACCACCCCGAGTACAGGAAGAAGATGTTGAGGAAAGGTCTGATGCCCGTGGACCAACGGAAGAGGCACAAACAGAACAAACAGCACAGGTAGGACAGGCAGCACCTATGGTCCAAGACCCGGTTTTGATTGAGATGTTG